>VZTX01001062.1:127326-150828 GCA_013400915.1 Pardalotus punctatus | reverse complement strand
AAAGCTGTAAGATATATATATATATATATATATAAAATTTTCCCTGCCTTTTGAAATAGCATTTGTAAGTGCGCTAAAGTGGTCACAGGCTGGGAAACTTGACATCCAAGGAGGAATGAGACGAGTTTGAGTTGCAGTATGTGAGTAGAAGTAGAGAACATTGTTAGTGAAGGTTTTGAGATTTCATTCCCTCCAGTAATGGGTACCCCTTATGTCCTTTTATTTTGCTCAGATTAATTGTCTTGGGGATGCTGAAGTAACTGCTGAAATTTTGCAAGTTTTTTCCTGGTGTACCAAGAGGCACCAGTGTATCTATTTTTGCTGTCTAAGCCACAAAGAGACTACAGATTCCTGATTGTAGAAACGCTCCTCAAACGTGCCATCAGATCAGACTCTGCTAGACAAGCAGACAGACACTTAATTCCTAGGAACACTTTCATCTGCCCGGCAGCATGCTGGAGAGTGATGCTGCCAGGGAAACAGTCTCACTGGGTGAAAATACCAGAGCTGTTTCCACAGCCACAAAATTTTGGAATGCATGGTTTCCCTTACAGCTAGTCATCTCTAGGAGTTAAAGCTGAACTGCCCTTTTTCAGTCTTTCAGGTTGATATAATGATATAGCTTTCTATCATTTTAGTCCACTTCTAATGCATGTTTTCTTTATGTTGAATTCTATTTCTCCTTGCCTATCAAGGCAGGTATATTTTCACATGTGTTATCATTCAATCTAGAAAAAATAGGATTTAAGTGTGTCTTAACAACTGTCTGTTTCTGTCTGATTTGTGTCCTTAGAAGTTTCAAGCTTTCATTTGTTTACAAATGTGATACATTCATCACTGGGGCATGTAGAGTACCATATACTTTTACTGGGAGATTAACTATAAAATGGACTAGTGCTAGAGACAAAAGTGAGTAAATCCAGTGCCTGGGATTGATGAATGTGGTCCTTGGAGACTCTATATAGTACCCTAGTACCCTGGTGATGCCCTTTGCATGTATATCGTTGTGCTTTCCAGCAAATTACTTGCCATGGGCAGTAATTACAGGACACTCAAAGATGATGTTCTTCTGTGTTGCTGTTGTTTCTCCAGCTGCTGGAAGTTGCTGCCCTTTGTCTTTGCACTGCTGGTGTGTTGTAACAACATGTAGAATGAGGTCAAATTATCTCCCCTAGCAGTCTTTTGCAGCTCCTTGCTGAGGCACTACCTGTGTCTTGCTACCCAAATATGATAGAAAGTGTTGCTATTCTTTGTGTACCGGTGCAACTTGAACTAAAAACAAGCTGCAGTCAGGCTGTGATGTTGTGTGCACTGGTATGTGTTAACTGGCAGTATAGAAAGCAAGCAAAATTGCACTTCAGACCCTTAAGGGTTATGACAAATATCAATCTGTGATGAATTTGATTGTTTATTACTACCTGATCCCAGGTAACTGCTGGTGCCCCCTTGAAGAAAGAATACACAGAAGAGGTAAGAAGAACTGTTATGAAACTTAAGAGAGGTTTTTGTTTGAAGGAACAAAATAATATGGTGTACAGAGAATCAGAATTTCTCCTTGCTCTGGCTGGACACTGTGCAGCCTCAGGTTTGACAATAGCACGCTCTAATGCTGGCATTCAGTGAACATCTCTAACAGGCATTGCCAACAAGTAAAACCACCTCATCATCCCTCAGTCCCTTTGTGTTATCCCCCTTGTGTGTATTATGTGTGTGACTGCACAATGGATTGTAATGAGGAACTGAAATATAGCTGAAAAATAACCTTTCTTCAATAATTTTTCCAGGACCACTGAGTTTTCTGACTGCTCGACATAGAGGCATTTATAGAAGCACAAGAGCAGAGTGGTGTAGGGGTCAAAGACACTCCCTGAAATTAATGATAGCATTACCTGTTCATTAAACAGCAAGTTTGATATGTTTGAGCTTCACATTTGGGGTTGGATGTCACTCTTCAAACAAAGAGTAAATTCTGCTGCTTTGTTTTCTTTGTCACTTCACTGTAGACAAATTCTGATCTTCTGCTTGTGTGAGGCTGAGGATATGTGTTTTGTTACAATTAAGACAGGGCCTACAAAGTGTGAGGTAACAGAGTAAATAAGGAAATCCAGCAATGTGCTTTTATCTGGGTTATGTATGTGTATATATAAACTATGCATCTAACACATCTGCTTGTCAAACCCCACCCCACTACTGCAGTCTGTTTATAAACTTTGCAAACAACAGACTGACTTCCCTTTCACAATCACGACAAGCAGCCAGTCATCAGCTGCGCCATCTTCCTGTGTCCCAGAAGAGAGCAATGGCTTCAAGTACAAATTCTGGATGCTGCTTAGTTACTTAAATATGTCTGATGCTTATTAATTGGAATGAGAATTAATAAGTGCCAGAATACTATTGTCTGGAAGCATTTCACTTGCCTGCAACTGTCGTGATCAGCACTGTTTATGTTCACTTAAATTTGTGGGCAATTCTTTGGCTGGAGAAGACTTTCTGTATCTTACTATTTCCATTAATTTTTATTTAATTGCACAGAACCTCCAGCTGGTAGCTGATGGCTGCTGTAATCTGCAGAAACAGATTCAAATTACTCAGCTCTTTGGAGTTCCTGTTGTGGTTGCTCTAAATGTCTTCAAGTAAGTCTGTTCTTTCATTACTCTTGTGAGTAAATACACAGTTCAAATTTCTCACTTGTTTTTTAAATTATTCAATTTGGCATGAATAAAGAAGATATTAAAGAATTTTCTTTTTCCATCATGAATATAATGATATTTAAGTCCTTAGTTTGTTCTTAGGGTTTTAAAATGAGCAAAAAAAAGGCTGTACTATTACGGAACTGATAATTTCCCATGTTAATTAGTTATTACAATTACAAAGTTTTCTTGAAACATGTAGTGTCATGTGCTATATATAAATGAATTATGTACATGGCACAATTTCTATATATCACTGCTGATGGTAAATAAGGCTAAGTTTATATGATTATAAAAGAGAACTAATTAAACAAAATAATGAGACAGAACTGTTTGGTTGGCAGAACTGACTCTCCAGCTGAGGTTGATCTGGTGTGTAAGATTGCAAAGGAGTCCGGAGCATTTGATGCTGTACCCTGCAATCACTGGTCAGCTGGTGGTAGAGGAGCAGTAGAATTAGCTCAAGCTGTGGAAAAGGCAGCCAATCAGAAGAACAGTTTCAAATATCTCTACAGCTTAGAGGTAAGATTTCTTCTCTTTTTTTTTTTTTTTTTTTTTTTTTTTTTAATGAATGCATTCTGCATCAGAGTTGGTTTTAAAACAGGAAGAATATTGAGAACATTGAAACAAAGTTATCTAAAATACTTGGAAAGGAATTTGCCTTGGTTTAAAATCACAAAAGCTGGAGAGCACAACAATCTGTGGCTTGTCAGAGAGCAGGATACTTGCTGGTAATAATCATTACTTAGTGCCTTGAACGACATTTCTGATACTTTCATGTTTAACATATCACCATGTATGAAGATGGAACACCCACCAATTATTTTGGGAGACTTCTCCAGAGATCTCACAGTCAGGTTATTTGTCCTGTCAGTGGGATAAAATGAGATGCAGTTGCTGTCTCACAGTCACAGATACTGCACCAAGCTGTTGCTTCCTGATTCCCTGTCTGTATGAGAACGATGTAACAGGCAGCACATCCGTGCTCATCCCAAGCTGTCAGCCCAGCCCGGTGAACACGGAGAGGAAGCACTGCCTTTACCTGCACCCACTTAGGCTCTCAGGTGAGCACAAAGAGCGCAGGAGACCCAGTCCTGTTCCTTCTCTCCTGGTGATCGCACTGGAGTCTGCTAGTACAATATGGTGCACATAATGTATGGGTCACTGCTGCTGCTGCTGGCCTCATGTCCTCAGTCCATTCAGGAGCACCCCTGTGCCCCTGTCCTGCTCCAGCTGATGGCACCAGAGTCCACAAGCCCCTGAGGTTCACAGCTCACTACAGCTGCTGGGCACAGCCCTTTCCTTGTGCTCTCTGGTCCTCATGTATACTCATCTGGAGCAGAGCACACCCACACAAAAGGTAGTCAGAAATCAGATTTAATGAGAATAGAGAATGGCCTCTGGTCCTCAAGCACAGAGCTCAGTTAGTCAGACTATTGGCCAGACACCTTTATGTACCATTCTTCCTCTATTCTCATTTCCTTCCCACATTTGTTCCTTTTCAATCCACCTTGATTACTCCCTTTCCCCATTTTTGCTCCTTCCCCTAAATAGTCTTTGCGCATTCCCACAATCCTCTTCACGAGTCCCATCATAAGGTTTACACAGTCCCAAAATCTGCTTCATAGAGTCCTGTGCTGCTGTAGGCAATCACTTCCTTTCATCTGCAAAGTTTTCTGATCAAAGAGTTTCCCCTTGACCCACCTTGGTGCATTTCACACCAAGGACAAGGTCTCATCTTCCCCTTGGATTGTCACAGGAAACAGGCAATTCAGTATGCTCTAATTTTCACTGATTAGGTTTTTCCACTGATTACATTACGAGGGTTCCTCTGCCTATCAATTGTTCCTCTGATCCTTGCTGGGGCTTTGTGGCTCATTTGCTTAGCCCTCAGATAACCTAACAAAGGATAGGGTGGTCCAAGTGTCTGCCAGAGTTAGTGACTCTTTCCACATCTTGGGGATTGTAATTGCAGTTGTCTGCAAGGTAGCACTGTGAGCTGTCCAGGGGAGCTTGGACCCCTGGAAGCACTGGAGTTGCTGAGGTACCACTGAAGAGCATTTGGAGGGACATATTGCCAAGAAGGTTATACAAAGGATTTTTCAGGACCTTCCTGGCTATCCAAATGTGGGTGGGTTCAAATCTGGACAGCCAAACAGACTTCTCTGGCTTCAAGGAAGCCCTTGTCAGATCCTGTGCCCCAGCTGATTGTGCTACTTAAGTTTCTTTAGAAAATGTTAAAATGCTATTTTTTTACAACAGAACCTCAGCTTCATTCTTTTAAATGGCTGGAAGTTCCTGTTTTGATTCATCTCTCCAGAAAAAAGTTCAGCCTGAGGTAGATATGCCCTGCTGTTGTCTTTCATTCTCTCTTCCCCTTGATATGCACCCTGTATCTGTTGCACCTGTTCTATTTTTATTTTCCAGCTCCCCCCGCTGTTTTACAAAACACCAGTAATCCAGCCAACCCCTGTCAATATTAACCACTGCCCTGACAGAAGAGATGGAAATATGTAAGGAATATTAGTGCTGCAGTATCTATTCAAGGCATTTTACTCATGCAACAGTTTTACAGCTGAAAAATGGACTCTGTATATGCCTTTCTGCGTTTACTAAGATGCTCTGAAAACTGAGGCTATCATCTTATGGGGCTTGCACTGTAATGGGGGGAAAATTCCTTGAGAAATACGTGTGATTGTTTTTCCCACTGGACACTTGTGTTACAGGGACAGCACATTACCATTTGACAAGCTCATATTTAAGTTCTGATGTTACTATACACTGTGTAGCTTACAATCCTGTGGTACGAGTGAGTAAAAAGGATTGGTAGGGGTGGACTCTGCCTCTAAAGAAAATCAGATTGATTTCTACTTTAATGTCTTTCCCAGACACATCGTTTCATGCTGTGTTGCACAAGCAGCATGATCTTAAGCACAAAGGGAATGAATCACATCTTTACATCAACCTTAATATCCCCTCACTTCACACAAGTATTATAAGCCTCAAAAATATGTTGAAGGTATAAAAACATATAAAGATTTTTAAATACTGTAGAAAAGTACATTCAGGCCAACAAAAACAGTAAAGTTCAGGCTTCTGTTTCATCCTTACTGTTCAAAGGAAGGGGATTGAAGCAGTTGGAAGTAGGAGAGTGAAACAGCCATGCTGTCACTTTTACAGTATGTAGGTCAATTGGTTACTAGGCTCACAGAGAAGTGAAGGAAAGCCACCTCTCCCAAATCAGCCTGCCCTGATTTTTTTCTGTTTGTTTGTTTTGTTTTGTTTGTTGTTGTTGTAGTAATTTTGAAGTGTGGTGTCTACTGTTCAAAGGGGTAAAATTAAGAAATTTAAGGAAGAAGCAGTAAAATGGGATTCAGACAGATTACTTCCCCCATCATTGTGCCTAAAAGGGATGTACATGAAAGGACATAGTTCCATCTCTCATCTGATTGTCAGATATGTCCAGTTACTTGAGTAATATTAAGTCCTGGTTGCCTCAAGTTTCATGGGATTTGCTGTGGTTGGTTTTTTTCTGTTTTCTTTCCCTTTTGGAAGGTCAAAGAGGGGAAATACTCTGCATAAAACCACTGCCACTTCATTCATACATCTGTCTGTCTAAATGAGAATTCTCTACTCTTCCCTTTACTCCATGTCTCCATTTAATCCTTTGATGTCTATGCACCTTGTTTTCCTATCTGGAAAACTTCATCAGAATTTGCTTCCAAAACTGGCTATAATTAGAAAAATTTCCAACAGCACAGACCACTGTAGCTGTAACAGGTTCCTTTGATATTTTGATATTTTGTTAGAAAGCATCACTCATGGTGTTAAAATAAAAAAAAAAAAAAGCTTCAAACACTTATATGTAAAAATCCTTTTTTCTAGTTAGAACAAAATTCACAGTAAACGATAGTATTATTGTGCAGTCAGACATCTAATTAGAGGATAGTCCAGGTCAAGTGGGCTGTTCTTTGTTTCATTTTTTTCCCCAAATGCATTCATCTCTGCAGTGCTTTATGTAATTTCCAAATATATCTCTGAAAACAAAAGCTTCCTTGAGAGATGTTTACAAATGTATACAGTGTGATAAGAACAAGAAAGTATTTTCTAGATCTGTCAAATACTGGTAAGAAGTTGAGTATCAGCTGTTTTTTTTCTGAAGTATGTTTACACATTTATACCATCTTGTCCAGTGATACCTGAGCATGTGCTAAATGAGCAATTTCAGACATTGGTCACAACATAGTTGTGTCAGTTCAGGACTCAGGCTCTGCTCCTGTTCAGTATCACAGCAAGCTAGTCTAATTAGAAGACTCTGCTAATTTTATTCCTCGAAGCATCTCATTTGGTCTCTTTAAAGTTCCTTGGGTGTCATTCCATGACACAGTGTTCCATAGTCCCACTTTTAAATAGCTTTTTGGGTTCTCTTTATCTATTTCTCTAAGCAGACAACCTTTTTTTTTTATCCTAGTATCTGATGTTTGTAGTCTGTTTTTTATTTTAGTCTTGATTATAGCAAGGGTTTATTTGACATTTAGTATAAGATGAAAATATTTTTGGGGAGTTGGAATGAGAACAGAATAGCTTGTACATGTTTTTGGGAGTCCATATGTGTGGCAGTCATTTCATGGATTAAATACAAGACGTGACCTTTGGCAAGTAAATACTGCACCGTTGCCACTGCAAAAGCATAAGAAAGGGACATAAACAGATAGAGTGTACCATGAAATGGTTGCAGTACTAGGAATTGCACAGGGCAGGGGGTTAGATCAGGAGCAAAAACGAGATTTCATATCATAGACTTCAAAGTTTATAATGTAGCTTAAAATATTATTGGCAGTAATTGAAGTAAATACTACAGTATTGTGTGGTTTTAGTGTGGATTTTTGCCCCCTCTGCACAATAACCTCTCTTAAATTACTATTGAGTTGGTTTCTTGCAGAGTGTTTCTCTTCACTGTTGAAGGATGGGTTTGTTTAAAAGGCCTCCTGAACTCTGTGAAATCATCTGTGGTGGTTTATTTTAATATATATTCTTGCTACATATGGAAAATATCAAAATATCAATCCTCTTATCACTGTTAACTTCCCTTCTGGGTTCAGTTTTCTTGAAGTATGGGTCTTTAAGTTGCAGCAGAAAGCTATTACTCAAAATAAAGTTGACCGAACCATTAAAAGTAAGCTTAGATAACTTGGGGGAGGAAAGGAGAGGATGGAAATGTACAGATCCCATTCCCAAATTTCTCTAGCTTCAGTTCCTGTTCTTGATCAGAAGAAGGAGGAAAGCCATATTCCTCACTAATGTGTGCCTGTTGAGTAACCTGCCTTCACTATCCTGGTCTCCTCTCTTCTGCTGTGGTCAGCTCTCCTTTGGCTTTGAGCAGCCCTCCTTAGCCTGGGGCAGGAAGCATAGGTCTGAAAGAAGGCAGGAATTAGGGTTTTAAGAGATACATTACCCCTTCCTGCAGGCAGCTGGGATGGAGTGGGCACTCAGGAGATGGAGGAGAGGAGAAAGGCAGGCATTTGGCATGGGGCAGGATCAGCATATCTGGCTGGTCAGAGAGTTAGCTCTGTCCTCTTAAAGGAATGATATGGTAACCTAACAAATATTATTGAAGAGCCTCAAATCACCTGATTTATGCTGCACTAGAAAACTGAAGACTGTAAAGGTCATAAATGGGAGGGAAGAGAAGGGGTTGTTCCAGTCTTCCAAATTTTTCAGAATGCACTTTTCTTTTGGCAGTGCTGTGCTTTGGGTAACATCATGACAAATGCAAATATTTCCAGGTTGTACAGTGAAAGTTGATTGCACAGATATTTTGGCAGAGGGCAGTGCATTGCCTGGCCAGCTGGAAGAACAAAGAAGAACTTTCTCAACTTGGGACCATCCACTGGGAGTGAGGTTGAGTAGCAGCACTTCTCAGGGAGGCATTCAAGCAGTTAGCAGCCTCAGCACTGGTATTTTTCTTCCCCTGCTGGGAGCATAATAGTAATTTGGGCAAATCTGGAGCATCTCAGTCCAGAGTTTTGTCTGTCCCCGCCTCTGTTGTGCTGTGGCAGCGTGGTGTGGGCTGTCACTTACCTCATTTCTTCCAATCTTCGCTTCAGCTGTCACAGACAATGGGTCTCTCATCTAAGGGTAGCATCGAAACAGAGAAAACTCTGCCAGCCCCGGTTCTCTGTGCATTATTTTCTCTTCCGTCCTCTGGCCATGGTCTCCAAAAGCAAGAATGAGGTGTGAGTAATGAAGAAGGAAGAGCCCCATCAGTGAAGGAGAAGGCTCCTTGGCACAAGTATCAGAGGAAGGCACAGTCAAGAAGGGCTCATGGGCCTCTGGTTTGAGGAGTGACTCAAGGCAGAGTGTTTCTCATAATTTGTAAACTTCTTATCTTTTCAATCCCAGTGATTGAATGGGAGGTGTGTGGGGGTGCTGAGGTATTTTCTGTTTCCTTCACTAATACCATGGAGTCACTAAGCCGTGAAAGCCATCCATCGTGTGTCTGCTGCCACACCAGCCCAGCATACCTCTGCTCATTTGCCTAGGAAGCAAATAGCTTCTCTGCTGTGCTCTGTGGAGTTCAGTCACATGTGGACCTAATGGAAAGTCCTTAAGTATTACTGGGGTGGGAATAAATAAAACTATGTATGCTCCTTACTGAAACTTTTCCTAATAATTGATGGTGATCATTTCTCATCTTGAAGTGCAGACTGTGCTGCCCTGCAGCGTATTCTGGTCTTTAAACTATTTCCCCCCTCCCCTCTACTGCTAGTAAGACATCTAGCAGTGAAGCCCCATTAAAGGGGAATTCCATAATGCTGTACCACCCACTCCTCCCACTCCCATCAAAGTGATTTCTGTGGAGTCTGAACACTTCTTTCACTGAATTGGGTGTTCTAGGGTTGGAAGCTATCTTTCTGCCACTCCATCTCTTTATTTGTGGATGTAGGCTCTTGACGGCACTGTACTTTTATGTTTGTTTTCATTGTTTCCCTATTCTTTGCATGAAGCATTTTCTTAGGCACAGCTGGGGTTTCAAAGTTGGGGAAATGGAAAATAAATCTCTAAGGCCACAGGCTTAGGTGTTGGTTCACAAACTGTTTAACTTGACTGAAAATGCTTTTCCACAAATTAAAAAACAAACTCTTGTCCTGTGCCAGCAAAGGAAGAGGAGTGCTAAAGACTTGGAAATCCTTTTGTCAGCCACAGATCTTCTGGAACCAGAATATACAGATACTTTAATAAATGTGTTTTTATTTTATCCAGGGGAAAAGCTAGAAGTAGGAGTTTGAATGTGCAGAGTCAGCTATTGTTTTAGCACTGCACTCTGTCACCCCACACAGCACCTTCAGCCATACTCCCATCATGTTTTCGTTTGGCAGCCTTCCCAAGAAGGGGAATGAGTGATGTCTGCATACTGTTTCACTTAGCCAACCAGTGATTCTTCTTTATTGCTTTCAGTGAATGTGTAACTTTTTTTTTTTAAAAGTGCCACTGCCTTGAATTTTGAATTATATTATGAAATTCTGCTAAAACACAAACAGCTTAGTAACAGTAAGCCCAGAGGTTGTCACCTTATAATTGAACTGGTGATACCATAATCAAAAATAGGCATTGAGACTAAAGTGAACGTTTAAAGTACCTGAAGTATTAAATATGTAAGTTACAAGTGAACAGGGCTTTTGTATATTCTCAGGTTAAATGCATGTTTTTTCAACAGAATCTTACTTTTGTTGGAGAATAAAATAGTTTTATGTTGAATAACTGTGAAGAGATCCTTTCAGGCAGTGCTGCACTGATGTGCATTCACTTCATTTAAACTAGATAACACCAGTGCTTCTCTTAGTAATGTGGCTTAGCTACAACCTAGTGGAATGTAGTCTGACTAGGGACTTGCAGCTATTGTCTCTGGCTTTGTGGAGATGTTTTCTGTTGGACTGTTGGTGTCAAAGTCTGGGAGGATGTTTAAAAGTAGAAGAAATGAAGGAGAAAGGGAACAGGGGTTGTTTTCAGCAGTCTCAGGGATTGGCTGTGGGGAGTTAAAAAGATTAACTCCTTTCTTCAGTAGGTAAAGAGCTTAAAAAGTCAGGTCTCCAAATTTGGATGCAAAAGATGGGAATCTTGAGCACAGTCTCAGAGCAGATAATTTGCATGCTTTGTTTCACTTAATACTGACTTTTGGCAGCAAGACTGATTTCAGAAATCCCAGCCAAGGTCTCTGTCCCTACCCGAACTCACTTTTTCCGCTGGTATATTTATTTCAGTGCTCAGATTTGAACAGGTTGCGCAGTTCTTCCTGCTTTGCACTGGCTTTGCCTTCATGATAAGCTGGATGTATGAACTGACATGGCTTGTAATAGGGTTTTTTCTCCCTGGGATATGTTTTAGCCTGGATCACTTTCTCTGGTATGTGCAGCTGCACAAACAGCGGTGCTGCCTCAGTTGCACTGGCACAAGGGCAAGTGTGAGCAGCAGAGGAAATGAGGATGAAGGGAGGTCTATTGTAGCTGGTCTGCTGTCCGTGGAAATCCTTGTCAAGCCCTACATGAAAAAAGGGTAATCTGGAGTCAGCAGTTAGAAGTGAAAGAAGAGATGAAGAGTGAAGGAAATGTGAGAAAAGGTTAGCAGAAATTAAGCACTGTTAAATTATGTTTTGGTGAAAACCTTGCTGTTGACAGTAGGGAAAAAAGAAGATTTTGTAATTAATGGCACCACTTTGCACTAATATGTCTTGCAAGTAGGATGGACTGGAAGTGGCAGTATGGCTGGATGACAACACTGATATGACTTCATCTTAGATAATCAATACAGTCTTGGGAATGACAAGCTCACATCTTTGTCAGTGTTGATTTCATGGTTTAATCATTCTCTGTCAAGTAATGAAATGTACAGTTGCACAGATACTGTTTTTGTGAAAGCAGTTTGTGCTTTAGCACTTGTTACACTTTAGCCAAGGACATAATCCTGTTTATGGTGTGGGTGCTTGGCAGCCTCAGCAAGCATGTGTGTTTGTACTTGCCTCAGAAGCAGCATATGGCTTTGGTAGCTCTAAATGTGTGAGATTTCAGAAGTGCACATTCTCTCTGGCAGGACTGGCAAGATTGGTTGTTTCTGAGAGAAACCTACTGAATTGTCAGCAGATATTCGTACTGTGTGGCCCTGTAGTGCCTTCTCATATTCAATGGAAGTTTACATTGAAAATTTTGTGTTACCATTTTCTCAGGATGCTGACATTGAATTTGGAATGAATTCTCTGATGCTGCCATAATTCCTTCAGCATTAGTACTAATATGTAGTTGCATATCTGTAAAAGTCAGGTTTTATCTAAATCCATACTGTCCATCATCTGTCACCTATTCTTCACCTAAATGTACTTAGTTGTGCAACAGTCACAACTTTCCATAAGGGAACTGAGAAGAGGAATAACTTTTATTGTTGATCCTAAATCTTTCATGCTTTTGATACTCTGGACATTTTATAACTGTCCTTCTCACCCTAGCTGTCCAGGTGGCAGAGATGCTGCAGAGTCAAGTTGCTGTTAATAGTTGCTGCATCAACACCATTCAGATGACACTTTTCATCCTCCTGTCGTCAAGACTGTTTTACTGGTGGCCTGCAAACAGTTGCATGCATGCAGCTAAGGGTGCCACATTGGAGTTTGCAAGTGGGAATGAACAACTGGTTCAGGAATTTCCTAGGCCTCTGTAAAAAAATCCCAGACCAAAAAAAAAAATAAATAAAGAAATGTTGTCCTGCTTCTGGCCAGGACAGGGTTAATTTTTGCAGGCGTTGGAAGGGGGCATGGCCAGGAGGTTATTCTATACCATGTCACTGTCATTGTCCAGGGCAGGGGTAAAGGAGATTCCTGGGAGAAGGCATTCCTGGGGAGTCATGGTAGGGACACTGAACAGGAGAGTACCACAACAGATGTGAAATTACTCTTTTTAAGTATCTGAGATATGTGGTTTCTCCTGGCAGACATTTAACCAAAGTGTATAAGGCACAAATAGGTAGTTCACATGATTTTTTTTTTGCGATAAGTCTAGTATCAGCTGGAACAAAAATCCAGCTTAAAACCCCCTAATTATTTAGTTACTTGTGCAATATAACTCTTATTTTTCAGCCCACTTCTGCATGTGAATTAGCATTCTTGCTACATTTAGTGGGTGTCTTTGCACATCACAGAGTATTTTAATAATGAAGTGCTGAATAATCAACAGTTTTGTTGAAAACCTAAAGGTAAACTTGCCTTTAAAAATCAGATAAGAAAAAGTAAGAATTACTCCTACAAGTATTTTTTAAACATCCAGGCTTCTGCTATGTAAAATGTCTCTTGAATTAGTAGAATTTCTTTTCTGTTAAATATTATTATGTCACTTTGAAGCAAAATTAATTTTTTTTTCTTATGTAAAGCACTAGGTGTTTTTAGTTTGGAAAGCTTTTCTTTAAATTAAAGTGAAGTTTCCCAGCATTACTACTTGATAACTGAAACACAGGAAACTTTTTAGCTTGAAATGCCCTGTTGCACTGACATTCTAAATAGATAATGCTTTAAAAATCCCACTAAATACTAGGAAACAGGTGGATCCTTAGCATGGTGTAGTGTACTCCTTTCCCTACTCCTGAAACTTCAGGAAGGAAGCATATCTGAAGAGTATGCATGTGCATGGGCTGTGTTAATGTCTATAGCACATCTGTGCCTTCCTGCTGGTTTCTGTCTGAATTTGGCTCAGCCAGGACTCATCTTGCCAGTGTTGAGATTAAATAGGTTCAAACTCTCCTCTGACACTGTGCACACATTGCCTCACCTGTTGGTATCGGCATGTCTGGCAAAAACATGTGACAGGCTCAGGAAACCACTTTTTTTTTTTTTTTTGCCATTCACACTCCCACAACTCCTTCCCCAATGGTGATTATTCCGAGGTTACATTTGCAAAATTTGATGTGTGGGTACTGACCCAAAAAGTATCTGAAAATATGGTAAAAAAATTCAAACCAGCAAACCAGGAAATAAAACCAGCCCATAAATCCATAGGGATATAGTTTGACTGTCCAGCTCAGATTCAGTCATGCAAGACACTGCACATATCCCGGGAGGAGCAGAATGCCACTACTGTCATTAAAGCATTCTCCTCTGATGTTAGCCAGAGCCCTGCTGGGTTTCTTTCAGAAAATACGGCTATGGTCATTGGAAGGAGGCTGGAGGCGCAGGAATTATACTGCTGTCAAATTAGTTTGAAATGTTTTGACACAAATGCAAGTTGAATCTAAATGTCCATCTCCATCTCAATGAATTTATTGAGGGTTAAGCAGAAGGCTGTTAGTTTTGATGTTGGCCTGCTGACAACAGGGAATGGAATTCCTTTTGCCTTTCCATTTGCCATTGCTGTTAGTCCTTGACTACAAGCGAACAGCACCCAAAAGGCAAATTAACAGACATGTTTTGCATTTCTCCCACTGTGTTGAAAACTTCCATGGATATGAATGTATTTAATAATCACCCTGAGAGAAGATTCATCTCATGATGGCTGTCCATGACACTAAGTATTCCATTCAGCTTACTGCTGCCAGGAGTTATATCCAGGATGTTTGCAACATGCTGTCTCCAATCCTGATTAGACTTCTTTTGCGCTGCCTAGATTCCTGTAAAAATCCTGATGTTGGGAATGTGACGTTATGCCACCCAATTAAGGTGCCATAATTGTATAGTGAGCATGTTCAGAAAGTGTCTTCTGAAGCTTCTTTAAACCTGTCTTTGAAATTTCATATCTGAGGGTGGATTTTACCTGATCCTTGGTAGCTTTTAACTGCCTTACATTTAAGGTACTTGGAAGTCTGGTGAGATTCTTTTCTTGTGATGCCTCTGTTACTGGAGTTCCTTATTAATGTAAGCTTTAATTTTTCTACAATTCAATCATAAATACAAAAAAGTTGGTCTGACACAAACCCTTCAGCTGATATATCTTTGCAGAAAAAGAACTACTTCCAGACAGGCATTGCAAATATGTGGTTAACTGGGGAACTTTCTATAAATGCAACAGATAGAGTTCGTTATTCACTAATTAATTTTTTGCTTTTGTTAGAATAAAATGAAATACTTCTATTTTTTGTTCTGGTGCTTTTTGCATTGCTTGAGATTACCAAGTCTTCTTCCCCAAGCGGTATCTCTAGATTTTATTTCGCACTTCTTCCATGTGTGTTGTTAATTAAATATGGTAGAAATTACTGATGAGATATTCTCTTTAAAATTGCACACATCTCTGGCCATCTGTAGTCAGCACTGAATTAGCTGAGCTGGTGGTAAGATCCCTCCTCTGTCATCCTGTTCCTATTGAAAGAAGTCAGAGAACGGCTAGAGGAGTCACAATTGCTGTCTCCTGAGTCATTAAAAGCTAAAGGAAAGAGAGAGAGGAAATAGGAAGAGCTGTTGACTCTAAATACACAAAAATGATGGCACAAAAAGTAAATGCCTGATCTGACCACAAGAAACAGTTTGCTGAAAATCTGTTAAGGGATTTCTAACAGGCTGAATGTGAGTCTGCATCTGCCTTCAAATAGAAGCCATGAAGGCAGAACATGTTCAGTTTGAGCTGAATAGCATGATGTGAATGCTCCTGGAGGCTGGGATTGAATTTAGTGACTTGAGATTTCAAAGTGAATCCTAGAATGCTTTCATATTCTTTTTTTTTTTTTTAAGTGTCCAAGCTACTTTACAGTATCAAAGCTTTAATTAAAAATATGCATGTTAGGAAGGATAGGAGGTGAGAATAATAATAAATAATAAAAGTAAATCACAATCAAAGGAGCATTGATGAGTCAGAAATTTTCTGCTACTATTCCTCACTTCTCAAAGGAGCCTTCCCTGGCTGTCTGCTACCTTGCCTTGTCCATTCATTGTATAGGTTATCTTTATTCTGAAATGAAACTTTTTCATCTAGTGGTCCCTGTTAACACAGTGGAGTTTGCTTCCTCCTGTCTGCAGTGTGGGCTAGCTCTTGAATCTTATAACTGCATGGCAGTAATTTTCTTCCCCCACATCGGGCAAGTGTAAGCTCATGCTGTCAACTCTGTAATGCACAAATTGTGCAGCTTCTAAATGATGGAGTAGCTGAAATCATGGCTGTTAATTCATGTACCTGTAGCTGAGTATCATATCCATCACCAGTGCTCTTTACTTTTTTTCATGCTTTAGCAAGCCTGTTTAACAAGGATCAATCTAAATGAGAGATTCAGAGACCTCACTCAGAAAACAAGATCCTAGTTTCTCTTGGCTATGTTCATCCTTGTATTGTTTCCTTTTCTCTGCAGCTTCCTATTGTTGAAAAAATAAGGATCATTGCTCAGAAGGTATATGGAGCTCAGGATATAGAGCTGTCTCCTGTTGCACAGTCACAAGTTGATCGATACACCCAGCAGGTAAGAGCACCAGGGAATTACGCAGGTTGGATGAGAGTCATGGGAATCCTCATGGGGTAAAATGCCTTTGCTGAAAGGCATGAGCTTACCCATGGTACTAAACTGTGGAGGTCATTATGGATTGGTTTAGATTTGGTAGAATAGAATGGTTTTAACCTTAGAAACGATCTCCTGTGAGATACAGACAGTGTCCAGAATACTTCTGAGATTGTCCATGAAACTCTGCTTTCTATGCAGTGTGATAATTTGGGGTTACTCTCTTAAACAGGACAACTGCATATCTGCAAAAGTTGCAGCTAGCAAATGTAACCAATTTTAGAATATGAGTATTCACTTGTACCTGCAAAAAAGAGATTGCAAACACAGAATGACCTGTGCACAGCTATGCACGTTAATAACAAAGGTCCCAATACTTGTAAAATCTTTTGTTTTCTTTCTGTTCCGATTCTTTTCAAGGGGTTATGAATACTAGAATGTGAAATAGATCACCTATCCTAAAGCATGTGGAAGCATGTTACAGTTTCAAAAGTTTTGAAACCATGTAGATAGGTGAATGTGGTTTTTGTAGTGGAATGTCTTCTGGACATAAATGTGGCTGGAGCCTTTCTGGCAAAAAGTAGAAACTATGGACGATATATCAAGGAAAAATTCCTGAGTAAATTTCAGCAGCTTGGTCAGACAGACAGAAGTATAGCCGTCTTCCCTATAATGCAAACTTCCTGAGAATTAATTTGATTTTTCTAAATGGAAAAGAAGATTACTTAGTGTACTTGAAGCAAAATAATCTATGTCTTAATTTTTTGCTGCTATGATTCTCTAATTAATTTTTTAGTCAAAATATTAGTAGCATTAGGAAATATTTTCTCAATGTCACCAAAGGCTTGTCAGCACTGGGCTGGAGAGACAATTCCTTGAAGTGCCGCCTTCTCCTCCTGGCCTTGTGAACTGGCTCTACTTGTCAAGGAATTGAACAGAAGAGTGGAAGGTGCCTGATTCAAGATTAATCAATAACTTGGAGACAAATAATGGGGGGGGAGCTGCTGAGGCACTTTCCCTGATTTCCTCCCACATTTTCAGTGAATAGTGCAGTGTCATTAGTGAAGTGGGTACCATCACCTCCTGCAGTTTTTGTCTTGTTTGAAAACAAAGGAAAGCATCATGAGCCATCTGTGTTTACCCCCAAGAACACATTAATACCCTCAGAAAATTTTGGACCTCTAAATCCCGGTCTCAAGTTGGTGTGTAACTAGGTCATTGGAGCCCAGAGGGAACTGCTGTACAGGAGTTTTATTAAGTTGATACAGGTTTTATATTCAGTAAGGTACCTGTTGTGGACCCTTTCTGAAAACAGCGCACTTTAGCTGTTGCATTGGCAACTTTTGCACCTAACTCTGGTTTGAGAACCCACTCTAGAAGCTGGGTATCACTACAGCCAAGTGTCTGGAGATAGAGGCCTGAGCTGAGAGAGAATAACATGTATAATGCCACATTTGGTCCACTTCTGAAATATTACCCATTATAAAACTGAGGTTAACTATTACTGTATGGACTTTAGGGTTTCTAGAAGGTGCTGATAACAAAACAAAAACATAATGTGTCTTTACTGTAATTTTAAAAACATCTTTCTTTTATTTTCTTTCCCTTTTTTGTTAGGGATTTGGAAATCTTCCCATTTGTATGGCAAAAACTCACCTATCCCTATCCCATGAGCCTGAGAGGAAGGGTGTTCCCACTGGTTTCATTTTGCCAATTAGCGATGTGCGAGCCAGCATTGGAGCTGGATTCATCTACCCTCTGGTAGGAACGGTGAGTGCAAAGTATTCAACTCGATAACTCCCCTTTGACCCAGCTTGACAGGGAAGTGCATTTCCTGTTTGCCTCTAAAAATAATATGTAGAACCATGTGAGTTCTTGTTTTTGTATAATAATTTTATTCTCAAACTTTTTGTAGCTCTACGTTGATAGGAAAAGATAATCGACAGGGCAATGAGAGCTTCAACTTTAGGGTCTGAGAGAATGGCTGTTGTTTCTGTTGCTGTCATTTTTCAGTTGGTCTAGCATATTTAGGCACCCTAACACTGCAGAAAATGGATTTACTTGTCCGTTGCCTTTTCTTATTCAAATTGCAGACTGTAAATAACTGGTTAGATATTTGTATTCTAAATGTTAAGGCTTCCATCCGTCATTGTAAACCATTTTAATGTATTTAGATGAAAGGAATTGTGTTGGGGAATTGAGTACGCTTAAAATAATTGCTCTTGAGCTGATGAGCGTGATCTGTTCCCAGTCATTGTGAACATCACTACTGGTCCTGTAAAACTGAGTTATGATGGGAAGGGGTAGATTTGTAACTGCGGAAGTAATAGCACATTCCTTCTCCTATTTTAGGGATTTAAACAATGAGGTGCTAAAAAGAGGCAATCTTCATCCTTTCTTCCTACCTGTCCTTACAAGTACAGACTCAGATTAGGAAGCTCCTGATACTTTCTTCCCTACCAGGCCTTATCAAAATAGCTGAGGAGTGAGTTGGTTCCTGCCTTTTGCTAACCACGCACATCTTAATCCAAACAGCAGATGAACTGCATCTGACATTTTGTAGCTAGAGTTATTTCTTACATGTAGCTGATTCATGGGATGGTGCTAGAGAGGGGATGCAAAAGCCATTGCATTTCCGTAAAGAGTACTCTCCCAATGTTATCTCATCTTCCCAGAGCATGGCCTGATTTCCTTGTGTAGCAGTACACTTAGGAAAGGTTGAAAGTTTCTAATCTATTGTTTTGAATTCCCTCTGAAACAATCAAGTGTTTGAAACAAGGAAGGAAGTACTTTCTGACCAGGAGGGTTCCTGGAGTTCAGGAAACTGTGTCACTTTTAGTCACTGGACTTGGGGATATGCCTTCCTTCTGCATGACCACATTATGCACATCCACCAGGAACAGAGAGCAGCTGTGTATTTAAATTGTGTAAGACCAAATTCCAATTACTGGCAACAGGATAAAATTTGTCAGAACTTGTAGTGTCTCTTTCATGGCCTGGATTCAAGTTTGCGCTGTAAGCTGTGTGTCATGAAGTTATGAGAAGGAGTGCATGTGAATAATGGGCAGCAACTAATTCAAACCCATGAGGGAGCTGTTCTGTTGGATGTCAGAATGAAATATTCTTGGGCTGAGCTTTCTGAATGAGTCACACCCTGCATACTTTGTTACAAACTAGCTGCAGTTCAGTGTCATAAATCCATAGAAACTGTCCATAGGAGCAGTATAAACCAAACAAGTTCAAGGATTACCTCTCTTTTTCTGTTTCTATTTAGAACCTAAAAATGCAGTTCTTATGAAGGACATTTTATATGTGGGATTTCTTACTGAGAGTGTAAAAAATATGTCTAAGTTAGTTAGCCTGACTTTGGTGAGAGGTAGTATTAGCCATGGAACTTCTCCCATATCCTGAGCTGGGCAGGCAGTATATTCTGTGTTATGTATTTCAAGAGAGTTTTTAGGGCGAGGCACTGTATAAACATAAGATCCCCAAGAGGTAAAAATCTAAATACATGGACATCGATCACTGGTTGTTTGGAAAATATTGCTAATGCTCAGGAATGTAATGCTCAGAAATGTGGGACAGAACACTGCTTGGAACCATCACAATTGCTACAAATCAGAATGAATGAATATGAATGTATTCCTAACATTCTTACCACACAGTTCTTTCTTTAAAATTAAAGTTATAGCAAGAGGTCCAACCTGCTGCCTTTCAGAATTGAGAGCTGTGATCATCATGAAACAAACTCTCATAATATAATTGTACCACTACTTTTGAGATCACTTTTCTCATTTGCCACCTTCAGCTTTTTGTGTGCATTGTTGTCAGCAGCTAAGTCTTAGGGTTAGTGCTACTTTTTAAGCTGTGCAAGAGGGAATAATTTTGATGTCTGGTTTCAAAACTGAAAGCCTTCCTTTGGCAGTTCTCTTACTAATAAAGCTATCTGAAAACATCTGCAAGAACAAAGCAAGTATAAAAGGGCATGTCCTGAAGGCTTAAAGTGGCTGGAAGTCAATGCTATGAGTGGAGGGATTACAGAAATCCCAGTGACAGCATACGGGGAAACAATCCAGTCATGACAGTGGATTATATTTCTTTATATAGGAAAAAAAGAAGGAGCAGCATATATATATTTTTTCCTTTCATTGCTTGCTGGCTAATTGTATTATGGAGAGATCCCTTAATAGCTAAGCTGCTCAGAACCTTCTTATAGCTAAGGCCTTTTCTGATGGCAGGAAAAAATACTATTTTTCTTTAAAGTTGTTCTGATAATTCTGATGCTAATTAAATGTCAAACTCCATTTGCAAAGTTGTTTTGTTTTTTTTTTACCAGACAAACTTCTCATATTCTGACCTGTCAGAATTTATCAGTAAAGCAGGTTGTTAGAGTTCTGCTCCAGTGTAATTGGGAAGAGCATTACAATTGAGAGAGATAAGTACTGCTGAAAGATTATGAACTATCTGCAGTAACTAGCATTTGTACTTTAGCTTTGTCACTAGCACATGCAAAGTAATGAGACTTGTATTTATCCCAGCACTGATATGCAGTGATTTTACTTTTTTTAAACTAAATATTTAGCATGTTGTCTTCATGTTCTCTAAGCACTATTTGGTTTGTGTTATGGTTGGCCCCAGTTCCCATACAGCATGGAAGTCTTTCCAGGAAAAATGAGCTGAGCCTTATCAGAGGAAATCTGCAGTGAAACAAGAGGTGCATTTAATTAATGCTGGCACAGCTTTTATCCAAGTTCTCTGAGACCATGACCCAGAGGGCTACATCACTCTCACAGGTGGACTGTTGACATCATTGCTTGGCTTAACAGAGTGATGGCAGGAAAGCTGCTGGTGTATGTGTAGGAAACCAGTGAGGTCATTCACTAGCAATGCTTGGGTGGGGAGCTATTAGATTTTTTGTAGTATGTGTGTTTCTCTCCACACCCACCCCAAAAGCCATAGCAGTTTGGTGCTTTCTCACATTCAGCCACATTTCCATTGTTCTCTTTTTTGTGAGCTGCAAGAATGCAGGAAGGTCATAGAAGTAAAATCTGTTGTCTTTTGCCTTTGTGAAGTGATGCTACCAAATCACTGGTGCAGGTTATAAATTTGTGTTTAAATCACAGTGAGATTTTTAAGTATGTACTATTCTTCTCCAGCCATGCACTTTCATTTTAATGGGTTAAAATTACAGGCAAGGTCACTTTGAAAATATGTGGAGCCTTTGGAGTCATGCCAGCTTCCAAATTCTCACAATGAACTGACATCCTTCAGATATCAACATATCTGAAGAAAGGTCAGCCTATTACAGAAATATTTTTCTCCTCATAGAGAAAGAAGTTCAGGTCTCTGGGATTAGTGCTGAAACTGTGTTCTCTGGGAAGGAACTCATTGGGTGACCCAGTGTAGTTTGAAATCAACGTATGGGAGCAAAAAAGCTCTAGTTCACTTGTGGGTGAGAGCCAGGACTGTTCTGCCAAAATATTACCTGGATATTGTAAGAGGGAAAAGACTTTGAAAGTAAATAAGTTTTTTAATACTTTCAGAAAGAAGATTCCCCGTTGAATCAATTTCTTATTTCTTAGTTGTTAAGAGCTTTACAAGTTTTGATAGTGTCTGTTGAACATAAGCTGGAGTCCATGCCACCCGAAGTGAAATTGTAGTTTTCCAGTGGTGCATGATGCCCAGTTTGCCTCCAAACTGTCATTTTGTCACTTCTCTCAGGTGCTTTTATGGGACAGATGAATAATAATTGTCAGATTGCTCAACTCATCCTGATGATCTGTGTAAGACAGGGTAATGTTTCAAAAACATAAATGATGGTGAGATTTATATTTGCGTTGTAAAGCATCTAGCTTACAGTTCAATTTTATATTGTTTACAGAGGAGCTATGTTCTGCTAGGTATTCTGGCCTCTCTTGGTCCAAAAAATGTCCCTGGTGATGTGGCATTTGGCACCTGCCTTTGCTGTTGTGTAGTTGTTCTGTTGAAACAGTGCTCAGAACAACTAGTTGTGAAAAAACTTGGTGCTCACAGACCCTGTGGGCTGGTTTTGAGATTGCTGCCATAAGTGTGTAAGCAGTAAGTTTATCTGAATAGCCAAACTTAAAACTTACTACAAGTATAAGAAGTGACTTTCATGTTTCACTTTAGCCAGCAAAAGCTTCAGACTGATCCCCTGGAAATGCATTTTGATAATCTCCCATCTCTTGTGGGAATTCTACCTAACCTCCTTTGCTTTGCATGTGAAAGGGCATGGAAGGTATGGTGGATCAGAGCAGCTGCAGAGGAGTTTCTCAGACTGTTATGCGAGGATCACAAGTGCTTGAGCACATGTTTTGCGTTAAGATGAGCTGACTCGACACACCAGCTCAGGCACTATGGATTCATTGATCACGGGCAGTGCCTGGCTAGTGCGGACAAGTTTAAGTGATGCTGGAACCATGAGAACTCGTTATTCTCTGAAACAGTTTTGCTCAGAGTGGTTGTTAATGTCTTGCCCTCATCAGCCCTGAGAATTTGTATGTAATGATCTCAGTGCAGCTGTCTTGGGCATGCAGATGCCATTGGTGTAGGCAAATGGGAATCGCCTGCAGCACACATGGAGCCAGAGGGGCACCTCTGGGAAAGCGTCCTTTGCTCAAGGCCTTCTGAGAGGCTGGGAATCATTAAGATCCTTGCTGTCTCTTCCAGTGAGACCCGCCTGTGATCATAACTGGTTGGGGTATAGCTTCTATCTGTTTCATTCCGTTGTCTCTGATTTACCATGATCCATGATCCCAGTTGAGAATGGATATGGCTGCATCAGTTAAGGAAAAAAATCAAGAGACTAATATTCCATATGGAGAGCAGGGCTCTTTAAATGATGTACATTAGCCTATTTGCATGGGGCTTGCTTTTAACAAAGATGTGTCAGTTAAAAGTAGGAAGTGCAATTTGGACAGAAGCCAGCACCAATTTTGGACAACTGCCCTTGGATTTTATGCATGACTTCAGACAAGAAATAGGGGTGTTGCAGTGGCAATACAGGCGCGTGCAAGTTTGAGCAGTCAGTGAATGCCTCTTGCTGGGTGTTCTTCAGGGCAAAGAGGGAAGCCGGTGAGGTGGTTCATGGGCAGCTTCTCTGTGGTGCAGCAATGCTGCCTGCCCATCTTGGTCCCAGCCTACTGCTCTGACCGTGCTGCTCAGCACACCTGAGGTGCATCCAGAGCAGGTAAATGGGTTTGGTTAAGAGCTCACTCAATCAGCCTGCTGTGTGTGGACGTTGATCAAATGTGAAGAGCTCAAAAATCAGTTTATGGAACGCCAACGCCTTGAAACAGCAGTGTTAGGGGTTTGATTGTGCTATCCATACAGAAGATGTACA
>VZTX01001062.1:52559-126164 GCA_013400915.1 Pardalotus punctatus | reverse complement strand
CCCACCCACCCACATAAAAATCCTGAAGTATTTCCTGAGCTATTCCTCATGTGTCCTTATTTTTAAAAAACACAAATTTTACAAATGCTGGCATACTGAATTTTGCCTTTGATAAGTGGTAATGGATTTGTTTTGAAAAGAGCAATCTTTCTTTACTGCTGAAATGATGAAATGTCATGAATAGAGCATTACCTTTTCACCACCTCGGCCTCACCTCAAGTCCTGTCTTGGGCAATTTTGGGCACCACAATAAAAAAAGGATATAAAGCTATTAGAGAGCATCCGGAGGAGAGCTATGAAGATGGTGAAGGGTATGGAGCAGAAGCCCTATGAGGAACAGCTGAAATCACTCGGTTTCTGAAGTGAACAGAAGAAGAGGAGACTGAGGGGAGACCTCATTGCAGTCTCCAACCTCCTCTCTGACAGGACCCAAGGGAACAGCATGAAGCTGTGTCAGGAGAGTATTCCCAATGAAACGTGTCAGATAGTGGCACAGCCTCGGACAGCTGCAAAAGATCTGGGATGTGACACCAGACGGGTGGGTGTTCACTTTTACAGCAAAGTTTGGCTTCTTTGAAATATTTTTGACTCTTTCCTCCATAGCCATCCAGCGGATGGTAATCCCATGCTAGCTACACCAGTGCTTGACGCTTTACAGGTTAGTGCCTGACAGCTGGGCATTCAGCTTTTCTTGAAGTCATANGCTATCCATACAGAAGATGTACAGACTTGAGCGTTAGAGAGGGCAGCAGCCAGGTAATTCTTCCCCCATTCATGATATTTTGGGTGTCTTGCTGTGTGAAGAGTCTGATGCTGCCAGAGTTAGGAGTCACTGAATCTCTTTGCTTTGGGGCAGGGTGGGTATTGCTGCTGCCTGTCATGGTTCCGTGTGGTAGCAGCAGCCATACTCCTGTCACTTCCAGCTTTCTGCTGTTCCTCTGTATAGGGAGAAATTGAAATTATGTTTTATGCTCCCTATTTTTATTTGTTCAGCCTGATAAGCTTCCTCAGTTGAAGAAATTGCAATTTCTGAAAAGGTTCTTTATGGCTCAAATGGGAAATTTAGAGATTCAGCTATTCAGCTATTAAAGAATGAGTAGTTGCTTTTTAAATCTCCTGTCTATATGTAATTTTTTTGAGAGGCTATCTTATGCTTACCTAAAGGAAAAAGACCATTGCCCTTTCAACATTCTTACAGATGCATTTTTCAAATGCTGATTTGCAGATTTTGAAAGTATTGATTCCTTGGTAGCAGCAAAAAAACTTTACTGTTTGGATCAAGTGACTAAAATTTTTCCAGACAGTCCAGTAAGACAAACTATCTAGCAGATGTAGATAGCTGTATATTTGAGTTTGGCAACTTACTGTTACTGCAACTCTAAAAATGATTTAAGGCTAATAGAAGGAACCTAGCTGGAGGCTGCAAGTCTGTGACTGAACAGTTTTATTGAGTTCTGTATAAATAAAGTGAAAGATATTTTGAACTTAATAATGTTCCCAGCAACTTGCTTTCTTTCGTTAAATTGTGAAATATAAAATAAATAGTGTGCTAATTAACATTGAAGAGGAATGAATATTTGTGCCTTCTGGTCAAGGGATTATCCTTGTTAAAACAGGAAATGGACTCTGATTTCCTTTTTCAAAGTATTTTCTCCATAAACTTGGTATGATAATGTGAGGTTAAAAATAGGTTATACTTTTACATAGTAAAATATATATCTATTATTAGTTAACAAATAGCTTTTATGGGGAAGGAAGGTCATTTTCCAGATGGTTTTAAATTGAAATAAATGCATCCTGCATTTGTTACGCACGAAATAGTATTTACTGAGAAATTAGAAACTGAAATCCTCTAATTTATTATGTTGTGACATGGACTATAGAAGCTATAATACTTAATATTTATATGCTATCTCTTTGTATTAGTAATTTGCTAGACAAGCAAAATTTTGGCATGTTTTTCTAAAATAAGGAGTCCAGAGATACAAAGAGTAAGGTCCCCCTGACGAATCTGGGCCAGGACCATGAATAAAATTCACGATTTCCTGGCCTGCAAAATCATGAAATGTTTATATCTAAGAATGTGAAAAATCAGCACAGGGTATTTCCATTGGAGCTGGCTGACCTACATTCTGTGCACAATGCTAAAAGATAAAGTTATGCTGCTACTCCNGAGCATTACCTTTTCACCACCTCGGCCTCACCTCAAGTCCTGTCTTGGGCAATTTTGGGCACCACAATAAAAAAAGGATATAAAGCTATTAGAGAGCATCCGGAGGAGAGCTATGAAGATGGTGAAGGGTATGGAGCAGAAGCCCTATGAGGAACAGCTGAAATCACTCGGTTTCTGAAGTGAACAGAAGAAGAGGAGACTGAGGGGAGACCTCATTGCAGTCTCCAACCTCCTCTCTGACAGGACCCAAGGGAACAGCATGAAGCTGTGTCAGGAGAGTATTCCCAATGAAACGTGTCAGATAGTGGCACAGCCTCGGACAGCTGCAAAAGATCTGGGATGTGACACCAGACGGGTGGGTGTTCACTTTTACAGCAAAGTTTGGCTTCTTTGAAATATTTTTGACTCTTTCCTCCATAGCCATCCAGCGGATGGTAATCCCATGCTAGCTACACCAGTGCTTGACGCTTTACAGGTTAGTGCCTGACAGCTGGGCATTCAGCTTTTCTTGAAGTCATATAAAAATGCCTGATACAAATGGACCTCCTTTTTAACTGGTTTCACATTTTTAATAATGCATTTTTAATAACATGTCGAAGGTTGGAGCTAGTTGTAGGCTAAATAGTTTCTTTTTAGGGACACTGAATTTTCAGAAGATAAATTTATATAATTGCATGATATTTTAGTCTGGAGTGCCTGACCACAGCATCTTTCTTTAATAACCATGTTTTTAGACAACAAAGGGAGCTGGGCTTTAGACTTAATAAGAAAAGGTAGTGGCATGAAGAAATTCAGAATTAGCTCTTCAGTCATATATAGAATGTTGCAATTGGAAAGAAAGTATTTTAGAAATGTTGAAGTTATACACGAGCTGTCCTATTTCAAACTCAGCAATGCTCTGAAGACTTTGAAGCTTTCAGGAAAAGTAGTGAGAATTAGGTAATCAGGTCATGGTTTCCTTTTCTGCACAGCCACTCGGGCTATTTTTTAATGTCACTTTTACAGGTTTTCACTTTTTGTAGTTGGAGACTACATGCCTACAGCAATTTTAAAAGGATGGTTGAGTCCAAATCAACTGGTTCTTGTTTCTACGAATATGTGAAATGGCATACTTAGTTTCAATCATCATTTAGCAACCAACACATCAATTATTAAACATATGGAGGCTTGTGATAGTCACAGAAATATCATTTATATCCCCAGCAATCTTCAGGAAATCTTGCTCTTATTCTCCCTAAATTCTGGGTTTACAATCAAAAGCAGTCTATGAAGAAACACTGGGTATGTGTCAATGAGAAAGCCGCATTGTTGCACATCAAGGGATTTTATCTAACAATGCCTCTCACTGAAGTGACGAATCTTTTGTCTCTTGTAAGGCACCTACCAGGCTAGCACCCTACAAATACTGAATATTGAGTGTGTCTTGAGGTAGCCTTCTGGTTTCAATGTTGCAATCAAATGAGCATACCAAAAATGAAAGCAGCAGAGGAATGTGGATAATGTGTTTGCCTTTTAGTAAATGTTCAGTAAATTCTTGTGCTGAGATGATCTGTTTTTGTTACTTGCTCACTCAATAACACCAACCAGTAGACTGAGGCTGGAAGAACTATGACAATTTGTCACCTACAGAAACCTGTTGTGCTGTTTCTAGTCTTTTTTAAGATTCACTTAGATAAGTGAAAATAAAACTCCTGACTTTATTTTACTCTTCACTTCTTTTTTTTTTTTTTCCTTTTTTTTTTTTAATTCACAAAACAGCATGAAATTCAACACCAGTTAAGAGTTCCTGCTTGGCTCCTTGATCCTTATTTTCAGTTTGCTGTGAGGAGCAGGAGTGCTGCTGGAGAAGTGCACTTGGGGACACCTGAGACTGTTGAATCTCACTGGTGTTAATTTATTTTTACACTTCTTTTTCTTTTAGGCAATGCTTTTCGTATCATAACATGACAAATGCACCCCCAAAAAAGAAGTAATAAATGTCATATAGGTGGTATATTTTTCTTCTTTTTTTCCCACCTTTTCCACCCCTTTCTTTCTTTCTCCTTTCTGTATTCCTATTGTCTCTCATTTTGTCTCCTGAGAGCTGTTTTGGCATCTGGAGGCAGTTTTTATTTTGACATGTTTGACATAAAGGATGGAAAGTGTCCAGTTTGGGAAGCAGAAAACCTAGTGGAGGAAAAAAAATTGAATCATTGCTTTGCAGAAATTAAGAATACTCTTTCTAGTGCTTCAAACAGAAATAGTCTTTGGTTTCACCCCAGGATATACATGAGAATAAATTGCAATTAAAGAGCTTTATTTAAAAGGACGGAATTTAGCTATGTTGTTGACACCATAAAATTTAACATTTTATGGAAACAAAATGGAAAACAAGATTATGGTATACATTAAACATAGAATGTGTAATTTACAACTTTTGGATCCAGCCAAGAGGAAGTTGTATATTTTTTTAAAAAAACAAACCAGAGAAAACAACCAATAACCACATACATGCTGTTATGGGAATCAGTCCTGGACTGAGAAGCATATGTGGGACTTTTCTGTGTGGTCAGAATTTCAAAATGAGCATGCCAATGGTCCTGAGTTCATCCAGAGTGTGGAGGTGTTGCCATGTGCCAGCAACACCTGTGCAGAAGAGCAGGAGTGTGAATACCCTCAAAATGTGTGTTGTTACCTCCGTTCTGCCTGTGTAGTTGTAAAGGGAAGACTTCCTGGCCCCATCTCTGTGTCACTCAAATCCACATTTTTCTCCTCGACTATGAAGTGTTACATCCCTTTGCATTAGTGTCACTATGTCCTGTTCTTCCAGGCTTGCCAAAAAGGACAGAGGGTGGGGAGGGAGGTCCATTAGGAGACTTCTGGCTTCTTCCAGGGGTGAGCGAGCCAGGGAATGTACTGAATGAAAGGTGTGTTCTCAATGGCACTTGCTTGAGCAGTAAGCAGCTTTAACATCCTAACTCAGTCTCAGAAAGTCCTGAATTCTCGTGATCTTCTGCTCTAGCTCTCCTTCACATGTTGTGTTACTGTTTGTGGGCTGGTGTTGCTGGCTCTCTCTTAATTCAGATGTAGCCTCTGGAAACCAAGGCAGTCTGCTGTATTAAGACTCCTGCCAAATGCGGTTCTTGAAAAACATAATTCAGCCTTTGCCACAGAATGAGCTTCCACTTTTTAAAATTGTTTTGGTAAATCGTACTTTGCCTTCCAGTAAAGTTTATTCTGTAGTTTAGTGAAAACCAACAAAAAGAAAGTGGAAAGGCAACTTGAGTGAAGCCTCAAGGAATTTCTTGTGGGTAAATTCAGAGAAAAAGTTGACAAATTAAGGGAAAGTTGGGAGGAAATTTTGCCAAGTGCATAACATACATTTGTTTCATTTGTAAAGTTAATTCAAACCTTCAGCTAAATGCATTTTGGCTGAAGTGTAAGGATCTCTCTTGTTTGGACCAGTGCTGTGAGTGATCTGTTGGTTGTGTTGCATTCGTCTGTCATTTTGTATGAGGTAAAATTACCTACAGGACCACATTAAATTGAAATTGCAACACTCGTTTGTAAAGTGTGAGGAGAAACCACCAGACATTCAGAGGAAGACAATCCAAATCTGTTCTCTTTTTGGTGCTGTGATTAGGTCTGCTTTTCTAAATAGATGAACTTGTGTCTTCATCACTAGTGCAAGTCATGGGGAAGCATTGCCAGGTACTTTGTATTAGTTTTGTTCCATGTGTGTAATAAATCTGATGCAACTTACTGCAGTAAGAACTTCAAAAGATAAATCTGCTCTACTGAGGAAGTGTTAAAAGCAGCTGCTATAGGACAGCAGTTTCTTACAAATGATGAATGGAGTTGCAGGAGCTGTTTTAAACCAAGCGAAAGCCAACAAAACTCAATAATTTTTGTAGTTTTATGGAAAAAAAAATAAGTTAAGAACTAGCTCACTTTTTTGTGTTCAAAGATAAAATGGGAAAAGACATACCTGTTTAGGGTAAACGCATCTGGGACTGATTTTTTTTTCTGTTTTCTGTGTCCTGTGATGCACTTGAATCCAACTGTGAAAGAAACTATAGGAAGAATGGACTTCCAGAGGAAACTAGCTGCTGAAATTTTTTTTTTATCTGTAGAAATAATGAAAGAAAACAATTTCCAAAAAAGAGAGAAAAAAGGAAATCAGGTGTTTCTGCCTTTTCACAACCTCTAAATAATGTTATTTTCAGCCCTACATAATTCTAACAGCTCTATATAATTTCCATGGAAGAGAAGATTAATTACATTTAAAATTATCTGGTTTTGGATGCAATGGCATATTGATTCTTAATTCCGTTGAGAATGGGTTTTAAGATGCATATGATAAATTCTTAATAAGCAGTTCTTTACTGCTGCTTTAAAAACACATTTCTCAGAAACCTTCAACATCTTTATATTCCTCTCCTTGTTTGCTTTGGCTGTTTAGACTTTGAGGTCTTCAAAATGGGAATTTTACATAGTTCACAGATACCAGGACAGAATTATTCCTGAAGTTAAGGCTACTGAAATGGATGCTGCTTGTACTACATTAGAGATGGTATTTGTTCTCAGGCCTCAGAGAGATATAAGGACTGTATAATATCATTACTGCTGCTTCATTGTTTCTATCTTTTTAGCAATTGTCTTCTGAAGTCATGTCTCTCTGCTCCTTGCATTTTGCTGATGAGATCTGTTAGTTCAGCTACAGTTTCTCTGCTTCCTGCTGTTCTCCCAAGTGGCTTTGGTACCATCCATGTTTGCACAGGACATATTTTCCCCTTTTTTTTCCAGTCCCTCTCATTCTCCTCTCAACACTTGTTTCTTCTCCCTGTACTGTTTTCCCACGTGTCCTTCAAAGTATAAATAGCTTTTCGAGATATAAAAAATAGCATTGCAACAGTGCAGCAAATCTTGAGACAAACTTAGGATGGGAAAAGAAACTAATTTTCAGTCACACTGACTGTCATTGCCTCGTGCTCCCAAGCACCAAGACACACCTGTGCAGGTCCCCTCCAGCATCTGGGTATCAAGACAGGCATGCTGGTCAGGCCTCCTTGCAGTGGCAAATGTCATCACCTCTTTCATTAGCAGGCCTGATTAGTGTTGGTTCTAGAAGTGCTGGTTTGTACCCTCAGGCAGCAGATAACAAATAGTCTTTTGGCTCTCCTCCCCATTGGCATCTGAGAGTTGCTGTGACTCACAGCATCTGGTTGTTTCTTGTGCTGTGAAGGGCCCCTTACTTACTTGCCCATTTTGTGTATCATTTCATAGGTGGCGTGTTATTTTCTCTCTTGTCTCCAAAGCCATGTTCTCAATGTTTGTTTCTCCTTCCAGCTGATAGACTTTAAAATTTTTGATTTTTCTATTTAATAATTTTGGTTTACATCTCCAGTAATCAAAATACATACTAGTTTTCCAATCAATGTCTTCTCCTCTGAAAGAAATTTTTGTATTCATTTGAATGCCATATACACATTTTGCTATCTTTCAGTCATTCTCATGCATTCCCTTTGGATTAAGAGTCTTTTCTGAATAATGCCTTCAGCTGATAGTCAGGAATCGAGGATGTTTACTGCAATTTGCAGACTCAATTACCTAATTGTAAAAGTGGTTGTTGATTTCTTAGTGCACCTACTTATGCCTTGAGGCATTCATGAAAGATAAATAAGGTACATCAGAAATGACCTTACATTAAGGAGACTGGTTGGGGGAGCTGCATATTTTGAAGAGTTAACTTACATCACAAGTTGCTTCATATGCCCTTAGATAAAGGCTGCAAAAAGTGTATTTTGGAAGCTGTTCATTAATAGATACAAAATCTGTTGTCAAGTGGCAGATAGGCAAGATGTCAGGCAGTAAATGTTTACTGTGCAATGGACATCCTTAGCAACTCCCAAAAGAGCTATTCAAAATCAACTTGCAGTGCCATTCTTCCCATTTGATAGGCTATCATGTCATATATTTGCAGTATACATGCTGTGTCTTACATCGTGCTTTTTCATCAGTAACTTTCTGATGTGTTGCAGAGGGGGCACAACTTAGATACAATCTTTGTACTTGGATGAGAAGGAAATTGTCCATCAAAAGCAACACAACTGGGAAATCACCTGACTTTTGTGGAAATCAAGATAGTACTGCTACCAATAGTATGTGCCACTTGAGGCCTGGTTTGAATGACAGTGCAACCCGCTTCTTGAAATCTTACGAGATGCTGAAGCTTGTTATATGTATTCCAAAACATTTCCACAGGCACAGATTAGCCACTTAATATGCAGGGCGCATTTAGTGACCCACATGTTAACTGGCAGATGCCATAAACGCAGATACTAGAAAGCTGCTGGCCTGAGCGTGTATACAAATTCAGGCTTTTCACATCAGAGAAAGATGTGCCAGTCCCTAGTTAGCTTACACAGAGCTAGGACAAAGCTCCCGCAGTCCTACAGGACCAGCCCCTGGGCCATGAAGGAGCGAAGGCAGGGCAGCAGTCTGCATGTGAATACCTGTACCTGTGCCTAAGGGCAGCCTCATCCCCTGCCAGCTGCAGCCCTCTCCTTGCAGAGAGGAAATGCAGCCCCTGGTCAAAATGGAGAATTAAGTACAGGGTAGGAGAGAGACCAAAGTGAGGAATGCAGAGCTGTGTTAACTTTTGCACTGAGTATTCTTTAGTACTGTTTTTCCAACCTCCTTGTGTTAATACACATGGGTTAACCCTTCCCACTCCCTGATGTTCACATGGTCTTGAACCTAGGAATGGTGTAAGTTGTTGGTTTGGGTTTTCACTTATTGTTAATAAATAATAAAAAGTTATGGAATCTAGAAATAAGAAGCCTATAAACAGCTAAAAAAAGATCCACCTTAAATGTTGTAATTTAATGTTTATCTGCTTATCTGCAGTCCTTTGGAGGGATACAGCAATTTTTTAACAAAACTGAAAACAAAATCTTTGCATTTCCCAGCAGAAATTTTCAGTAGCACCTGAGGTATTTGTTTTGCATTCACTTTACGTACATGATACATCCTCCAGGCCAAGCAGCTGCACAGCCTGTTTTTGAAATAGTTCATGAAATGTTGCTGCAGTGTAGATAATACATTATGGAGTATCATGGAATATCACCTCTGACTCCTTGCCACTTGTTCAGCAAAAACTAGCTGTTTTTCAGGTCTTAATCTCATCTTTTGAAGGTTGTTCTTTATGGATGATCAGAAGGTAGAGGTAGCTGCTGATTCAAGTGTAGGTAATATCTCAGGATATTATTCATACCTCTTAAGCAAGAAGGTTTTTGTTGTTTTTCATCTGGTTTGGAGGTGTTTGGAGTGGCACCTTTCCCACCCCAGCAACAGAGTATTTGCAGGAGGCAAAGTAGATTCACTTCTCCTAGTAAATCTTCAGTATTTACTTTTGAATCAAAAAGCTGCCAATAACGTGCTCAGAGGGCTTGGTCCTGTACTGATAACTCAATGGAAGATGGAGCCAGTGTGAATAAAGAGTTACGGATACAGTTGAATTGCTGTTTGAGTATCAAAATGAGAGACATTTGCTAACTGACTCCAGCTGTCTTAACAGCAGCAAGGACAGAGAAGTATGAAGTCTGGAGAAACACAGGTAAACTGGAACATGCATGCGTTTGCATAACATCAGTTAAAGAAAAATATTGCACCCCTTAGTTTTCAGGACTAATTAAGTGAGCCTTAAAGCTTCTGCCAATAGAGGAGGCATTCCTTTTTAATTCCAAATGTGAATTCTTTCTGGAAACTTGATTAGAATTTCAACAAACCACAGCTGCCAGCAAAGCTTGCTGTTTTAATAACCTTCACATATTTCATTTCACATTGTCAGTTTTATCTCTGCCAAAGCACCTATCTCCTCATGCTGCCAATCCATTTTGGTGCTTGAAACGTTTGGAAAGCTTTGATTTATAGTAACAACTTACCCTTCCTTCTAAAATGCCTGTCTCATGTTTCCTGTCTTCATGACTATCCATCTAGTATCATTCTTGTTCCATTTCATTTCAGTAACCATAGGCTTTTGAGAGATATGATGAGCCTTTTCTTTTGGGAAGAAAACCTTCTGAAGAAAGTTAACGCAGAAAGAAAAAGCAAACATTTTGTTGGGTATGACAGTGCTTGGAAAAGACCAGTTAGTATTTTCTGGTTTCAACATTGCTTGGATAATTTGATTGGATTACAGTTGTTTTTCCTGTGTGTGTTGCCCACATTGAGAGTTTGGTGCTGTATTCCTGTAGAATGTGCTCTTTCTTAACAGAAAGAGGATAAGAGCCGAGGAAAATAAGGAGTTTTGCACTGGTAAGGACATTGAGTTTGCAAGCTGAATCATGATGTTGATATGTCATATAGACCAGGTCATTTGTATTTAATGGACTGTAAATCAGAGAATCTGTTCCTTGGACTGCTGTTTGAAAACTTGGTTCAGGTGGGAAGAGCCATAGTGCCACCAGTCTCCTTAAGTTTCTTTGAGTTACTGGGGATGAACAAGCATACAAGTGCTGATTCCCCTTGCCTACAACACGAGCCAGCTTACATCCGTTGCTGACATGTGCAGAAATCTTAAGATGTTTGTACAGTGAGTAAGCAAATGCATACCCAAGTGGTGGCAGTGATGTAGACGCAGCTTCCAGTTGTAGTGCAGGCTACTGAGGGATTCTGAATGTGGCTTATTAGTCCGTGCTAACATCTTCATTGCTGGTGTTGCACCTGTTGTGTTAAAGCTCGCACATGTGTGCCTGCATGGCAGGCACTGGGCATGAGTTTCATCCTCATTTTTGCTATGTAGGTCTGTCTTGTACTATTTTAAGTAGAACTCTGGAGGTAGCCATTTTGTCTAATCAACACCTTAGGCAAATGTGACAATGATTTAATTTTTTTATGGATTTTTTTCCAAATATCTCATCTCTTATGCTGAAAGAAATGTGTTTTCTTCTTTGCTCTGCATAAGATGCCTTTTGTATATCAAATTTGCTTTTATACAGCCTTACTTCTTTTGTAGAGCTTTGTGTTTAGTCTGTTTTTGGTGCTATATTTAAGATTAATGTTTGTAATGTTGCTGGCATTAACATGTAAATTCAAGCTGGCAAATGAAAGCATTTTCTCCCATTCCATTTCAGACCCTGTCAGAGGATTTATTTTAAAAAGCCCCACCCACTTGCTCCTTGGAAATAAACCAGGAGCCAAGCAGCCAAGCTAGACCATCAGTACCAACATTGGAGGACCATGCTTTTCTTCCATAAAAGTTTTCTTTCTTAACATTTATTATTCTGCCTGACTCTGGAGATTACACTATTGCATGTAACTTAGAGCAGTGAGCACAACAGTGCTGTCTGTCTTTCTGCACAGTAACTGTTTGTTACCTTTCCAGAAAATGTGTGGTGACTAGCCAGACAGCAAGCAAATGCCATTTCATACACCTGTGTGCCAGATGTTTTACAGCTGTGCACAGACTGCTGGTGCTGAACCTCCAGTGAGTGTCATGGGACAACTGATTCAGCAAAAGTATGAATTCTTCTCTTGGGATGGGCTGAAATGGTAGGGAAGGAGATGGCTGCCAAAGGAAATGCAAAGCACAATTAAGATGTAGATCTTTTGACAACTTGTTTGAGGATATTGGTGACATAGACAATTAGCAAGATTTCCTATGGCTAAAATATTTTTCACAGCCCCTCAAAGTCTAATGAAGTTAAAGTAGGTATTACTGAAATTTTATTTGGTAGCATATAGGTGAACTGATTCTTATAATGAGTGGCAGAGTCAGGTTTTACAAAGCTAAGTAGGAATTAATGACTATAAAATTCATACTGTTTTTAAGGGTAGCTAGGTATCTGAATGTCACAAAGCTTAGGAAGTCTTCTTCTTATTGAACTTTGGGGTTTTATTCCTGGAATGGATGTTTTTATTTCCTGTTTCTTAAAACTATGGACAGTTTGACAAAGGAAGTGGTCCTATCATCACAATTCCAGTCAACTTTCTTTCTTAATGACTCCTACAATGATTCTCCTTTACAAACTACTTTGCAGCGTTCATTTGAAGCTTTCAAAATTCTGTAAGGAAGTAGGTTGGTTTTACTATTGTGTAATCTTTTATTTATTTAGCTATCATAACTCACTGCTTTGTATGTCAGAATGAAAGTTCCAGCAACTGATATGCTGCACATGGTATTTGTAGCCAAATCTCTGTGTAGTTGCAGCTGGATTGTGTGTCACATCTTTAAAGAGAGGAAGGAGGATATCACACACTGCTCTGGGAAGGGGGTTGAGGTATTAGACATGAAAGTGGGCAGGCATATGAGCCCTTATGGGGAGAACAGGGGAAGAAAAGAGTGTGGTCCTGGAAGTCTGATAGGCATGGAGATATTTTGGTTTGCTTCAGAAGCTGACTCAAATTCTGGATTAGCATCTGTAGTCTAGTCACTGACCCATAGCTTTTAAGGCTTTTGAAAGTCTGCTTTTAAGGTAATGGTTTCAGGAGTTTGATTACTAGTGTCCTCCCAATTTGGCAATTAAACATTTTTCTGTTTGGTTTCTTATTTGGTTTTCCAGCTCACAGAGTGGGACTGCAAGTATATGATGTAAGAAAGAGAATTATAGCCACTGCTATAATATTGATTTTGACATGCAGAATTGAAGAAAAATTATGTCAAATTCCCATCATGGTAACTCAGTGTGAAAGACATCAGTGGCTTGAAAGGAGATAGCCAAAATCTTCTCACTAAAGCACAAACTTCTCCAAAGCTCTGTGTTTAGGCTTTTTTAACTCTTTCCATCAATTAACTTTTCAGTGCTTTTGAGAAGCATTGACGGTAGTGCTTTACTAGGCTATGAAGTGGGAAGAGCCCATGGTATGCTGTGCAGTGCAGCATGGAGGTCTGTGGTGGTACAAATGGTACAGTGCATGGCACAGTGGGCATGGGAAGCACTGCCCGTGGTTTCAGAGTTGGTATGATGGCCATGAGCAGGGCACTGTGCCTAATGAGCACCCTTTGGCTCAATGACATGTTCATCTACATATATGTACTTTTAAATACATATAGATATATATAGATATAGGTATATATATGGATATAGATAGATAGAGAAATATATATATATAGCTACCTTTTGCTTCCAAAGATACTGTGGGTGTGCTTTGCCTCCTTTATGTTATGTTGAGCTGGGTATTGTCAGCATGGGTACAATGAACAAGCAGGGAGGATGGCAGTCCTGGACCAGCATACAGCCCGGGACACGTCTTCCTCTGGTTTTGGGGAATATTACCTGTAGTGCTGAGAAGGCAACTCATGCTTTCTCTCTACTGAATGGATATTTCTACTTCCACATCATGCTATGAAGTCATTTATTTTCAGTCTCAGGCATTGTATCCTTTCGGTGGAAGGTTTTCCCCCTGTGATTGTTTCCTGAATTAGTATATCTTCCTTCACTTTGGCAAGGATTTTTCTTAATAAACAGTCTCATCATCAGTTATTAGTTTCATATGACTGGTCTGTGAAACACACAGGATTATTGAAAGCTATAAAATTTGTGTTAGCTGTTTTTTTACATCATGATCAAAATGATCTCAGTTGTGTCTCAGTGGGTTTGATCATATAGATTTATTGCTGGTTGCCCGCAGTAAACCAACAAGCTGCCACTGTGTGCTTAGAGCTCAGATGAATTTATCCACTTATACCCAAAGTGGTTCAGGGAAAAAGCAGCTGTAAAATAAGTGCTCATTTTAGTAACAATTGCTTTGCTTATAGTGGTTTTAGAAATTTTTTTTGTACTGTCCATTACTTTTAGTCAGTGTTAGTAATATTAGGTTACAACCATTTTTAACCCAAAAAACCAAAATGTTGATACTCAGTATTGCTCTGTAATGAACTGGGAAAGAAACTATGGTAGAACACAGTGTGCTACAAATAACACGTTGAACTAGCATGAAGTATCATATTACTAATGATTTAATGAGTCCTTAGATCCTATGATACTTGAAAGGAGGTTAATTGGTTTCTTACAACATAACTGTACTGGACTCTGTTGAAATGCATTATTTGATTATCATTTTCTTGAAATATCCATTTATGAGATTTTCAGTCCCCCTTCACTCCTCAACCCCAAATTCATAGTTTCTCTTGCTCTGAAGCATTTTAAGAACATTGGCTCAAAGCGCAGTGTTTCTTCTTTGTCTGTGTCCCTTGGGTCAGCTGTGAATGCGTTTCATGCTGGGCACAGTCATCCTCTCGACCTAAGCAGAAACATGGCTGGCTGACAGTTCAGGTGGCACTCAATGCTGAAAGGTGCATGTCTGAAATGAGTGATCGACTCTAATTGAGTTGGTTTGGCACAATTATATTCCATACCAGTTTCCTCTTTTTTGTATAGACCATATGAAGAGAGGCATGGAAGTGTCAAAATTTATTGGTTTTCATTGGACTCTAAAATAAAGTTGTTTTCATCACTGGAGAGGATGAGTGCCAGAGGGGTAGATCAACTTCCCTGCAAGGCTGTGTTGGACACAGCCCTGCCTCGCAGACAGGTTACATTACTGCAGTTGGATGCTCTGGAAGGCCCTGCCATAAAGGGAAATGTGGCTGCTGAAACAGTCGTGCTTTAAGTTTCAGGAAGGCAGGCTGGGGCAAACTCAGCCCACGCGCTGTTCCCAGTGCTGATTCTCTGCAGAGCGCCTGAGCAAGCTCACCCAAGGTTCCTGTCCTAACAAGACAAAGTACTGCATTGTATATGACAGGAGAAGTTTTAAGCTGTTTGGCTGCATCCCCAAATTCAGTTAATAGCGCTGGAACCTAGAGAGGTGGGGCATGCATGGGCTCTGCAGCACACCCTGTGGCAAATGTGCTGTGAACCGCAAGTGCAGCAAGCCAAGAATGGTGGGAGCATTTCAACATAGTCAACCCTTGTCAATTCAGCCTGTCACTCGTAATTTTGCTTTGGGAGAGCTGATTTCAAAAGGAAAGAAATAAAGTAGAAGTCTCATATAAATTAAAATCATAAACTGAGTTCATGTGTACAGGAAGGGAAAACTTCACAGAGAATTTTGGATAAAAGCTGCAATACAATTATTTTTAACTAGTTTCCTTTTGGCAAGAAGATTTTCCATTGAGAGGTGCTCAGAATAGTGGGAATACCTACCCACACATATGGGCATACATACCTACCTACCTGCACACTACACAGCCTTAGTGGTAGTATAAAATTAAGGATGCTTCCACTTCTGGATTTGCATATTCAGGAGAAATTAAGTAATTTAAGTCAAATTTCAGAAACATTCACAAGTAGGTTACATTGTCAAGACTCTGTATGCTTTGACTACAGTAAGAAGCAACTGGTAAGCATTCATGGGGGTAAAATTCCTTTGTGTATCCTCACATTCATTTTGATTGACAAATAAGTTATTTATCCTTCAAAGTGGCTCCCTTCCTGATCATAAGGGTATGTTTCATCTTTCCTCCTCCTTTCATCTTTTTTCCCCACCCCAGTATACTGGATGTGCTGGAATAGAATCAAATACAAAAGTTGTATCAATACACAGTGTAATGCATCAGGAATTTTGCATCTTTGCTGGAAAACAAAACACTTTGGAGAGCTGGAGAATTTTTTTTTTTTTAATGAGATGTTGCCAATTTATGTCTTTATTTGCTTGTTTATTAATTATTTGGATCCTCCTTTGGGTGTTTTCATCCATAGTCTTTCTTAACCCTCCTCTGTGTGTTTTACACCCTTGTTCCTCAACAAAATGCCAAGGTGTTATTTTCATTAGGAATAAGGAGAAGACATCCAGGATTCAACACTTGCATCCATTTTACCTTTCTGCTTGCTTTATTTTTAGCTTCCCTCGTGCCTCATTTAGAAAGCAGCAGCTGTTTCACATTCTGTATCACATGACATCCTTTCTAACAGGCCACTTTTGCGCATCCTTCCTCAGTATTTTGAGGGATGCATAAGAGACTTACTGGTACTTTGCTGCTTCTTTCTCATTGCACTGTCATGAACAAGTAATATGTCATCTCTGTGGTGCTGCTCTGTATTGTCAGAGGACTAATTTAATTAATTTTTATTAACAGTACCTTAATTGAATTTTTGAAAGACAGATACAATTACAAACACAGCACAGGAAGAGCATAGGAAGAATGTCTGGCACAGCTATACAAATAGATGCATTGCTTCAAATAGTCCCCTGCTGTTGAACAAGACATGTAATCTGTAAAGGATTATGTGTAAGAGGGAGAAAGATACTCAGAACAATGCTGAGGCTCATTCAAGTGGTCAAAGCCAGTAGGAAAGGAAAAAAAGTCAGACATGTGAAATCACTCCAAATGCCTCCAAAGTGTGGTGGTTCGTCTTCCCTCTCCCAGACATTCAGTCAAGAATAAAATAAAAATTATCCTAATGCCTGTGCTCTGGGAGAGAGAAAGCTCCTTCAGGAGAAGGAGCCAAGGTGGCATTACAGCCCCCAAACTGGCATCCCTAAGAAGTGGGGGTAAAAAAGGAGGGACCACAAGAAAATAAGGTTCCCTAAAGGCTCCAGTTGTTCAGTAACACAAAATGAGCATGTTGCATAAGGATCATCAAGTCCCATAGTGGTGTTTCCATTGAGGTGGAGAGTTATTGCTATTCCTGAGTTGCCACTTTTAATTCCTTTTGAATCTGTTTTAGGATTAACTTGCTGGTAGGATACGCTGATATAATACCATTAAAAAATACCTTTTAGTGAATGTGGCCTGTCTTCAAGAGTTCCCATCCCTTGGTTTATTCAGCAAGTTATCCTAATTTGAATGTAGAAAGGGCTTCTGCACAAGAAACCTGGTCGCTGAGCAAGCTGTGTCAGTCAGTGACCGTACTTCCTTATATTACTGATAAATGTAATTTCCTTTTTCTGAAGGAAATGTCAGCAATCACTTCAAATTGTTTAAATGCCTGTTCCTAATGTTTTACATGCACTTTACAAAATGGGCACGATTGGGAGACTTGCTTTGCTCCCTAGTCAGAAGGACTGGGATGGGAGAACTGGTGAATATAGACACAGAAATCCATCACACACATGCACATGTCATGCTGGAATAAGGTACCATCAAAATTTAAACAGAATGGCTGCAAGCATTCTTATTCCATGATAGAGGTGTTTTTTTCTAGGTAAACTGAATCTGCTCTGAAATGTTAGCTGAGCCTACGTTCCCTTTGCAACTGGAAAATATTTAAAATTACATTTTCTAAAGGGAAAGCAACTTTTATCTTTCCTTGGGTTGTTAGGCCAAATGGACCATTTCATTAAAGATAAGTTCTAAATTCTGCTTCACAGATACAAAAGCCATGATAATCCAAAACTGTGCCTTCTTGTAGGCCTTTCAATATGATTTCCAGTACAGTTTTAAAAAAATAGTAGTATGCCAGATGAATCCCAGATAACTGCAGTGTAACGTCTACTGGTTTCATTTTCCAGGGATATACTCATAAAAGTTCATTTTTAGGGCTCTAAAGTAATCTTCACTTTATGGGGCAATTAAAGACTTCTGTTTTGATGTTGTCTGCTGTTCTCTGTGGGATTGATTCAGAATCAAATACATACTGTAGAGGAAAATTCAGCATGACAGTTTGCTGCTGGCATTTTTCATGGAGAATTGCAGTATTCTCCCAGATGGGAAAGAAATGTACAAGAGAGTTTTATTTTTTTATAGATCTATATTATAGCTAACCATTCTTCTACTTATCACTGCAGGTACATGGAATACTGCCTGCTTTGGAGTCTTTCCACTTTATAAAGTACAAGTTATGTTAATATTTTTTGACACTTGAGTAAAAAAAATTCTTATATTTTATCAAATTCAAGACAACTGACTGCCCTTAGATTATTTCCAGACCCACATAGTATCAGTCACAAAGGTAATACAGTATGAGATTTAGGGTTCTGACAGACGAGTCTACAAATGAAAATCATATTGTTGGGGCTGTATCAGCTGCTGCCTCTCTGAGGGATGGCAGTGCCCTGAGTGCAGGAATATCTGATTTGTTTGTGAATCAGCTCCACAGTGGTTACAGTTTACAGTATTTAGTGTTTTGTAGGTAAGCCTCTGGTATTTTCACTTTGCTTTATATTACTCTAAAAAAACCCAAAGTGGTTGTCCAGAAACTGGTGGAGAAGTGACCGAGGTATTTGGGCAGCAAATGCTAAGGAGGGATGCCAGGAATGTTTGTCTTGGCTCGTGCTCCAAGTCCCACTGCACTTGCTGGTGGTCAGTCCGAATGCTGGTGCAGTCCTTTGGTGAAGCAGGGAGTGGTCAACAGGCTGCAGCCATGCCCCTTTTGGCAGCAATTTGGGTGTAGGTGCCTGTTCTCTTCAAGCTGCAAACCTGTGCTGCCTTGGGGAGGACCTGGGCTCACAGCCCTGCTTGCCTCAGTCTTCTCTGAGGGGACAGCAGTGCCTTTTGTTCCCTTTTCTTTGCTAGCAAAGAGAGCATAAGCCTTAAACACCAGGGTGATCTAGGTAAGGGTGAAAATTTATGAGAGGAAATGAGTAATAAGGACGTCACAGACCATCTCCTAGGTTATGTGGACTTGTGCCCTGGGTATGTCATCATTCTCCCTTCTCTCTAACTGAATCTTCTTTTTTTATATTTTTAATAGTAGCCTTAATGGCAGTGAAATGGATGGGTGCAGTACCTGTTAAATGCCAGCTTCCCCTTGTATGGCATCCATCTGTAAATGCACTTAGAACAAACATCTGCTCTCAGAAATTACTTTCTGACCTGTGCTGGTTTATTCAGTGTCTGCCAGGCTTTTCATCACCTTCCCCAGTAATCCCAACAGGTCCACAAAGAAGTAAAGATCCTTATTCGTGTGACATTGCAGCCACTTCAGCTGGCTTGTTGAAACTCAAAAGTTGGTAACTGGAGGAGCGATGCAACCCTATTCACAAGAAAGAGCATTTTTCAGTTGTGAAGGTTATCACTTACTTTAGGTGTACATAACCCACATTACATAACCTGGATCCCACAAAAATGAAGTTTCATGTAAAGTACCTTTTTCAGCTAAAAGTTGAATTGGTGGGTAACTAGCCAGTAACCTTGAAAGGCAGAATGTTATAGACTGTCATATAGCCACACATTAATATGTGGCTGTTCCCTTCTGAAAACAAAATACTGAACTGGGTTTTAAATGTGAGCTTGCACACAGTATGATGTATAATATTTTGCATAGGCTTGCTGACTTAAATGTGTGTTTAGAGCTAATTGATGTTATCAGAGCTCTGCTGTTATCCCTGAATCAGTTTGGCAAAAGCTTCATATTCTTTAGCAACTTGACCACTTTCTTTCTTTCAATTTAATTAAAACTTCTTGGACCATTCTGTTTCTTCACAGAACAGTTTTAAGACTCTTGACATGTTAACATGCTTCTAATATTTGAAGTACTGAGAAAGCCAAGAATTTTTAAGTTGCCATATTCATACAGAATTTGTATTGGTAAATTCAAAGTCTTGTGAATTTCATAAACTTGTATTTATACCTGTGCTATGTCCCTGTGGTGTTATGCATAATATAAAGGTTATCTGAAGCCTTTTCCATACAGCCTGGAAACTAGTTGTTCTTTAAAAATATTTTTCAAAATGTAAAAAGGCTTTGCCAGGCATCCATATTAATACCTCTATAAAAGAAGGAAATACTTTCTCTCATGTGCTTAAAATGTGGAAGTCATTAACACAGGAAAGCCATTGAGTCCAAGAATTTAACAAGACTTCTGCGAGGTTATAGCCATCAACAATATACAGGGCTGCAGTTAATACAAGTAATTTGGAAAAAATGCCAAGTATGGTGTTCAAGGATTCAGTTGCTCTTCAGCTATCAGCTCCCACTTGGACAGAGATTGCTTTGTCAACCTCCAGAGTTTTAGCTCTTCTCCATACAGCATCTGGCACCCGCCACTGCACGAGACAAAACCCTGGGACACGCCCATTTGCTGTGATATGGGATGAACACGCTCCCTGCCTGCCTTCTGGCTGATGTGAAGCATGTATCTTCTGTATTCAGTGATCACACTGCCCCAGCTCTCCGTGCCTACACAGTGCCTGCTGCTCTGTACGTGCAGGAAGCAAGGCACTAGGAGCTCTCATTATTAGACTGAGTCAAATAAAAAGATGATGTTCACAAACACATAAAGCAAAGTAGATACAGGTACTTCCCACCTTCTTCTAGCTTTGACAATTCTTTCTCATTCTGGTGTTTTGGCTGTGGCCAGGAACGTGCTCTGCACTGTCCTGCAGGGTCATGCAGAGTTGCAGCAAAGCAGCAGGAAAACAAAGGAGAGAGAACGTGCAGTGGTGCACAGGGAGCAGAGTAAAGGCTTTTCTGTATGCACCAGAGAGAAACAACGTCGTGCTGATGGCACTGCATGTGTCAGATTTGCTTTGTGCCCGAGACCCTGAATGAGCTGTGCTGACTGTAGAGCTCTGCTCCGGACTGTCGGAAAGAACATCAATGCCATTGTATTTGGCACCTCTAGTAAAGATGTGATGCAGGAAGTAGACATGGAAAATAAGCACTCTGCAGGTAATCTGTCCAGAATGGGATCAAGGCATGTTTGTGACAGCACAAATAAGCTCCCTCTGAATTAGTGAAGCTTTTTATCTCTTTAATTTTCTGTGGAGAAAAAAAAAAAAAAAAGAAAAATCCTACATTTCTTTGTAACTTTCGCAGAAATAAAATCAATTTTAAAATAGCTTCACAGTCAGTATTTATTCCCACAGTCTGAGAAATGTAATGTGGAAGTAAAGATAAAGCAGCCTTTTCCTACAAATAAACAGCAAGTAATTATCAAATGAGAATAACTACATGAATTTCAGTTGCTGGAGGGGATGCTGATGATGGGATTGCAGCAGGATCCATGGCTGCATTCAAGGGAGAGGACTCTTGCTCACCAGCAGCCTCTCTTCAAGGAAAGTGCCCAGATAGGTGGGTGGCAACATTACTGGGGCACTGCGGCTCTTCAGGTGAGTTTGGTGTGCCATCTTGGGGGGATCTTTATTCGTGGGGTCACCAGGAGGGAAGGAAGAAGGCTGGACATAAGCGGATGTCTTATGGGTTGTATTTGTTATGCCTTGGCTGAGCCAGTGGAGTTGTAAATTATTTCTTTGCCAAAAATGAAAGTTCATTACAGACTGGCTTTGTTTTTATTAGGAAGAGCTGGGGGACTATACCATATGAGTAAATAAAGCTTTTGGCTTTGCCTGCTAGTTTGTTCACTTTGGCATTAGAGAGATTATATTCTAACTGGTTTTTAATTTCTGTATTACCCTTTTTTTTTCTTTTCGGGATTTACTTTGTATGTGCACAAAAGACTTTTCATGGTGTTACAAATTTTTTGGTGCTTGAAAGGAAGGTCCCATAGATTGTGTCTGTACTAGATGTTTGTCAGAATAAAAAAGCATTGTCCTAACTTGTGTTGGGATGCAGAAATTCATTACCTTCCCATTTTTTTGTCCTTTCATATACTTCATTTGGGAAAAATACTATCCCCAAAACGTTTGTTTGGGGGTTGGTTTGTTTTTCAGACTGAAAAACTGTGTCTCCAAATAGAGTTGATTTTAATTAGATGGTTTAACAACGTTTTTGTTGCTTTTGTGAATATGTTGTTATCCCTTGTTTTATTGCAGAAACTGTGGTTAGGGAAGTGACTTACTGCAAGTTCATAATGAACAAATTGTGAGAAATGGAGAAAGTTGTATAAAAATGCTGATACAACATTCATTATGTAATAGAAAAAGGTGTTTCATGCAGTGTTATTTTTGAATTTCAGTTATATGAGACTAAAATGAGAATCAGTTACCAATTTTAAGTTCCATTATCCTGGCAGCTCCTCAGCTCCTATCAGCAAATCATTTAAACTTCTCTGCTTCCTATCTAACAATTTAAAGTGGACATCTTATTTTATTTATTTCCCAGGTGTACTTGAAGTATTTCATTCATATGTGCAAGTACTTTGAGAATAATTTTATTTATAAATAAAAAATACATAAATCTTTATTGTATTGTGTAAGGATACATATTTGTAGGATAAAGATTGTGCTGTCCATCAGTTAACAAAATTTTATTTGATTTCCTTTGACAATTAAATCTGTCTTGACAGCTTGTTAACTTGTGGTTCTCTCTCAGTGAACAGAAATTAGGGTTTTACTATCTTCTTAGAGAAACTTTGAAAATCAGTACTGCCATAAGAAAGTCCTACGTTCATGGCTAGAATTTTTCCTTTCTCCCTACAGCTATTAGTGCTGTTAAGACGGCTTACAAAGGAGCCGGCTCTTCTGAACGCTCGAGTTTATCACAAGTCACTAGCTTTCAGCCTTTTTCAAAGCATTTCTCTGTTCCTCCATTTTCCAGGAGAAGTGTGAGCTCCAACATAGGTTATTCAAGGCTTGCTTTTCTCAGCAGCCTTATGAAGACTTCTTAAAATAGTTGTTCAATAGACTGTAGGAAGAAAATTGCTGATCTAAGTAACATCCTTCTATTTTCTAATTTGTTCCTTGTCAAAGAGGACCGCAGTACATTCTGCTGTGATTCTAGAGGACACACTATATTGAATAATGTATATTGCCAGAGATCTGCAATGGAATTGTGACAGAGAATATCTGATTTACACAGATGGTTTAACAATTCGGCATTATTGTATCCATCCAAGCTGGATCCATTCTGATCTTCTGGGTTAGGAGCAAACAGAAAGGAAAAGTTTTTTAATTCCTCAATGCAGCTAATATGGCATTGATCAAGCCTATCAAAACAGTAATTTGTCTGGAGAGTGATGGGGTGAAACTCTGTGGGGTTAGAAAGCACCCACATCCAAAATTAGAGTATAAAATGCTTCTTTGCCATTGTCTATTTCTTGTCTGCTTCAGTCTGTCATGAAATAATGAGTATTAAGTGCTACAAAGAGCAAATAATTTAAATTGCTTATCCAAACAAGTGCCTTGAGAAAGTAGATACAGAAACTTGAACTAATGAGAGATGCTCACAAGTCAAGGTTTGTACATGATGTTTGTCCAGCATTTGTACAGTGATAGTGACACACACACATCATCTTTGCCTGATATGATGTTTCCTAAGAGACTTTACTTACTCAGGTGTCAGTGGATCCAGTTTATTGTAACCAAGAGGGCTAGTATGGCAGCAGTTTAATGTGCTTTTATTCACTGTAGTTATACAATCTTTTTGGTTTTTTCCACATTGTAATTTGATGTGAAATGACTGGATGATGCTCCTGATGCTCTCCTAGCATGGCATGCTGAGAAGGGTAAAGTTTGTTGCATGTTGAACACACTCATTTGCTTCACATAGACTACTGCTGCCACCATCTCCAGTTCTGGGCTGGAATTCAGGTTTTCTCAAAGTTATGAAGCTTTTGACCAAAATGTTGTAGTGAAGATCAGCCAGTACAAAGTGGAACTTGCTCCCAGGGTTCGCAGGGTTTCTTTCTAAAGAAACACTTGGTACAAAATAAACAGGTTTCAGAGGAAATGAAGGGTGCCCAGTCCCTGAGCAAATACAAGGCTGCTGAGATGGGTTACCCAAGACCTCTCCCCTCCAAATACCACAAAACTTGCTCTGTTTTCAGCAGAAACTGAGCTGCTGGCACAGTTTGGACACCTCCTCTTTACTAGGAGACCTGAACACTGAGCAAAGCAGCAGAATTATGTACCCATGAGCATCATATGCTTCAAATATTCCTGTTGCTGAAACAACACTGGAGAAAAATGCCTTTATCCTCTGGATTTATACCTTCAGAGGCATGTTTCCAGCACTGTCTGATATATTGAATACTTTTCAAGAATGGGAATGGCCCTGGGAACATCTGACATCAGGACTGAGCTACAGGGAAGGATTTCTTCTGGATGAGGAGGTGATTTTGTACAAGAGGAAGTGAGCAAGAATCCTCTGCCAGGGATTCTGTCTAAAGCCCAAGGGGGAAAGGAAAATCAGGATGTAGGCCTTGGGCAAGGGAGCAATTACTTCTGGAAATGGATTTGAGTGGGCTGGGATGAAGGAAGTATTTTGGAACAAGTCACCTGGAATTTGTAGTCCTCTTTTTTTTCTCTCTCCACCTTTATTTCCTTCAAGAATGATTGTTTTTTTGAGGAGTTGTTTGGTTAAGTTGGGTTTTATAGCTTTCATTTTTGTAGCATTTTGTTTATCAATTACCCTTTGTAGGGCAGAATACTCTGTGAAACGTGGTGTTTTGTATAGAATATATCATGTGGATTGTATAGAATATAGTACAGTCAACTAACACCATCTAACATGCTAGCTCAGAGAGGTGTATTTTTCAATTAAAATTTAATATATTGTTCCCATTGTGCTGTTATCATGGGGACTATTTTCTTCTGCTTCAAGTGTGGTTTTATAAGTTCTAAGATGAAAATGGGTTGAGAGAACTTTGCCAAGAGGAACTGCAGTCATCTATGTGAGTCATAAATATTTTACTTAATTGGAGAAATTGCTCATTCTTTTACAGATTGCATCTATTCCTAAATATTTTATTTAATAGCTAGAAAAATGTCCTTTCTGGGTCTTTGGTGCTTCAGCACATCACTAAGAGCAGCATTGGAGTTCCAGTGGTAACTACACTGACTGATTCACTGAGAACTTGGCCAACCAAACATTGACCAGTTCCTTGTGTCCCTTGCTTCCTTTGGGATATGCACCCACAGATCTCTCCAAAAGCTCTGTACTGGACAGATGTGAACTATTGTGTGGGTTTTGTTTTTTCCCTAGGGTGCCTAGGAGATCACTGTTGCGTTCAGATCATTTTCACTCAAAAGGAGTAATTTGTTGGATCTTGGTAATCCCTCAGAGCATGTAGCAGGGCACAAATTGCTTCTGCCTAACTTGAGCACCTGGTGGTGAGGCCAATTAGGATTGTATAATCAATATTCAGTACGTTTGTAACTTCATCCAGATGCTGAGAGCAGAGGAGCAATGTCCATGCATTTTGTTGTTGTAAATCCTTTCACAAAAATCGAACAATTGCCAAGAATGTGTAAACGTCAAAGTAAGAGGCAATTATAATGCAATAATTGATGCCAGATGAACTTCTGCGCCTGGTATCAGTCAATGTGCCAGTGAAAAATAGCCATTTATTGCAAGGAATACTACAGCATATGTCAGGGTAGCATCAGCATATTTTCAAACATTATTTTAATCATTTTGAAAGCTGTTAACATGTTGAATTTCTTGCTGTTGTTATTCTTAGACATTGCAACAAGATCCTTTTTTGTTAAAGATTTCCTGAGAAGGAAATACGATCTTTGCTCTCCCTAACTCCTCTGGCCATCATCAGGTTTGACAAATTGTCATTAAAACTTACAAGTAAGCCATTATTTAAACACTTACTGAACATCATTGGTTAGCTGCTTTTAGAAACCCTTGTTATCTTCAGGCAATGAAAGATGATGATACAATATTTTCTTACACATTATGTAGCTATTAAAGTATTTTTTTTTAAACACTGCCATTTCCAAAACTGAATTTATTCGTTTGTAAATGTTGATATTTTTCAAAAGAACACAAATTTGCCTCTATTGTACACCTGCTTTTCCTAATATGAGATTTGGAAGTTTGCTTTCAAGAGGTGGTGAAAGGTCACTTGAGCCGGCTTCAGGCTTTGGTATGGTATTGTTCTCCTCTGTAATACATGGTAGGTAGGTGAGATGAAGAATACTATATTGTGCGTATTTTATTTTGATGTTCTGATGTTCTTCTTGTAATTATGGGCAAAATAATGCTGTTTTCTTAACTATTCTCTTTTGTTATTTATATATATATATATATATATATTTTTCCCATCATTCAGAACCTGAGCTGCCTTTGAAGTGATAGAGCTCTGCAGATTGGAGGAATTGTCCAGTTCCATGGAGCAAACTTCAAGCTGATCCGGAGATATTTAGTATACGCCACGTAATTTTTCTGCACCCTTTTCAGTGTGCACTAAGTGCCTCTGTGTGCAGTAGGACAGTCCAGTTTGAAGATTAAATAATGACTGCTTACTGGAACTCTTTGCACAGTCTCATGCTTCTGAGTGCTGTAGTCCTACCCACTACCCTCCTTGCATGGATGCTCTCATGGAAGATTTCCAAGTGTAGGCTTAGAATGGAGAGTGCAGGGACCTTGAGGGATCCAGTGGAAAGATCTGCACACACTTCTCCAGCCATGCAGTGCAGTGAGGTGACTGTTAATCTCTCTCTTCGGCTCCACAGATGCCATTCCCCTGGTGCCAGCTGCCAGTGCATGGCCAGCACTACGCGTGTCAGTGGGAGTAATTGGCACTCAAGATAAAGCGTGCCTAAAGGCAGGCAGGGCTGGAGACCTGGAAGGATTTCTTCAGAAAGTTCTTCCATTCAGCTTTGCATGCCCTGAGACTGACAGATGCACTGAAGGGGAGCAAATTTCTGGTGATGGATCTGTCTTCCAGAATTCTAACTCACACTAGGAAACGTTATTGAAACCCTGAAGCGTAGTTCCTTCGTGCTGTGCCTCAGGATTCCAACAAATTCTGGCACATTGACCATAATGCATACAGGTTTATAGCACTATTTATAAATCTCTTGAGTTTCCTTTTGTGTTGTTTCTTCCTGAGGGAGTGTGGGATGTGCAATTCATCCCATCAGATTTTATTGAGGAGTTATCCACAGTCATGTGCATGCTGGATTCTCTTGAGAAGCAACATCTGTTTTCTGCAGTATTTCAAGTTTGAAATGGTTGTGGGTTGTCATAGCTTGTTTAATTAACAAAAGGATACAGTCAGATAATGTGGATTATTTGCATTTCTTATCAATTATTAACTCCATAAGCCACAGATTATGGGAGGTTTCCTCAATAAGGTATTTGGTGATTTTTCAGTATTTTCTAATCAGTTGTTTGCCATACTTTATGTAAGTACAGATTCTCTGGTTTTCTTTATTCAACAGAAACCATGTTATGCATGTAAAACAGACACATCTTGTCTTATAGGTGAAAAAGACACTAAACATGAGTTGGATGTAGTGCTCAGGACCATCTGTTTTGCAAATCATGCCATTGTGCTAACCCTGTTAAGGCAATCTCAGGTTCTATTAGGATTTTTTCATACAGATAAATAAAAAAATCAGTATATGCCAATAAATAAAAGAAATATAGATACATACATGGATGGATACACACTTGAAGGCAGGATATGTCAACCACTGATAGGCATTTGTATGATAAAAAAGGAAGCTAAGCAGCATAGGTCCTCTTGGGACCATAACAAACCTAGCTAACAGAGTCTTGGTGCTTGACTGTGCACCTGTTATGTAGATCTTATGGCCAACTAAAATTACAAGTCAACATATAACTGTAATTTAAATTTAAATTCAGCAACAGTGGATGTGTTCTTGGAGAGGGTGTGGAGCAACACTTTCATTTGGCTCCTTGAAAATAACTGGCATTCTCCATTTGTAAGGAAGCTCATTATGTTTTTTTGTTAAGTCATGTAAGTAAACTTCTGGAGGATCATAAATGTCTAATATAACAGTAGCCTTCAGGCATTCTTAACTAAAATTGTATTTTATCTTCCACCACTTGTGCATTTCCAGGAGCGTAAATGATCCTTAGGATAAGCTGATTGTAAGACTTACTGTACTTGTCTCCTAAACACAGAGTGCCATAATAACAAATAGCATTGTATTTTTCACATCATCTTTCTGCAGTTGATTCACTCTCATGGATGTATGGACAGCTGCACAGTTTTTAGAGAAAATGGTCTGTTCCTACAAAACTAGTTCCTATTAATTCCTAAATTATTTGTAAAACTTTTTTTCCTTTTCCCCTCCATAAAGCATTCCTATGAATTGCATTAAGCTTTAAGGTGCCAAGCTTACGCCTTATATTTCCCTTCTCCCAGGGAAACTGTGATAGCAGCAGTTTTGTTCAAATTAGGTACTGATTATTTCAGCTATCTAAATCCAGTTTGTGGGTTTTGGTGGATAATGTGCTGTCATTCTCTGCTTCTTACCCTCTTCTTTTCTCACAGCCACGCTGTGTGAAGTTGCATAGCTACCAATCCATAACCCAAATGTTGTTATATTAGAGTGGAGAGTTGTGCTGATCTCTGGGCAATATGTAGAGGATGTATATATTTTATGAGATGCCAAGCAAGTTGCTGTATGACTACAAATTTCTGGGAGTTTTTCTTGTGCTGTACATACCTGCTAATTACCTAAGGGATTTATGTTTTAGGCATATTTTCTCTTTCGTTGTTCATTCTCCGTTTTTCAAGTTTTAGAGCTGAAGTAATTTTAGTAAGTAGTTATCCCAGAAAGTCTTGGAGAGGTGGAGGTGGTGTGCTGGGCACTGTGCAGGTATGGTGTGTGCTACAGCCAGGGCAAGGTTGGCTTTCCCCTTCCATGCACAAAAATCTGGGCTCTGGTTACTGAGGCCAGGGAGAGGGATGCCTGTGGATCATGCCTGCTGGAGTGAAGACCAGTGAACTCACTCATTAATGCCTTCATTCTGCATCATGGAAAATGGTGGAGGGAAGAGGATCATTCTGAGCTTGCAGCCATGTGGCAAGGCAGTCAGGGGAAGCCTCGCTGCCGCCTCACAGCAGACTGAGCCCTCTTTTCTTCCTGCATTTGTGGTTAAAAGAGAGAAATGGGGGGCTGGAGAGGGAATAATCGGTAGTAATCTCCTCGGCCAGCCAGCCGTCTCCTCTTATTGACCTTGAAAGAATGAAAAAGGGACAGATTCTTCTGCATGTTACCTCTGTGTGTACAGATAATGAGAGCAGAGAGTAATGATCAAAAATCTACATGGCTTTGCCTGTTTGAAAGTCTGGGCCATGGGAAAAATGACAGTACATGGTTTATTTTCAGTGTGTAATTCACATAAGTATTTGTCCCAAGTACTTCTTGTGAAGGTTTGTTTTTTTTGCCTCATTCTTCATTTTATGCAGCAGTGGTTTTCCCTTTTGTTGACTTTAGTTTTCAATATGAGAATAGCTGTATTTCCCAAACCAGCAGTAAACTGGTTTGATATTTGCATTTTTTTACATGTAATAGCTTTTCACTAGTTAATACTGTGGAGTTATACTGGTGTAGAACTGTGCCTATGAAAGAAAAAAACAAGTCCAAAATACAAACTACGTATGTAGGACTTCTATTTAATATTTCTTTTTTAAATAAAAAAAAAAAAAGAAAGAAACCAAAAAAAACCAAAAGAAAACCTTGGAATTTGGAAGTTTGCTTTCAGATGTTGAACTGCCATACACAGAGTAACCAGAAAGTTGTCTTTGGCAATTTGTTCGTTCCCCTCCCAGTGAGTAGTAATTCATTAAGGCAGTTCTTTGTCAAACATTAACTCAGAAACATTAACTCAGAAACTGGGAGGAATCTGAGACAGAAAATAATTAAGTAACCCTAATGATGTAGTAGTCCAACTACCATAGCCAATGGATAAATAGTAGCAAGGTGTTTTAGTACTTAGCTAAGGCACCATGGCAATGTCAGCCAATAAATGATGTCATGCAGTCAGAGGCAGGGTTTGGTCAGTGCAAACTGACAGTTTTGTCTTTTAGTCCTACTATGTACAATAACAAAACATCAGGAAGGACTATATTTAAAAACAGAGGAAATGTACTGAGCCACTAGAAGAGCTTGTTGCATTGTTTTTCCTCTGAGCTAGATCTCAAGTGAGATGATGGCTGCACCAGTACTGAGCTCCGTGAGGCTCCTTTCCCCCTTCTCAATGTGGGATTAACCTCAGAAATGGCAGCAGGACTCTGGAGTAAATGGGCTGGGGAAGTCTTACATTTTGCTTGTATTCCCATGATGGAGTCATGACGTGCATGTTCAGAGCAAAGCTGCAGCACAAGGGAGATCCTAAGCCCTTCACTGAATATGCAGCAGATCAGGCTGACAGAACGAAACAGTCTGATCCAGAGTGAGGGACCCCTGTAAGTCTGGCACTCTGGAGCAGCTAGGATGGTGGTCATATATTTTTCCCCTTTTGAGGCCAATTAGCCTGTTGGGGCTTGCCTTCGGCCAGAGAGCACACCATAGCTGAGCTGTGCTTCTTGGGGAATTAGGGAGGATAGAAGGAGGAAGTTGCCTGGCTCTGAGCTGGAGGTGATGGCTGGCCACAGCATACTCTGGCTGCCCCGCTGGTGCAGCCTGGGGGCTGGTGGTGATCTGGTCATGTGATAAGCAGATTTACTTCATCAGCCAGCCAAGCCTGGCCACAAAAACGTGTTGACATCAGTTCAGTGTGTTGAATAAGGTTGGTTGCAGTGAGATGAATGCCAGAGCCAGCTCCAAGGGGGAATCATCCCAGGGGTTCCCAGGATGAAACTGTCCCCTTTCAGCAAGCTGTTTCAGCTCATTCATGAAGACATACCCTCATCTGACCCTTTCTGTAGGTTATTGTGTTTGGAGTGTTTCTGGTACTCAAGACAGTGTAACTTCTTTTCCTACACAGCCATGTTTTAAGGTTGCCTCATGTGGCCAGGTTAACCACCAGTTTTAGTGAACTCCGCTCACTTGCCCCAGCAGAAAGTTTGTTCCTCAAAATCTAGCAAATAAGTTTTAATGCTTAAAATAGTCAAGCAAAGTTAAATTCCAGATTTGTTTCCATAGATTGTAAGGTCTTTCATCAATTTAGGTATTAATATAGGGCCTATTACAGCAGGGCCGTTCTCCACTTAGGAGGTAAAGATATTGAAAGGGTTTAAGGAGTCATTAAGCCCAAATGCTATTTTTAGAGTTCCTTGAATTAGTGGAAATATAGTGAGATATTCAGTGTGTGAATCCAAAGTGACCCAAGTTGATCCAAATTGGTCCTGTTTTAAAACTGCCCAATATGCACAGCCTTCACCCTGTGCCAGTGCTAGCACTGGGAACAGGGAAGCCCTTCCTGGCTTAAGGAGCTGAAACAGGAGAAAATGAAACTGATCAAAACCCAACATTATTCCACCAAACCTGCTCTCCAGATATGTCCTTTGCAAGGGAGGAGAAAGGAGTCCTGAGGCAGGGAGTTGGGAAACTGGAGAACCTCTGATTTAAAGGGGCATAAAATATTGTGGGCCAGTACCTCAAGATTTCCATGTCAGTCATGTGCCTTTAGTTGCTGCTAAAATGCCAATTTCAAGTAATAGTATAAGTAGCCTGAGTAGAGCTGTAGTCAACTGTGTAATTTAACTCCATTAAACCATTTACATGTTTAAAAGTATGCAGATGCTAGTGTCTTATGCTAGATCAGGATCTTAATTATGTGTAGTTTGAGATAATTGGGTTGCTTTAGCTTCATATCTCAACCTGCTACTTCTAACTAGTAAATTGGGATTCAGCTGTAATTCCTGTATGTTTAGTAGAACTATTTCAGTTTGCTCCTGACACTAGGTAAGTGTGATTAATTCTGCTTCTGTATTCCGCTTTTCTGTGGGAGAGGTCTGAGTTCAACACTTTCATATCACCAGGTAAATTCAGACAATTACATCCTTGCCCTTTGCTGTGTGATTTTTTTACCAGGAGATATAAATGGATAAATGTTCTGGATAAATATTTTGAGGAAAAATCAAGTCCCAAAGGGTGTTCATTTTGTTTAAGAATTTTTTCTTAGGTTGCTGTGCTGGTCTGTATTTTGTGGCTTTTGTTTTCTTTTTCCTGCCTTTTAGAAGCTCATACTTAAAAATTCATCCAAAAAGTACCAAGTTTGACATTTTTAACAGAAACAAAAAATGTGGTAAAGGTCACATCGGTGGTCGAGCCTGTGTTGAACAATCCAGCCTTTCTCTTAATCTAAGGTTTACATGCAAGGGTAGACTGATTATCTGCTTACAGGTGCAGGAGTATAACTGAATGTCATTGTTTCCACAGATGAGCACCATGCCAGGACTGCCCACAAGGCCATGCTTCTATGACATTGACCTTGACCCCATCACAGAGCAAGTGAAAGGATTGTTTTGAGAGCGACATCCAAATTCAGGTCAGTCAACAGCCTTTATTTTCCTGTTCCAGCCTGGGGAAGGATGTTTGTCCCTAGTACGTGGGAAAGAAAGGTTGTCAGGAGTTTTTCTAGGTTCTCGTTTCAGGAAGGATTTCACATACTTTGGGGGAATATTTCATAATGTGCACTTTATCACGTGGGTTTCTCACTAGCTGAATGGTGACTGGCACTTTGCTGGTGTCCACTCACAGTGCTTGTTGGATTTCCTGGCACTGTCAGTTTGGCATCAGGAGGAGCCAGCTCTTCAACTGTACTGCTCCTGGCTATGGAAAAAGGCAGTCTGAAGAAACCATGTCATCTTACCTCAAAAGAAATACTCTTTGATACCTACACTCATGTGGCAGCGTGTGTCTATCATTATCTGGATATCAGGAAAGATATTTCTCAGTTTGTTCATGAGCTTGGCTTTGTTTTTTCATGTTTTGTTTTCATCACTGCTGTCATCTCTCTCAAATGGTAATAAGCATTTCAGGAACACAAAGCTGTCCTCTTAGCCTGTTTTTCATGCTGGATTCTCTCCCTTTTCCTTGAAGGCTGCAGTTCCCCCACCACATCCTCCCCTTCTCTAAGTACTTAATCTTCTTGGTGTCCTGCTTTAATTTTGTGTAGCACATGTTCCTCACTTAAAAATACAAGATGTTATGAAAATATTTTATGCTACTCCATTTTAACCTTTTAACACAATAATTGGAGTAAGAGAGAATGTAGCCCTGACTGAAACAAACCATGTGTGCCTGGATGGGATTCTGTCCTTTCATCACTTGGCTCTCTCCCCCAGTAGATTGGTCTGGAGAGCAAAAGGGTTTGGTTTTTTTTTCAAGACAGAACAACGATATTACTATGAGCTAATAGGACTGTGATGGGAGCCCAGATCAGCCAGAGCTTTGAGGTGGATGTGCCCAGGTGCTTCAGCCCTGCTTTAGCAAACCTTGCCTACTGTGGATTGAGAGAAAGGGCTTTCATTTTCTGTTTCTGTGTTTTGATGGATTGTTCGGAGGAGGGGAGAGGTTTGCACAACCCAGCCAGACCAAGTTAACTGTTCACTTGCCTGCACTTGAATGCTGCAATATTCATCTGGTGAGAGCAGATTCTGCCAGTTTGTGTGTGCCAGTTAAGACAAGTAAAAAGCACTTAGACTGGAAGTTAACCTGCCTTCACAGGTAATTACTACCCTGTATGCAAACCATCCCTGACTATTCTGTGGCTGGGTAGTGTTACACATACCACTCCTTGGCATATATCCCATTTTTGTTACTGATATCCATGATATGTCTGACAGCTTCATGCATACATATTGATTCATCATGTGTCAGCCATGTAATTGTTCCTGAATCATTTGAAATGACTGTAGAATCCTAATGTAAAAACTGTATGCAGATTCACACAGCCTGCTTAATTGGGTGTTTACTGCCTAGTCTTCCACAAATTCATCCAAACCAGGGATTGATGAGTTTTGAGGAACAACAATAATTAAGCAGACAAAATACTCCATTCCAACTGTGAAGGCCTTTCATTGGAAGCTGTGCATGAAATGAAAATGTTAAACTTGGCTTTTAGTCAGTGATGGTGTTTTGTCAGATGTAAAAAGAAATTGTAATAAAGTCACAAAAACATAATAGGTAGGAAAAAGCATACATATCCAACTGTTAATAAATTATTTTAATTTAATTATGGAGGTATAGTTGGCATCTGACAGATGAATGATTCATTAAATTTAAGCCTTTTAAAGAAAAAGCAGCTTGATCGTAAGTATTTTTCATCAATACAGGCACATACTCACCTGTATTCCTGCCTTTTAACAATCTGAATAAATGTCTTGAGAGTATAGTAATACCCAGTGAGCACCACACAAGGTAGTCAAGTGTTCATTAGCTCTAAAATTCATCTGGTTCACGTGCTAGATTTGTACATTGCTAATTTTGGAAGAAGAGGGAAATAATATTCCCATGGAGTGTTTACTCCTAACTTTCTGTAGAGAAGTTTAGTAGTATCTTTTTGTCACGCATTCACTGAAGTGAACCTACACTGTAGGTGATGCTACTCTTTGAGATCTTTGTGGGTTCGTTTCTATGATGGCAGATTGAGGGATCTTTTTTTCACTTGATTTAAATTCTTCAGCATTTTAGTGTATGATGTAATGTTACTAGTAATATGGTGTTGTGCCAGCTTGTTAGGACTGATTCAGATCTTTAAGATGTTTTAATTGAAAAATATTTAGAGATTTGTAGAAGAGCTGCAGATGTTTCATTATAAACATGCCTGCAGAGCTGAGAACAGTTGTTTTAGTGCGCAGTTAATATCCTCCTCTGCAATGCATATCTTCATCAGACCTGTGAAAGAGATACAGGCAGAAGTTCCTGCCTCTCAGGATGCTGTGTGAGGCTCTGGCTGAGCTGAAACACTGGGTGTCATGAGCCTCTCTGATTTTTCTCTACCACTTCCCACCAGCCACTAAAACATGCTCTAAAAAGTCATAGAAGCAAAAACCTTATCATAAAAGTCAGCTGTGCTTTTCTCTGTTGACAAATAGCCAATATATGGACACACAATATTGCAGTCTCTCTGTAGGAGCAACGTGATCTATCCAAAAAATGAAGCATTAATACACAAAAATGAACCCAAAGGAATCTGGCTAGTCCTTTATCACTGGCCACTGTCCTATTTAAATTATATTGCCCAGCTCATGCACTAAGAAAGTTGGAATTATTTCCTTAGGAGCTGCCTGGGGAGAGCCCCAGTCAGATAAGACTTACATGGAGACAAGTCTGCCAATAGGAAGAATTTATTTTTTTTTTAAGTAGTATTTGCACAGTGAGGGGAAGTCATGAACTTGATCTGTACAAGTAAAATCTCTTAAGGACCCTTGTGAGCTCTAAGAATCCCTCTGATTTAATCAGTGGCGGTAGGTGCCTGCTCTTACTGTGGCAGTTTGGCTTTGAGTATCTGGGTTGATGGTGGTTGGTGGAAATTGTTCTTCTCAGTTGGTTGTGACTTAATTAGGCTGCCGCTGTCCACGGGGTCTGATGTATTCTTGCACTCTTCTCCTCTTCAAAACCAGCAGAGCATCGGAATTATTTTAATACACAGCATTTGCCACCCTCAGAGATTTTCTGAATGCGAGAGGAATCATGGAGCTCTGCCTGTGAGCATCTTCACAGCCATAAAGAAGTCCATGAAGGCAGGACACCAAAACTGATGTTCTAAAATTGCAAATTATTTGTTAGATATTTTCATCTTAATTTATTCAGATATGAATAGAAAGTGTTTTAAGACCTTTCTTTTACATCCACAAAACTGATCCTATGAACAAAAAAATTACTTCTTTTAGTCTCATTCCACAGTATTGGCTTCCATTCAGCAGCAATTATTACAGTAACATGCAGTCTGAAGTCTGTATCATCTGGAATATGAGTACAGATTTTTGTTTCTCACCTAGTATGGCTACACAGATAATAAACAGGAGGGGCATATAGCATAACTATACATTTTTGTTTATTATGGTTAAGGCAAAAATATCCAATTTCACTGAAGCACTCATTTTAGGTTGTGATTTTTTTTGTTTCTTTAAAGAAAGCAAAGATATCTTGTTTCAATGTATAAATTTTTTATCTTTGTCATTTCAGAGGCCTGAAAATTAAGAACTGCAACTTTCCTGTTTCCTGCAAGTAGGAGACAAAAAATGAGTCTGAAATATTCTTATTATGTGTCTCTGAAGGAATGTCAAGACAGACCAAAGAGCAAAAGTTTACTCTTTCTTCAAAATAGTTTTTATGATGAAATATAGCTGTAATGTTTAAAAAAACAAAAAAAAAAAAAAACAAAAAAAAAAAACAACCAACCAGCAAGCTAAAGTTTTACTCGCTGACATGCAGGAAGCTCTCTACTGGGGCTTACGCTTGTTTGTGGATAAAATGACATTGAAAAAGAGCCATTTTTCAACTCAGAGTTTTTGTCTTTTCTCAGAAAAGTGTACAGAGGTATTTCCTTTATCTTGGATATCTAAAAGCTTGCATAAACATGATTATGCTGTGTGACCAAGCTTATTTCTCTCTGAAAAGTACACTTTTGCTCCTGGCATTCAAGAGTTGAAACTGCACACAGATTAACTGCACATTTTTGAGTTATCGTCAAGCGTTGCTCTTGGATGCATTTGGGCAACGGCCAAGCTTCAAGCAAGGAAGATATTAAACAGAGAAAGAACAGAGCATGTATTTTGTAAAAGGTTTTTAATGTATAATTTGTTTCCTTGTTGGGCAAAGATCTTTGGAAACACTTAAGCCCTAGCTGTCTTGTATCCATAGGTCTGTCTTTATCCAAAGCATGTGTCACAGGCTGTCCAGCTGATTATGTGCTTGTTGTGGTGAAGCTGGCTGTTCAGACAGGGCACTGCTCCTTCTGAAGTGCTGTTTTGCTCCTGTTCATGGTTAATGAAGCCTCCTGCTGTGCTGGCTCCCGACCTAGAGTTTTTCCCTGGCAGTACGCAACGGCCCAGTAACAACAGAGGAATGTCCATCAAGCAGGGATGCGACATGACACAGCTTTGTTCTGCTTCGTTTTGCAGGTTTTTAACTGCCATGCTTGTAAAAGTGGAGGGTATTTCCACTCGAAGGGGAAATACAAGTTGAATTGTAAACTGTGTGCTTTAATTTTTCTCAGTAACTTTACTTTCATGATTTTTCCTAAACCTGTAGCAAAACAAGCCTTAGGCACAGGATACTGCATTCAACTTTCCAAGCTGCTACTTCTCAGGAAACTCTTACTGACTGACTGTTGGTTCCTTCAATAACAAAAAGTGTGACAGAACAATAGGGTGAATTGAGACAATAGGCCATTGTTTTTTTAGGTAAAAAGCGGTGAAATAATGATGAGAGAGTTTATTTTCCTGGTGACGTTTTCCATCCTGTCGCTTTGCTCTGCTTACGCACATCTGCATGTTAGGGCTTCTGCAGTGTAGCCTTGGTTCCCTTCTACATAGCCACATTTGGAGACTTAATTATCTCAGGAACCCTGTAGTAATTGAGGGGTTTGTTTTGGTTTTTAAAATCATGCTTCGTTATTTATAAACTCAAAACTATAATTATGGACTGTAGAGCAAACTGGGGACAATTAATTGTCTGTGCTTTCCCTGGAGTAGCACGGAAATGTCTGCTGACTGCATTTTGGTGCTATTCATAGCATGGTCCTCCAGCACCACGGGGATTGCTCTGAAGATAAATTTAAATGTAAAAACTAGAGCAATTTAATATTTTATCTTCACTAGACGATAGAGCTTATAACAGCCTAGACTGTGGATGCTTTAATTACACTGGGACATGACAAACATGGTAAGTAGAAAGTAAGATTCAAGCTCTCAGAGCTGCTGGGAAGAGAGATTTCTTATATTTTCTATTAAATTGTGCCACAAAATACAGTCCAATGCTATTCATACACGCAACAGTGTTGTAAATTAGTCTTGCCCAGACTGCTCTATCTAGCCAAGAAATAGCCAAAGAATTTTGGAAGAAAATAAGTGTGGTTTTGGTATATAGTTTTCTTAGTATCTTCCTTACAAGAAAAATAAACCAGGGTTTCCCTCCATTTTGTTTAGAGAAATTTAAAAAATCATAATTGTGCCTTTCTCAGAGTCACTGTGGTTTCCCTGCAGGTGCAGTGGAATTGTCCCCATGCAGTGTGGGGTACTAAATGTGGCACTGGCTGATTGCTTGTGAAGCTTCCATATGGATGTGGATGTTTGAGCAAAAAGTTCTATAAATCATCTCAAGCTGCTCCTTGATACTTTCTATAGTGTTGTCTCCATATTATCCCTTCAGGCCAAGCACACTGGGACTGTTTATCTGACCCATCAGTCTCTCCCTAGAACACCATCCCAGCTCATTTAGTTGAAGAGTTGACAAACATCCTGCAATTTTCCTACTGTCATGTGCACATGATTTGTTAAGTGTTTAGATAGCTTCAATAATTCAAGGAAAGCTAAAATGGCCCACTTGTTTTTTGTCATAGCTTTTCCCCCACCCCATCTAGTTAACCAGCTCCAAAATCCTTCAAGTTACTGCATTTTTGGTCCTTTGTCATGATCCGAAGGGATTGAGCTCTTGGCCACCAGCTGAGCTGCAGAAACTGCCATGATATGTCCCCTGGGGCCACCCTGATTCTGAGGCCTTCATCCAGAAGAGTTTAAAGTTTTGAGATCAGTCTTACTGGTAAGTGTGTGTCACTTGTTACATGGATGTGACTGCAGCTGTGAGACTCCTGCCTTTGCATCTACTCTGAGCAGCGTTGTCCCATGGCAGAAGCACAGCTTTACAAGGCAGCTTGCCAAGCTTATCCCTACGTTTGCTGAAGTGTGTTTAGCACCATGCAGTTGTTTATTATCAGAAGATCTGCTTTTTGTAGTGACTGAATACTTTGTTATTGCTTCTGCTGAACTAATTCAGAATACATGCAACAGGTTTCTTCATTTGTAGTTTAAAATTCAAGCTTCCAGAATTTCAGTTGCTGTGAACATGAAAATAAAGTCTGTGTGCTAATGTTTAGTTTGCACAAGTGGTGCCTGCTTGAAATCTGAATTCATTAATAAAATACATCCATTATTTAATATTGTTCTCTCTGTGTATGATTTTGTCTATTTAAATAGGGACTTTTTTTTTTAGTTCCTCAGAAGCCAGTTAGTCTTGTCATGCCCATGTCTCCAGCTAAACACAGCTGTGCCAAAGAAGGGGAGGAGTTCAGGCATGTGTTGGTGAAGTGTCAGATATGAGCAAAGCATGGCACCCTTACCTGGCTTCCCAGATCCCAGGAGAGGGTTTGGTGCCTGTCTGTTGCCACAAAGGGCCAGGCACTGGGAGGTTGTCCACAGGTTCTTCTCCGTCACTACAGTCCTTTTGAAGTTGGTTTGTGCTTGGGGAAGCACACACTAAGGCTAACATCCTGTCCTGGTCCCAAAATATCTAGCTGTTGCCTTTGGTCCTTGACGTGAAAGGCTAGATCAGATGCAAGGGTCAGTTGGACACTTCCCACTTCTCAATTGTCAGCTGGATTTGTGTGAAGCAGTGTCAGGTACAAGAATATTATCTGTGGGCTTCTCAAGGTGGGATTCAAACACAAGTAGTGCAAAAGCTTCACAAATTATGGGTGTTAAATCATTGGGCCATAACACAGCAGAAAGTACCCTGGCAGCAGGAATTAATAAAATAGGGAAGGTGGGGGAAGAAATCGAGCATTGCAGGCATGTACTGGACAGTGCTCCTGTTTTCTAAATAGTTAAATGAAGTCTCAGCCATGTGGTCTGCATCAATACTGGGATTTTAACATGCTTCTCATGGCTAGATTTCCAAACAGCCTCTCAGCTTCTCTACAATGTTTCAGCCAGGACCTTACCCATATAGAACAGGTTGCAGGCAGGAGGTTTGTTCTTGGTGGCCCCTGGGTCTGCCCTGCTGCCAGCCACCCAGTCAGCAGGGGTGGTGAAGGGAGGGTAAGCAGTTTTACCCCTTTAAACATGCAGGTTTTCACTGAATTTTCTTTAGAGAAAATATTTCAGAGAAAATATTTAAGGCCAAGGTATGACCTTCTGCTTGAGAGGGTTGGAATGGAAACACTGAAAGCCCCTTCAGGCATTTGTGCTGAGAACAGGACCGCTGTGCTATACATGTTACCATGCACTGCGGGTTTAAGGCCAGATTGTTTATGTAAAGTAAGCTAAATTCAAATATTTTCATAAGTGTGGTCATAATAACTGTTCCCTACTCCATGTGGTTGAGTGTAATGTATTACATACACATAAGCATGAGCAAGAATCTATTTGTGCATGCAGCTTCTATGTAAAATCTTCAATATTTGCTTCCCCAGTAAACTTTTTAACTTAAACCTTTTGAGTAATGTTTGGGAGGAGCTAGGCTGCTACATACCAGCATAGGTTCAACCAGGCAAGACCCTGAGAAACCTTTTTAAATCAGCCCTGCACTGGGTGATCTCCAGGTCCCTTCTGGGTAAACTGTTCTACGCTCCTATGAGCTGAGATGTTGGCAGCAAAAGTTAGCACTGAGGAAGCCAGAGCTGGAATACACCCACACACCCACATGCCACAGGCACCTTAATAACTTAACTTTGCAGAGTTCTAATAAAAAAGAGGATGTATCAAATACAAGTCATGCCCACTTCTATGCAATACATTAAAACAAGGTTTAAGTTGTGACATTTTAACAGGTAAATTGTTTCCCACTGGGCAATTTCCATCATGCTATTTCAACTCAATTACCATCAACATCTGGTCAAAGTTAGATTCCTAATGCCAAAGAGGAGTTTCAGCTTTTCAGGACACAGCCTGTTAGTTGCCTGTATAATGCAGCCCCTGCATGTTCTTATCACACACACAGTTTATATATATTCTCCAGAAAAATACAATTATGGCTGTATTTGTACAAAACGTGTTATATACATGACATGTAACTATAACACTATATGAGCTCCAGGATATTTCCTTCCATTTTCTTTTTTGAGGAAAGGCTTAAGGGGAAACCTGAGAGAGGAGAATGTCTGACTTGGGGCAACAGACCAGCCCTTACAGAGCTTTCAGTCAGACAGAATCTCTGCAAGGAGACAACATCCCTGTATCCGCTGGTTCTGCACTTGGGTGCTATTCCCACACAGCTCCAGGTCATCTGGATCACCTTGGTGTCTCCACTGCAGTCAGAAAAAGTTGTATTTGCCATCCTGTTGGGTTTTTTTCCAAGTGTTTGAGGTAAGTGAGCTCTCCCTGAGGGAGATTTCTGGAAAGGGCAACAAAACCAACATCTAACACCAATCTTCTCTTTATGACATTAGCCTGAGGTGGCAGTCTCATGAACCAAGCCCTTCATATCAGTGCCATACAGGGGTTGATTTTTCCCCTATGTTTAGAACATTCAACCACTGTCATTCAGCGTCAGACAAAAGCTTGTTCATCCAGGATGAAGCCTGTATCTAAATCTGCTTCTTGAACTACTGAAAGTCAGGCAGACTTTAAATCTCAGTTTGTTAGTATTAAGCAAGTATCCAAGTTATTTGTCAATAGTATGCAGAAAATGAAAAATTAGAAGAAAAATTATGAAGATGGTAAACGAAGGAACAAAGCACAGGAATCTAGTTGGCTCTTTCGGGACAGATTTGTATGAAAGCCGTTGTAAATCAAGGTGAACCTGAGAAGTAATTTCACTAAATCTCACATAAAAACTTCCTTTAAGTAGAGCGGTGTATAACTTACCACCAACAGTTTTGAAGAAGGCTATATGTAAAACAAAAGTACATTTAACAGCAAATTGCTACTGAAAAAGCAACTTTTAATATTAATTTGATATTAAAGATATACACTAAATCAGCACAGTGTATTGAGGTGTTACTAAGAAATAGTAGCTAAAGAGATGACAAGCAAGTGAAAGGTGTCATCAATTTTTTTTTTAAAAGACACCTAAAATAGCTTCTGAGATAATAGTACACTTGGAAAGTTAACACTACTGGAGATGACCCAGGAGCCAATTCATAGCAAGCTGTTTCCCATCAATTCTTCCTCACAGTGTGGATTTCCAGATCCCCAGACACAGGAAGAAGATCTTACACTGAGCCTGTGCCTGGCATCACCTACAGCAGCTGCAGGGGATCAGCAGGGTGGCAGGAATTGCCATGGAGCCCAGGGAGGGGGCAGGCACCAGACTAAGATTCCTGTATTTACTGAGTCCTCCTCATACGCACCTCCTCTGCCCTGGGTGACTGCAACAGATAACCTCACCTCTGCTAAATTTGGTGATCTCTATCCCACAGCTGCAGTTACTCAGCAACAAACAAACCACACATCAGCCTAGAAGCAGAAATGGAAGAGCTATACCCAGTATGATTTAAACATGTCTGGGAGCTGTGTAGACAACCTGCAATTATCAACCCAAGAGTTTCATAAGCTGTTTAAAAGACAGATGGTCTATTTTTCTAACCGTTCAGAAAGGACCAACAGCATCATCATCCAACACCATGCTTGTGTGCAAAAAGGATTCCTTAAAACACTACTCAAAACACAGTTTTCTGCTGGTATTCCAGTTTTGTCCCCTTTAAGCTCTGACCAAAAAAAAAAAAAAAGGCCCCAAAACCTTCCTCTCTTCCAGTGAGAGGAACCTATCATATATATTTCTGTATCTGCAAATGAACTCTTACCTCAAACATCTCTAATGCTCAGGTTTTTCCACTGTTTGCAGACAAGTGGTAGGAACAAACTGACAGGAGAATACACTGTTTAATCCTGTAGAAGGGATGATGAAGTGAACCTACAGAGACAAATCCAAACATTTCTAGATACAAGCCTGGATGCACAGGAGCAATTAGGCTTGCATTCTTGGGAAAACATGTCTGGGGAGGACCTTTTCAGTCCATAACTCCTGTGAAGTGGCTGTGATACCCAGCTGTGGCAGGGAGACATGATGGGAGAGCCATACCTTACTTAGTGTGACTGAAACGGAAACAGTCCAAGTAACCATTTACTCATCTGCATAAACTTGCATCTTAAATTTAGCAGCATTTCACCTTTTGACCTAGAATTTCACATTGCCTCAACCAGCTTGACTTGAGCCTGAACAGCTACAGAAATGTTTGCAGCCATCTGCTGCTGCAGGATTGAAGAAAACCTCAGCTGGATCTTGAAACCAGTGTTTGGGGACTGTTCAGACGCAATCAGCACTGGATCCAGTTTGACTCACTGCAGACATTTGCCATCATGCCACCAAGCCTAAGGGCTGGCCAGAGCACCCCACAGCACCCCACCCTATAAACAGGGCAAATCCTGCTCCCTGCAGCCCACCACCAGGTGAAGAGGTAGATGCTTCCTATGTGGAAAGATGTATAATGACAGATGTATTAAAAAAAACCCAAAACCAAAAGCCATCTCCCACTATTTATAAACTTAAATGCTGGACTCAAAAATTCAAGCACATGCTTTAAATTCTACATAATTTATTTAAATGCCAGTGGCCAGCAGGCAAATGCTTTTTTCTTTTAATATTTTCAGTAGAGGTGATGACTCCAGTACAGTGTCAGCAGGTTATAAGCCTATATTTTTTTCTAATAAAAATATTTTAGAATTATTTTGAATACTCACCTAAACCGTCCATTCAGATCTGGTACAGATGCTGGCCCTATCCACGCCATTTACACAGAACTGCTCAGGATGGAAACTGCTCTGGAGCTCACCAGGTCCCACTGCATGCTCAAAGTTGTATTTATTAGTAAACAAAATTTCTTCAAGTAAATTTGTGGTTTCACGTACAGATTTATGGACTAGATCACACACTGTAGGGTTGCCTACCAGCTGTAAATTGGAGGGCTTTCTCATTCAGGCAATGTGCTAAAAAACCAAAGGCTTATTGCAGAGGTAGGATAGTCAGAACCAGGCACTCCCCTGGACTGTAAACCATGGCAGGGCTGTTTCCCTACACCCCTCAAAGGCATCACATTAAGACCACTGACCTGCTCATTCCTTTGAATGGGTTATCACAGTCCAAGTCACATCTGAAGACTTTCAGAGCACTAGCCGTGCCTCTTCTTTCAAAGCACCAGAGGGGAAAAACAAGAAGAAAAAAGCCTGAACACCCTATGGAAACAACTCTCACTCCCCCCCAGCCCTCAGGTGCTTTAGGTTTCTCAAAATCAATGGGGTCTGGCAGGTGCAGGTGCTGCCTACCCCACAGCAGGTCCTCCCCTAGGAGTTTTGGTCTCCCAGTCCTGAGATATCCTCAGGTGGTTGGATCAGTGCTCTGACCAAAACTGGCCCCAGTTACCCTGGCCCCAGTGGAGGCAGCAAAGCTTCGGCCCCTCCACAGCCGCCTCCTATGAAAGCGGATGGGTGGGATAGAACCAGCAGTTCTGGGTACCTCAGCCCATGCAGGCAGTCTTGCCCTGGAGCAGGTGGGACAGTGCCTGCAGAAACCACTCCATTGCCAAGGAGAGTGGTGGAGATAGCTGGTGTGGCTGAATCCAGCTGTGCCAGCTGTCCCTGGCACCATGGTGCTTCGAGTCACAGCGCCCTGTGTACCTGGACTTACCCTGAGGCAAATCTTCCTCAGCCCAGCCTGGGCAGTGCTGTCCTCTGTGTCTCTGGGGAAATGCCTCGGGGCTCCCAAGGAGGTGGATGGTACCTGAGGAATGGCTGTGAGGCCTTAGAAATCAGCGTCCAACCACAAAATACCATGGCCTGGCATACAGGTGTTTGAGAAGGTGGTCCCACAGCAGGGCTCACACACCACCTGCCTGGTTTGCAAGCACAGAGTGCTGCTGTTTCAGTCCCACTTGCTGGATAAGCCAATAGTGCTGTCACCAGTGCAAGGTAATCTTTCTTCAGGGCTCTCAAGCTAAGGAAAAGGAGCAAGAAAGGGGGAAGAAAACTGCAATTTACTCGCAGTAGTGCTCTTTTCTTCTGAAATTGTTATCCCGCTGGAAACTCCCTTGGCATTCGGAAAGTATCTGTGTTTAATCCCTGGTCTTGTTCAAAATGCAAAGTACCTTGCCTTGAGACTGATAATTTAATCTCCTTTGGATAATTGCTACCAACTAGACTAACAGCTGACAAAGGTCAAGTCATTGGTTATTCAAAGCAGGATTTCCCCCATTTTACAAAAAAACTTCTACTTGATCTTTGACTTGTCAGCTGCAGCGTGTGATTGCTTTCAGCACTGTTAATCACTGCTGGGGCTGTGTGCACACGTGTGCATCTCTGTGCACACACACACACACAAACACATTGCACTCACATAAATGCAAACTGGAAATGGCCTGCTCATTCAAACCACTGTGTGATGCCATAGATCACTTCCAATTAATGTTCAGTAAAATTTATATCCTCCACGGCACTTTGTATACATTTGCATATATTATCGCAAGACTTACTAAGTAGTGAAGGGAGCTTCTTAGCTTTATTTTTATTCTTTCTCAAGGAAATTGATTTCATGTGATCGTGATATTTTTGCATGTTTGTCCATCCCCTAATACTGAATCAGTCCCTAAGCAGTAAATTGGCAAACGAGTAAATGACTATAGATTTCATGAAAGCAGGGAAATGAAGATGTGAAATGGACACAGGAGAGAGACAAGATCTTTTCTATGGTGATATAGAAATTTATGAGGAACAAACTTTCCAATTTCACTTCTTGCCATGCTGCACTTTCATTGCATGTAATATTTTAACTAACTCATAATTCTGGTTGCAATTCAGTTGTTATATTTTAGAATCAGGAGTCATACTGACTTAAGTTTGTAAATCTGTTGCAAGGCAATATAATGTTCATAAAATCCTGAATTGCTCTACTCTCACATGTGAGGGCCTTACTCAGCCCTGAAAATGGGTCCACGAACAGGAGATAAACCAGGTGGTCCTAACTGCATCTTACCAATAGAAAATCCTCAGAACAGGGCAAACTGTCTTCACTTATAATTTTTTTAAAGTGTACAGACTGAGAGACAGTAAAAATTGAGTTTAGAGGAGAAACTTAAGCTCAGAACCTCAATGCTGCTCTGATACTCAAATCCCATCGGCTTTATTTTAGGAAGTAAAGTTTTCCATCGAAGTTTCTACAACATATAGCCTAAGTCTCAGTTTCCAGCTATTCATTGCCCATACTGGGAGGAGAAATTCAGGACTTCTACGGCAAGTCCTTGGAGAGACACTAAGAAACTATGGTTTCCTGGAACAATAAGAAAAATTAATCTTGGTATCATTTTTCAAATTACCACTTTCCCCCCTGCTGTCAGGAGCCTGCCAAAGTCCAGGCACCAAGATATGACTCTCACCTTCCCAGACCTGCAGCCTTGTGCTATCCCCAGCTCTTGTCCCTCTCACATGCCCCAGCAAGGAGACCTCCCTGTGTCCCTATGGTTTCTTCTTTCCCCCAGCAGCATGTGACCACTGGGAGTTTTTTCAATGGGAGCTGATCATCAGACCTAGACTTTCACTCCTGGTCACTCTCTATGGCCAGGATGAGACTTCCACAGTATTTCAGTGGTGCAAGACAGTCGCAGCAGGAAAGGCATAAAATCAAAGGGATAACTCACACAATGGATGTGTTATAGAAGTAAAATACCAAATAAATCACCCCTTGTCCCCTCTGAGGAAATGAGATTAATAATTACAATACTTTTCTTGGCACATAAGAGGAGATCCATCCATGCTTATCCGCTCTGTGGTGCCTGGGAAAGCAAAGCTGGTGTTATTGCTTGCAATGCCCCAGCCATGCCCTGTGCATTCCCCATGCACCTGGAGGATCTGGGCAGCTCCAGGGGCACATAGCCCTGCATGACCCATGAAACCTCTTTCTGGGGAGGGACCACCTTGGCCTGATGCAACAGGAAAGTGCTTCCGTTGTGTAAGAGAATAATTTATAAACAGCATTTCAACCTGAGCATTTTAATCATGGGAATGTGCGTAATTATCAATCTTTTACCCGTGATCAATACATGGATACTATTAGGGAGAAATGCAATATCTTCTTAGAGCTCTGGGTAAATGCTGCCTGGCAGTTCGAGAGATGCAGTGGCAAGAAACGCTTTGGCTGCCTCTGGTGAAAGGCTCAGAAGCTGTTTTTTAAAGAGAGGCCAGATTGCCTCTGCACCCGTGGGTGTGCAAACGTTGGCAGCTCTTCAGGGCATCCTTGTGTCTTTCACTTAAACCATCCCAGATCTGCATTACTGCCACTACTGCTGCTACTACCAAAAAATGTTGCTATAATGTTGAGCTGCAAACAAAAAAAGGTAGGAAAAGGCAGATCCATCACACAACTTGAAGCTCAGAAAATCCTGTTTGTGTGGTTGGGTCAGGTGTACTGTGTAAGTCTGCACTGACTTACAGCACTGCCTTTAGTTCACTGAGGACGTAGAGGGAAAATGTCCTCATCTTAATTATGGTCCTGATGTTTATTGCAGAACCATTTAGCAACTGTGAAAGGCATCTTGCCAAACACTTCCCTTTAACAGGATTGAGGCACTGAGGAGACAGAAGAGCAAATAATTAGTCCCAGGGCAGTTTCTGGAGGAGACCAAACACAGCTATTTCTACATGGTGGGAAGGTGAGAGGCACAGCAGGGGCAGGTTGGTGTCCCTGTACTACGAGTGTGTACCCAGCAATGCCAGGCAGAGGAACGGCTCATTTCAGTCGCCTGTTGAAATCACTGAGAGTAAGAGAAATTTGTAAATCACCTTCCTGTAGTTGTGTCTTTGTTGGAGCACAGTTTGAGAGATGAGAGAAAAATTAAAATAATAACACAAAATTTGCAAAATTCTACAGCAGAGGCGAAGCAAGAGGACAGTGGGAAAAGAGACAGCATGTTAAATGGGATGTTTGCCATCATCAGTGGAAACAGATGCATTCAGATTACAGAATTTTACACATCTGATTTTTCGGTAAAAAAAAAGATAAGGCAGTACTTGTGATTGGTCTGATGCTGTTTAAAATAGTCTAAACTATACAAAATATTCTAATGAATTAAAAATGTGTAGTGAACCTTGGAAATTTGAAATGAGGGACTTTAAAAAATATTTTAAATTTTAAAAGTACATTTCAAAACCATACACTGTAGGATAAAACACAATTTCAAATACTGAAAGGCAAAGGAAAATTGGAGTTTTGGCTGACATTTTCAGACTGAAATAAAAATATGAAAGGGTAAATTATGTGGATCTTTTCCCTATTTGTCTAGTCTTGTAAGAAAGCTGGCTTGAACACACCCTAGATGTTACCTAAAATCTTTTACTACTGCCCTGTAATCACCTATACCCTGATCCAGAGTCTATTGATCAGTTTGGAGCCCTTCCATTGACACCCACCCAGCCCTGCTGGGATCAGGGGAAGAAAGGAAGGTGTGACTACAGACAAGGTGCTTAAAGATAAAATCAATGGCAAGGTTACCTGGAATGAGGTCTTTTGTTTGAACATAGAGGTTGTTGGCAGGAATAGACATGTCACAACTCATGGTCTTTCATCCTTCTGCTTAGATTTTGACTCAAATCCCTTTTGAGTTCTTGATCAGTGCTTTGATAAAATGTACAAGCTTGATAAAAGACTTATGTCGATTTTATCCTATTGATCCAAAACTCTAAGATAAGATAAAGATATATTGTTCTTGAAACATGGGAATGATTCCTTTCCAAGAGATTCCTCAGTCACTGCTTGTAGGTAAGAGGTCTTCATTATCAAAGGCATGGAAGAAGCACTGGTGCTTACACAGGACATGTCAACTGTTTGAGGGAGTTTTATTTAGAGAAAATGTGTGAGTCGAGGAAAAGCACCTGGCAGACAGGACAAAACATTTCAGAAATTTATTTTTCAAGATGAAAAATGAAAATAAATAGATCTTCAAATTTCAGGACAGGAGAGGATTTATTTTCTTAGCTTTTTATGTTTTCCGATAGGAAATGGTTGGATTTCTATCACTTTTTGAATACTCTTAAGAACATTTTCCTGCCTGACATTAATGGACAAATAATTGAAAAAGATAAAAAGAAACTAAAATTCACAATGAAGCCAAATTTTCTGTCAGGACTCAAGCACTTAGATTTTAATTTTTACATCAAAATCAGGAAGGATTAAAACATCCACGGTGTAGCAAAATCCAGTCCTTTTCCTCAGAAAAGGCATGACAAGAGTTCCCATCAATAGCAGTGGGCAGCAGGACACGGGGGTGAGGGCAGCTCTCTGGAGGGGCACAGCTCAGGCCAGAGACTCCAGGTGATGCTAAATCCTGCTGTGTTGCCACCTCCATGCACCCTGTGAGCCCTCAACACAGGAAATGTGAACAAAGGCAAAGCAATTTTCACTGAGTTCAGCAGTCCTGGGAAGAGTTTTGGTGCAGACCTGTTCTGCTCCCTTTACATTCTCAAAGTTTGTAAAAAGAAAAACCAAGCAAACCCTCCCTCCATTGCCATGCTTGGTGAGACCTTATCCCCAGCCAAATGAATTCCAAAGCTCCTGCCCTTCTCAGCAGAGGCAGAATTTCACCTGAAAATACTATTGAACTTTAATTTGAGAGCAAACCTCAGTGACTCCCAAAGCACTGCTGTTCACTGATCAGAAGTATGGAAATTTTTAAAAGAAAACCCATCCCTTGGGATGTTTAATGAATGTGATCCACCTACTTCACCCTTCAGCCCTGAAGGCCACAGAAGGGCTCTTTCTGCCTCTTATGCCAGTAGCTGCAATGCTTCTGCTTTCCATCACTTAAAACTCCACTCTTTGTATTTACAGGTTCCTGCTATTTATAGTCCCTTTAAATCCTTGACCAACTTCTCATTTCGTAAGTAATGCCATCATATGAAGCTTAATTTGCTGAATATGATGTTTCCTTTCCTTTGTCATATTGAATTACCAGCAATTATGGCTTATGTCTAACATAATATGAAACTAAGGTCACATAATAATTTTCCCAGTGAGCTGCACTAACAGCGTATGAGCTGTATCTGCAGTGCCAGATCCGAGGTTTAAGTCGGTCTAGGTCTTCCTGAAAACATAAGTAACAAAAAGGTGTTCTATGTGATGGAAAAGCTAATTTGAAGGTCAATATTTTAATATGCAACTAAAAAAAGTGAGTATGAAAAATGTAACTAATGGGAGTATAAATATGAAAGCCAAACTTTAGCTCATGTTGAGTGGCACCTCTTAATTCTAGCCTAGTACTATAAAGGTATTTTCTTAGGAGATTCTCAAAAATACTAACAATCCTTAAACTCTTTCTGAACAAGGGACTCTAAGCATCTGGTGTCACGACTGAAATACCTCTTGGTTTTCCAGTCACTGAGTGGGGAATAAAAGGATAAATGGATTAGTATTCTTGCTCACGGTAAATAGCCCAAGTGAAGAGTCATTCAGTATTATTCTCTCTGTTTTTTCCCCCATCCATTTCTTTACTATCACTAAAAATTGTTGAGAGCAATGTAAGGAAGGAGGCAGAGCCACAGCACCTGTGGCGGCAGCACCCTCCAGAGCTGACCTAGGACCCGTGGTGGTACACAGCCTCCACCAGACCCTAAGAGCTTGGCAGGCTGCTAATGGAGCCACTGCTTAAGTTGCTATATCCTGGGGGTGAATTATTATTTCTATCTTGAAAACAGCTTGCACTTTGGCTTAATGTTCTCTGACAGAGTGACAGCCCATATTCCAGTACTGGCAAGCTTCTAAAGGCCCAGAAGGTTGGCTAAGGACACAATATTTTAAATACCTATACAAACTTCTTCCAAAAGCAGAGGGCTCCAAGCACATTCTAGTTTTTTCCTATGTCAAAAGTATCCCATGGGCAACCTCTGACATTGAGTTCCCTTAAATTTGGATCAAATTTCCAAAGTGCAAAGCCTCACAAATAAATGACGACAGTTAAACATTGTAGCTGTGAGCCTTCTTGCAAGTTTGGGTAAAGATTTAGAATTTCTTGCCCAGTCATTCTGCCCTACTCAGGTAACAGGGAGCACATTGCTGCAGGGAAAGAAAAAAGGCAAACAGTAAGGAAGAATCTCAATTGTCCCTAGAGAGAAGGGAATTAATATCACAAATGCTTGTTCCCCTTTTGCACAGATACTCATTTGATATTTGAGTGAACACTGTGAACTTGAGTTTTTCAGGGCTGAAGCAACTCACTTTCTCAGCAAGATGTGCCAAGAAGCCAAATTACAAAAGGACAAATGATTCATTTAACAGGAGTTTTCATCATGTTGCCACACTGCCTGACCTCCAAACGTGCCAAGATGCTACAGTATCATTTAAACTGGGAAAAAATGCCCCTGTATTATCATACACGGGGTTCATGAGGGTCCCATTATAGCTGCACAGTGTGGGTGTATTGTTAAAAAACCTCAGGCAATACATAAAATAACAGTCTAACTTGTGGAGATATTATGGTCAATCAAATACACCCAGCATTTAAAGACAAAACAGAGCATATGCCCATATGAAAAATTATTACAGTCCATAAGGAAAAATTTGGGTTCAAAAATCAAGATTAAAACCTTGCTGGTGCTGATAGCATGCAGAAGAGAGAATGATAACACCCATTCCAGGTCTATACCCCACAGCCCTCCAAACCGAAGTAGTATTTGCTGTGTTGAATTTGACCTAAATCATGTTCTCCCCTCACAGCAGGATCACTGGAAAGAGTGGCCCTGCCCACTCCTTCTCCCTCCCTTCTCCCTACAGCATCTCCCATTTTCTCTCTGCTTCACCTCTTGCTGCATTCTGTCTGGTGCTCTTGTCATCCATAAACCACAGCTACTCAGAAGCAGTAAACTGTCAGCTAGAAGAAAAGGTTAGTTTTCCTTGGGAGGGTGAAATAAATCTCACTGAGGCAGTGAACTCCAGCTCCATCCCTTACCATTTAACTGCTGCTCTTGGGTGACTGGCTTTGTTTCACAGTTGCTGTGTCACTAGATGAGATTTGCACTCTAGAACCATTTGTTGTGGCCTGCCTTTCATTTCTTTTCCCATTTAAATTAAATATTAACTAATCCCAGGGGTGCCACTGGTTTTAAACAAAGCCTAAAGACTAAGAAAAGCCAGACTTGAAGCAAAGGTATTTTTTACCTGATCAGCTACAACATCTGGAAATAAAAGGACTCTCAGCTCAATAATTTGGCCTCTTTCTCAGCTGTATCAGCTGGAAAAACAAACCTTGCTCCTGTCTAAGGCACTATGCACTGAGTTACCTCAGCTATGCACTGTCCAGTGCAAAAGCTATCACTTGGTTTTACAGTCTGCAAAGTATCTAACAATTCCCACAGGGCAGGCTGGCAGGATCAGGATGCTTCTTATCTCACAAGAAACAAAGGAAGGAAGGATCTTTTTTTCTAAAGACAGTTAATCAGTATTGATCACAGGGACTTTATGCAAAGATGTTCGGGCAGGGAGGGAGAACAAAGCATAGGCAGCACTCTCACATCCTGCCTGAAAACAGACAGAAACAGGTAGAGTTTCCCCCTCCATTTCTCTCCAGGCCAACTGGAGTTTGATATCAGATTGTTCCACTTTGTGCCATTGGGAGGAATGGCAGGAGAGGGTCTGTCAGCAGGCAGCAGCTCTGTCTCCTGCCCTGTTTGGGCTTTGGGCACCAGCCCCAGTGTGCTTTAATGCTCGACATGTCTGCAGGACTGAGCTCACCATTCAAGCAGAGAGGGCAAACTCCAAATGCTGGGATGGTATTTAATTTCCACAGAAGCCTTCACAATGAAGTCTTAAATCCTCCCAGATGGGAGGACCCTGTCTTCCAGCAATCCTTTAACAACATTGGCAGTCTTGAGGCAGTTTACATCTTATCCTCTCAGAGCATCTCACAGACAGTTTTGTTTAACAGGGCATCTAAGACCAAAAGAAATATCCCATATTCCCTTTTTGCTGCGGCAACAAGCAAGAACAAAAGGGTAAACGCTTTGCTTAAGGCTGTACAGTGAGTCTTCACCAGCTGACAATCAATAACCACCTCTCAGCTTTATAACCAAATCTCCTGCCTCAACACAGCAAAGGTAGGAACACCATCTTGCTTCAGTGAGAGCATAGTCACAACCCTTTTCTTCCTTTCAAGACAGCAGTGTTTGCTTGCTTGCTGGATCATGTGATGAGCCTGCTCTACATCATCCCAGGACATGAAAAGATGATTAGTATAGTGTTCAGTTACCTAAGGTTGCTATGCTGGCCCTACAGACTGACAGCATCCCCATCTCCTGCTGTTAGTGGCACAGATCTCTGCACCACAGCCTCTATAAAATACACAAAACAGCCTAATAAAACACAGACATAGCTGTAAGTAGACACAAAGGACCGTATCTGCAAAATGGAGCAATCTTGTTTTGTACCAATAAAAGCCACAGGACGCTGCATTTACAGGGAAAGGCACACGCGTATTTCATAGCAGGGAATGGGAGGGGATGCCTGCAGATATATGCACCTGTCTGCACGTGACCTCACCAATGCACTGGAGCAATCACTTGTCTGTGAGGCACACACATCTTTAGATAGGAGATTAAAAAATACCCCCCATGTCTCTACCTATATTCTGTTTTTTCTCTCTGCTCTCACCATAATGCCTCATAAGAAGTCCTCATAAATCACCTTTCTGCTGCCTTCTTTCCTCCCACTGCTCTTTTTATAACCAGACTCACAGGTCTTTATTATTCTTTGTGGCATTTCTAACACCAGTTTCTGCACAGTGACCTCAGACTTTGCTATTTTTAAGTAAGTGCAGATGTGATTATCACTTAACCTGCTGATCCTGAGCCATATTTTGACCACCTTGTGCCATGCCACTGGGACAAACCTCCCCCACACTTGGTGCCTACAGCTCCTGCAAAGCCTCTCTGGTCTCAGACACCCTGAGTTTCAATAACACAGTAACAGCAGCCTTAGGTCTGCAGGAGTGGTAATGTCACTTCTGTGATGCCTTCTCTCCACTCATCTCTGGCCAAAGATACAGATGTGTTCTTTTATATATCCTTTAACATTAATTTGTGCTTGCTTTCAAATGCAAAAAGGAAAAAAAACAACTTGTTTTTTAATCCCATTATTGAAAAAGTTTTGGTTAGGGTAATGATCTATATTTCCATAGAAATGCAGTCAACTACAGAATAGGAATCTATTTAGTATTTTCTCAGTTTGGCTCTGTATTCCATTTATCAGGGAATTTTCAAACCTCAAATAGTTGTAAACATCACAAGCAGGCTGATAAAAGTGCTGCAGATCCATAGTACCCCAGGCAGTAAGTGGGAGTGGGTGTGTCAGTAGCTGCTTCAGAGTATTCCCAAGGGGTGAAGGACTCACTATGATGGCTATCATCTCTTTAATCTGCATATTGCAGACTCAGGATAAACATTGCTAGGGAGGCTGTGGATGCAATCCCGCTTTGCCAATAGCTGAGTGAAGGAAGGTATTAACCACCTCTCCCCTGCTCCAGGATTTCAATGGGGTCCCTGACCAGAGACATCTGTGTCTTGTGTTTGTGAAGCAGGTCAGAACACAGGTCCCCCCATGGTTCAGTCATTACCTCCCTGCACTGTCAGGTCACCTGGATGTACAGATTTTATTTTCCTCATATTTCTGTCACATTGTCAGAGCACATTGTGTTTACACTGGGTTTGGCTCTCCGTCAACTCCCAGAGGCAATGCACCATCCAGCAAAAAGCCTGTCCACCACCCCTTGGAGAAAGTTTTTGAAGAAGGCTGAGCTGGCAGCACCGACAGGCAGCAGCTCAGGGCCCTGCACCATGGCACTGATGGTGTTTGGCCCAGCACCAGCTGTCCTAAATCCAGACGAGCCACCTGATGAAGCTGCAGCAGGAGGACTCTGCTGCACTACCTTTGGAGAGAAGCAGGCAGAGGGGTGCCTGGAGTAGGCCAGCCTTGGCAAACTTCCCACAAGGCAGGCGCTGGGGAATGCAGCCTCACTGTTGTAGATTTTAGTCCCCCCTCTACATGCACATGTGCGCATGTGGATAAAGGCAGAAAAGGCACAGCAACAGCAGGGAGGAAGGCAGGATGGTGTTCAGTCCTTGGATGAATCCTCATCCAGCAGTGTTTGGAAGTGACACCCCTGGACACAGTTTAAAACAAGTTTTTACAGCATACTGCATCTGCAGTGGTGGGTGGCTGAGATACAGGCTGAGGGAATGAAGGCCGAGGAAAACAAGGATATCCTCTGGTCTCTAGTACAGATGCTGAGGAATGTGTACCATAAACCAAATCCAGATGGGCTGAATGATGAGTAAATGCTATCTTTACCTCTTATCTCTCCAGATTTGTGTTTCACCATCACGCTAAGTGGCCCCTATCCTTGCAAGTAGCCTAATCATTACTTTCTCTAAAGGGTTTAGGGGTGATTCAGAAACAGAAAGGTGACTCCTCGCATGAGACTGAGTTACAGGTCTGTCTGCCTGTCTGTCTCCCTCTCTCTCTCTCACACACACACACAGTCCCCCGGCTGCCAGCACTGCTAGCACAGGGTGACCCCCTGGACCTGCCTTGGGATGAGTGCACCCCAGAGCCACTGTGGCCACCAATACCAGAACCTGTGTGTGCCCACTTCCCCTGCAGATAAAAAGCTGCCACTGACAAAAATGATAATGGCTTGAAATTGAATTGTTTTTCCTCTCAGAACTATAGCTTTGTGGATTTTACTTTTTTTATATAAAAGTATGTGTCACTTTGAAATGCTATAAAAGTGTAATGCTTTCATGTAGAAATGTTAGACATCTCCACTACATGCATTCAAAAGCAGTTTCATGTCAAAGCCAAGCAAGTTGTGCAGAGAACCATTAAGTGCCACCATTTCATGTGCAGATGGTTTAGTCAAGAGCAGGAAATTGGAGCTGTCAGTAGGGATGAGCTGCTAGCACCCAGCAGAACCACAGCCACAGCTGTGGTGTGGTGGGGAGAGGAGTATTTTCCACCCATTTATCTCTGCTAATTTAGTCCCCATGATGAATGTGGAATGAGGAAAAAAAAAAAAAGAAAAAAGGAAGAGATCTTTGAATCAGGACAACACCTTGGCTCCCAGAGCATAGCAGGCAGAAATTTTTCAGCATAGTTCATATCTGTGAAACCTTTCGAAGCTGTGAACAAGATGCTAAATAGATTTAATAGCACCACTCCCTCAGGATGCAATAACTTATCTGCTTACAGGTTTTATCACTCACATATGGCACTGCTGAGAGGCCAGTCCCTCATGTGACAGCCCTGTTGCCCTGCCAAGGACCCAACATGCCCTCAGGCAAAGGGAGGCTCTTCCTCATGCTTACCTGCATGGATCCTCCCCTAGCAGACCTTGTATCTGCCCAGACGAGCCCACTAAGCCCCAGAGAGTGCTCCTGACAGCGTCTGGATTCAGGGCTTTGTCACTGGAAGTCCCCAGTGGCCACAATGCCTGTGCATGTGGCCCTCCTCTCCTATGGGCAGAGGAATCTGCAGTCTTCCCATCAGCAACAGCTCCATAGCAGCTAGAGCATCCATGTACAGATGTCATGGAGCTGCCAGGAATTCATGCCTCTGTGGTGTGTGGTCATGCAGTCACAATTCTGCTTGGGGATATTGCACTCTATGGTGGGAGAAGACAAATACATACACAGTTAATTATCAGCAACATTTTCCAGCTGCTTAATTGAGGAAAAGTAACTTACCTACACCATCTCTCTCACATGCATGCACACGCACACATGTGCATTTATACTCCGTTTTCTTTCCAAAAGAGGGAAGAAAATAGGCCAGACAACATGAATAATGAAAATGATGGCACTCCCTGGGGCCATATTCTCATACAGCTGTGATCCTTGTGGCTCCATTATGAAAGTATCACCTTCTGAATTCAGACATTTTGAAACTCTTTGTAACTGAACTGCAGATTTATGTTTAAATCAAATGCCACTGCTCTTTCAATTGTGAAACTAGTGCTGTGTCATTAGGTTGGACTTTCGTTCCCCAACTGGGGGATCCCTGTGTCCTCCACTGGGCAGATCGCAGATTCTGCTGCACTCTCCCAACACCATCTCCTCTTGCTATCCTGTGCCCCAGAAACCTGCTCTGCTGAGAAAAGGAGACCAAAGAGACCAGGAGGCAGACATGCCACATGGCCCCTACTCTAGATGAAGAAAAATTCAGCCGAAGAAATATTTTATAAAGCTTCTCCTTCTTTTTCTCATTTCCAGTGGGGACTATTGGCTGGCATGGCAGCAGGGTTGCTCTGAGGTCAAGATGGAGAGATCAAAGGCAGACACTCTGGTCTGCAGTGTCTGGGTCTTTGGGATGCTGCCAGGAACAGGGCAGGCCCTTGGGAAAGCTCCCGTGGGAGAACAAGGGTGTGCTTGCCTTCCCCCCTCCTCTTAGATGCTGTACCAAATGGGCTGTCCCTTTCCCCCGCTTGGTTGCAGTGAGAAGGGAGGAGGGAAAGGGATGTCACACGGGAATTTCACGTTTTTCCCGTGGCAGAGAATTAACCTTGCTCATTTGCATGATAAAGAGTGAGATTTCATTTCTTTAATGTGGTAGGCAGTACTTGCAGCTGCTGGGAGGGACACTGCTCCTCTGAGCTGGGCCACCTTCATCCTGGGCATCGCTGCAGCAAACACTGTGATGGCTGCAAAAGCTGCATGCCAAGAGCAGGAGCAGCAATGCATCACAGCATAAGCTAACAAATGTGGATGTCTCACTTTGGGAATGAACTGCATCCAGCCTGGAGAGACCAGACTCCTCCTCGCTAAGAGTTCATGCTGCCAGTGCTGCTTTTAAGAGGGGAGTGATTATAGGTCTGATGTCTCAGCCATGACACAACTATGAGTGAGCTAAAATCACATACTAAATCAATTTAAGTGGATCAATCTTAAAATGTGTGAGCCCATCCACAGGACTCCTCCATATACTGATACATTTCCAATCGGAGTGCTTTGCCAGCACAGGAATGTTTTAAATCCTTGGCAGCTTCGCTACCAAAGCTACTTTAGCTTTGAATGTTTCCTTAAACATGCAGGACACTATGGGTAAAACAACCAGCCCTTCCCCAAGATGAAGAAACTACCCCAGTAAATACGATGATCTGGCAGCGTGGCTTGTCTGTGTGAGATGCTTCTGCTGACACAGGGATGTTGGTGTGGGTTCACAGCTGCTCACACCCCTTGGCTGCCACAGCCATCACCCCCCATGTCTGCAGGGCAGAGGTAGCTTTCACAGGGCCAGATACCACTGAAAGTGAATGCTGGGGATGAGGCTGCAGTTTTAGGGACAAAGCACGTGGTAAGAGGGCTGGGGGCAGTAGCACCTCCCTTCACCTTCTCTTGCATCAGTAAATCCCGATCTGGCCACTGCATCTGCACCGTCAGAGTAGGTCAATGTCAGGGACAGTTTGCAGGTGTAAAGGAGTGTTGGGTTAGCACAGCCACCACCACGAGCACATCACTGTGAGCACGCTTATGTCTGCAAGAAAGCTTGTATGGAAACGGGTGTCTCTGTAAAAGGGAAATCAAACTCCAAGACTCACTAACCAAAGCAGTTATATTGTTAGGAAGCCCATGTGAAATCGCATGAGAGTGACTTATTTCAGTTCAGCTTAAACCAATATCTACCTGAGTCTGTCCAAATCAAGCAAGTCTGGTTTAAAGGAGGGATCACAGCAATTTTGCACTGGCTTAATTTAGTAGTTTTGGGACAAACAAATGACAAATGAATCAATGCAAGATGTAAGGTAGGCATGAGAATATTACGACTATAAACATGTAAGAAACAGAAGTAAATATTTTATCTTGTCAACATGGGTCGTATAACAATTACTAGAGCTGAAGAGAAACATTTAACTGCAAATGGCATTTTAATTTAAAAAATCACGTAGCTCTGAAGAGGAGCTTGATGAAAGACCTGCTTATTTTTCTGTGGTAACCTTTGTTAGTCTAATGAAATTGTACTTTCTCCCTTCAACCCACAGTTTGCTTAAACTTAAAACTATCATGGCTGTAACATAACCACTACACAGCAATCAAGAGTATAACAATGTATGCGGAATAATTGTACAAGAGTTAATTTATCTGGGCAAGCTAATAAAAGAAAATTGACTCACAGACAGATACTTATGATATGGAAAGACAGGGCTGAAAGATATCTGCAAAATCATATGATAAGCCTTCTCATACATTTCAAAATATTGTCTGAAACTAGCTGTAGAAACACTCATGTCCCCTTCTGCCCCTATAGTTGCCCCTCTGTTTACTTTTTCTGAAGATACATTTTTTTAGTCTCTTTTTTGTGAACCACTGGTGATTACATTCAAGTTTGTGCAAAAGGTAACTCTTCAAGACCAAGATGTAAGACCTAACATTTCCAGCTTCACAAGATGGTCATGTTTGCCTGGAATGCCAGATTGATCTCATGTAATTCATATTTCAGGTATCTTCAAACACCTTCCCTGATTTGGTTGAACTATTGACACATGTAATGCTTTTCTGCGTTTCTGGATTGCAGCAGTACATTCCTGAGTAGAGAAGATGCCAGATTAAAGACTCTTTTAAAAGTTTTTATATTATTGCACTATTAAAAGTGAACTAATCTGACAGTTTAATTGCTATTTCATAATACTCTGTGTTTACTTTTTGCATTTTGCCTAGGTTCTGTAAACAGACATCAGGTTAATTTTTATTTCTAGCTGAACTTTTTGCAGTCCCTGCCAGTTCTGGCTTTCTTGCCCCAATACAGTATTTCAGTGTGAGCATTTGCAAGCATAACAAAGCTTGTTGAAACTTAAACAAATAGAATTAAATTAAACAAAACAAAACAAAACAAAACAAAACAAAAAAACCCAAAAAACAAAAAAAGGAAATAAATAAACCTTCAGGTTTTTTAAAAAAATCATACTGACAATAAATTTTATGTGGTAGTCCCTTACCATGTTTGTTTACACAAGACAGAAAAATTAGTAAGAAAGTCTCCAGAAACTAATGGTCACTCAAGAAAAATTACACAGAACCATATTTATTCTGTGCATTCAGAGTTTAATTTTTCACTTTGGCTTCTGTAACAATTGGGTCAGAGCTTATGAAAGGTTTTTTCTCTGAAAAATTGATGCCATTATAAAATCAGAGATCTTAGAGGCACTAATCAAATCCTTGCACTGAAGACTAACTGCATATGTAGTAACCCCACATTATCTCATATCTCTACTGTCTCCAGAGATCCTACCCCACAACACTGGAAATACTTTTAAAAAAAATTATGAACTTTATAATGACCAGGAAGAATAGATATCAAGAGCCCAAAAATTTAAGAGGATTAAGACGACTTTTGCAGAGACCCTCCTGAACAATGCCTTTTATTCATGTTACATATCTGCAGCAGAGCAATACTGTTTGCTGGAATTCTTCTTGGTTGCATATTTTTATCTAATGAAATGTTCCAAAGTATTTCCTCCCTGCATAGATACCACAGAACGTTACACTGGAACATAACATTGTAACTGAGGATGTACCACGCAAAACAGGGTACTTAGCTGTTTGTTTTTTCACCATTTTACTCGCATCTTGCATCAGGTTTCAATAACCAACAACTAAATTATTCATCTGCTTCATATGCTCAAGTGCAGAACCACAGATACTCCTATTGAGTCTAGACATGCTGGAAAAATGGTGCAAACTGAGAAAACATTTGCTGAATCCACCCTGCGTTCTATCTCATACAGCCCAGTGGCTGAAGAGTGAAGGGATATAAAAACAAACATTTATGTTAACCCATTCATTAGCTTCTCTCACCTGTGCAACTCCTCTAGCTATGCTGCAGCAGTTACTCAGAAGAGCAGGGACATACCTAATAGTTAAAGCATCTTGGTACATTTCCTTTCAAACAGAAAATTCTGTAGTATTAAAAGAAAAGAAACTTTATTTTTTGTTTTGAAAATCTCTGACTGTTTTTTCTGTTGTTTCTGGTCATGGATAGACAAATGTCTCCCACCCAGGATGCCTGGAAAACTAGCAAGAGAGGCATTGTAGAACAATGCTGGGACCTGTAATGTGATGGCATTGAAAATAAAACCAGCAGAGAAAGTAAGTTTTACTTCACAATTTGAGGTGACCTTGTGTACTGCATTAGCAACACGATGTTCTCTCAGTTTGGATAAGAAAATTATGTGTGATTCACAAAGAAACATTTTGAGCATAGTTGTGCTCATTATTCTCTGTATTTATGGATCTGGCAGCTCTTCCACTGTAAACACCAATGCTGAGAATCAAATCTCTGCTGTGAAACCCTCCTGCAGAACAAAACATCACCAGAAAGCACCACAGGCAGGGCTTGAGGGCAGTACTTTTTCTCACTTTCCTAAAACTAAGTTAGTTCTGCATTTTGTAAGGTTATGCAAAGTTCAATAGAAAGAGAAAAAATAGCAAATGAGGGTATTCAAAAATACCTCAATGATTTTGAGTTGCTATGATCAAAGTTAATTTAAGGTATTTTTAATAATGGGTTGCTTCATGTCACAGACTAGCATCTTTTGTAAAAGGGATCTGAAGCGGTTTTATTGAGGCTGAGGCTCAGACTGGCCTTTGTACATTTGCATGGGAAAGGAGTCTATGAAGCCTAAGTGTAGGATGCTTTTTGGAAGACTGGATGAAGAATAACAATATCTTTGGAATATTCCAATTAAGACCAGTTGCTGTTGGTTACCTAGTGAGAAATGTTAGAGTCCCCTTCCATGACCATTTGCCCTTGCAGCAAAGCCAGTGAAACCACTCCAGCCATCCTTCTCTGGACACCACTCCTCTCCTCTGCTCCAGTCCATGACCCCTCTTTGCTACCGGCCAGGGGAATTGCAGGCTTTTTCCCTATGGTGGTCTCAGGGATCCAGTTCACAGTCATGACAGGAAGCTGAGGGGGAACAATACATCACCACATGGGGGTCTGGCAGAAGGGATCAGGGGAAGGAGGACAGCGGACAAAAAGTGGTGGTGCTGCCTTGAAGCACAGCCTGAGAGAAGAAAACTTCTTCTCCCTTTGTCTAAAGCTCTCTGCAGAGTCTGGGGCAGACCCCTGGCCTCTCACAGAAGTGGATGGGGTGCTGTGCAAGTTCTAGGCTCCACTGCAGAGTGCAGAGAGATTATTTTAGGAAACTGAAATGTTTCCATCTCTGAAGGTCTTTGAGAACTGGGCAGATGAGCAGCAGTCAAGAATAGCTCAGGTACAGTTGATCCTACCTTGGGCCAGAGAGGCAAAACTGGTGATTTTATATGATTTTTTCCACCCCTATGATTCCATGGTTGAAGCAGGGCCATGGTTCAACAGGGCACCATGGTTAACTAACATCTCATCATGAACACTATATGTAGTTAACCATCGTATGCATCTATGGGTCAGTGGTTTGCATTTGCTCTTTCATGCAGTATTATCCTACATCTACAAAGTTACCAAATAACTAATCTTCTCTTTCATAATCAAAAAATCAGTTCTTACAAAAGCTATGGGCACTGCTTCTCCCCTATAAAAATACCCAGAACTAAAAAATTATGCTTCCAAGCCTTACAAGGACAGTGCAAGAGATTTAACACATTCATATGAGAATAATACGCTGAAAGAGCCACTGATGCCATATGTACTTCTGTCCTGGAGAATGGGAGCATGAGAGAAGGGAATCCTTTTGCCAGTTCTACCCTGCTTGCAGGGAATTTCTGCCTCTGCATCACCATCCACCCCTGGAAAAAATATTCTTATTGCTGATGGATGGGAAGCCCACAGCATCTATATAAAGGCAAGTAACTCCTGCAGCATTTCTGACCCTCAGAGGGGAAGAGACCTCTTGCTTGTGCCTTTTGGGGAATCTGCAGAAATATGGCTCCAGTCTTTAGGACTGATGCATATACCCTGTTTGATTGAAGGGGATCAGATAATCATGGGAAAAAACCCTTGGGATAGAGGAGCAATCTGACTGTTTGATACTCCAGTGTGGATGTTCAGACAGAAAAATATTACGAATCATCTAGCTCACACCCTTGTTTCACATTACTTTTGGGGCATGGCAGTAGTGTTTTGGGGCAATGATAAACGGATTTGAAATTAAAGTGATGTTCAATATAGTTTAATCAGACATAGCAGTCACTGAAATAGAGAAATGAAAAAACAATGTTAAATGGAGGGTGGTTAGAACCTAGAAAATATTAGCACTTTTTCCACTACTAGTTTTATTTCCTGACACCACAAAAAAAACCAAAAAACCTGGGGTAGTTTCCAAATATATTTATTGTTTCAGAAAATCAGATTTAAAATACACAATAAGGGAGATAAAAAATAAAAGCAACACTTTATCCCTCAAGAAACCTGTCAGCTACTACATAACGGAAGAAGACCATGCCCTATGAAATAGAAAGTGATTTCATAAACATTCCTCAAGAGATCTTTTCCCCTGTAGTAATCTGGTATTGAACAGTATCAATGTCACACCATTGACCTGAAGAGAGTTTAGTCTGATCCAACCGGCCAGTGCTTCTGCTCTTATCACTCCTGACCCCACAGTCACAAACTGACAGAAGGGTTGGCTTTAACCTGTAATTTTCGTCACACTGGTTGAGCGCTCTCTATAGCTCCTCGGGCGGCATGCAGCCACACAGAGGCTCACAGGCATCATTTAAATGCAGGGCTCAGCCCCTGTAGCATGGTGCGGGGGCCCAGCTTGGCACTGAAAACATGTACAAAAAGAAAAAACCCCGTGATAAGCACAACTTACCGTCTCTGACTTTCTGGTATGCTCAGCACTTCTGACTTGAAAAGAGTAATTTTAAGTTTTAATAATAACTTATATCAATATAGGTTGGCTAACTTCAGCACTGAGAAGAGACTGCTAATGAATTAAGGAGATACAAAATTCCTAGCCTCCAGCTAGCAGCACAGCTTGGACCTGTGCTGGTGCCGGTGGAAAGGGACCTTCCCAGGCAACAGGACAGCTCTGCCCACACAGGGAATGGACTTGAGGAGACCCACTGCCCCACTGTTGGGCTTCCATGCCATGTGTGCACCCATTTGTGAAGAGCTCGTGCTAAGAAATCCCTGCCAGGCACAGACCATGTCCCTAATGCAGCTGAGAGTCCTCTGGAAATGCCCCAGTCCCACACTCAGCTTTTCTGGGAACAGATTCAGATCAGTACTGGTTGCTTTTGAGAGTAAACTTTGGTAATGTCCACTGGAGTTTTGCTATCATGCAGTGTCCATGTTAATTACTCATACTCTTAATGTAGCAATTTGCAAGTTGTTAGATAGAGTGGCCAAAGGCATTTACTGAGCTTCTGCATGGTGCCACTTAAATCTGAGGACAGGTCTGAAAATTAGGAGAATTATACCAAAGGACTGCTTTTAAGTTTTGTCAGAGGGTTCATATATTGCTGGATTTTTATTTTTTTTTTTAATGCTACCATCATACCACCATTTTTTTTATGCTACCAGGATAAGACTCAAACCTGTACTGACAAATGCAGCAGTGATTTTACAACTTCTAATTCAATGAGAAGCAAGCTACAGGGTAGCACTCATGCTGGTACCAGGTCTGGCTTTCCTCAGAGGGTGCTGCCACAGCTAGAACACGCAGCACTTCTCTGCAGAAGAAGTATTTCTCTGAAACTTCTCTGGTCCCCAAGTCATTGTCTCTGCAGCATCAGATGGAAGTTATTTATGAACCACTCAAAGGACAAACCCCCCTTTTGCCTCCCAGTCAGCTTTTGCCAGCACCCACTCCCCCATGGGGCCTGAGGAACACAGCTGATGCTCCTCTCCATGGCCTAACAGACATGTGCCTGCTTTTGAGTCTATGTGTCTTGAGAAACTCCTTTTAGGATAAACCAGCCCTGCACACTCCAAATTGTCTTGCTGGTTCCTGGAAGGACATCTCCGAGTTGTTAATTGTGTTTTTTGAAGACCTATCACCTTTAAGGAGTATTTTCAGCTTGTTTAGTCTTGCAGCCAGAGTCAGACCAGATAAAGAGGGACTTATTTCTGTCAGCATTATCTCCATCCCACCCCACCACCACACATGGGCAGGCACTGAGGGAGGGGTCAGCCCACCGACCCAGCGAAGGGCTACAAGCACACTGATGAGGCAGCAACTCCTGATTTTGTCCAAAAAGTGCTTATTGATATGCTGTCAGCTTAGGTTAAAACTCTTGTGATTGTTTTGCATTCATTTTTCAATGAAACACTATATTTTTGGGAAAAAAAATAAAAATCTTCCTTTCCCCTCATTTCTTTACCCTCCTTGCTCTCTTTGGGCCTCACTAATTTTCATTGCCTCCTCCTACCTGCCCTTTGCTTCATCTGTCTTTGGAGTCCATAACAATCATCCCTGTGTCTCTTTTGATTTCTGCCACTCCTGACTTCTTTGCCTCTCTTTCCTCCTTACTTTCTCTTTATCTTCTCCTTCTTAATTTCCCCTTCCTTCCCTCTTGTCAGATGCACAAAGATTGATTTCCAGCTGAGTGAGGCATCCCTCACAGGGAAAGTAAACCAGGAAAATATTTCTTCTGAATTATTCTGAGGGGCTCATCTCACTGCTGTAAACTATCATTGAGGCAGAGAATAAAAAGGGGTGCAAGTTAAGTCTCTGACATGTAAAATGACATAAGGGAAGCCAAATGGCCAAATGGAAAACTCTGGTTAACACTGATTTTCAGTGATTTTGTGGTCACCTGCTGACTACTACAGCCTCTTTCCTTTTCTGACGCTGAAATTTTCTCCAGACGTTTTTCTCAGCAAACCCTCTTACTTCACCATTCTGCTCTAAAGACTTTATAAAATTGTCTCCCTTTTGTTTTCACATTGCATTTTCTCAGCCCTGTGTTCTTTAGTTCTGCACTGAAAAAACGCTATCATTCTGACATCCAATTACTAATTCTGGTGGAGCTAGACATTTTTGTAAACATGGCTGAATGATGCATGTTGTTCTTTGTTCAGGCTCCTTTATGACTTCTGGGAAGCTGCTCATCCAGTGTGCCTTGGTCTCATCACATCAGGACTTCCAGATTTTCTTACTTTTTATTTGAGGGAACTGAAGTTTTAAAAGACAAGGGGGTAATACAGTATTATTATTTTTATCCTTTGCCTGCCCCTGTATTTTTCCTGCTGCCTAGCTTCCATGCAGCTGTTGAACATTTAAGAAAAACATGTCTCCCACTGAGCAAGTTCCCTACAAATGTGAATTGAGCTTCAGGCAAGAGGAAATGTGAGTCCTGAGGTCACTCCTGAAATCAAGCTCTTGCCTGGCTGCGCATAATTCTGCTGTTGTGTTTTAAGGGTGATTTAGAAAAAAGTAGTATGTATTTCCCACAAAGAGCATAAAAAGAAACAAATACTGGTGATCATGAGATGTTCATATGATCCTTCAAATCTCACTGTTTTTCTGGTATTTTCAGTCATGCTTTTTGAGTCTGCAGCTCAGATCCAAGCAGAGAGGGGGAGGATGTGGGATTATGGAGAGAAGATGACCCACTGGTGCTGACCAGAGTTAATATTGGGAGGCCCCTGTGCACTCTACACTGTTGACTGGAGAAGACTGAACTTTTCCTTCCACTTAAAGATGCTAGAGCTACACCCCCTTGTTCACTGGGGAGTAGTATTTCTGTCAGATATGAAAGCAGCTTCTAATCTGCTCTGACCTTGGCAAGAACTTCAAGTCCAAATGTAGTAACATAGAAACTGACAGGTCAGCCTGAAGAATTTGAAGAGGGGGAGGCTTCCTTGCCTTCTTTTTTTCTGTCTTTCTCTCCTTCTTCCACTTGAAATCTTATCAAGGATCACTTCAAGTGCAATGGTAGTCTGACCAGCCCTATAAATGACACCAGCTGGGTCATTTTCCCTCCTGTTACAATGGAGGTGCAGAAAGTGTTTACTGGCTGGGCTGCCTATGTACTACTACTGTTATAAATTTATAAAGATGGAGACTCATCAAGAAAAGCATTTTACCTTTTTGTGTGTAAAAATTGAAAAAGTTGATCCAAATTTTACATCTGTATGTAGTGCCTTACTGAAAGACTCCTGTCTCCACATCAGAGGCTCTCTACTTTTTGTTTTCCAAGACACAGACCCACACAGAGGTTGGAGATGATTCTCACTTGTCCTCACTGCTGCTGAAGATTTCTGCCTGTTAGGTGTTAGTGACTTTTTCTGCAATGACTAAGACAAAGCCAGGACTATAGAAATGACCTATGCTTGCTCTGTTTCTCGTATCCTTCCTGCATCTGTAATCTTTTTCTATGTCCCTTGACAACAAAGGGGCTAAAAATGCTTTGAGCTTTAGTCTCAGGGAATTATTTAAAAGTTTGAAAGATGATGGTTATCTTTCTGGCTATCTTTCTTCTGGGTATTTTTCTAGGAGTAAACTTATTTTTGATCACACTGGCAGAAAGTTAATAACTTCTGGTTAAAATTTTGGGTTCTGCTTTGTACTTTGTCAGTCAAGGGATCAGACTAGAATATCTATGGATTGCTTGCAACAAAAATTATAAATTATGAATGACCAAGGGGTATTCACTGTTTGTATCACTGAAGAAACCGGCGTTTTGAGCCCCAGCAGACCCCTGTTACATTCAGCATTATATCAGCCAGAACAAAATCACTTTGCTTGCATCTGACGATTTACAATCCCATTACAAAGCAGCGGAAACAGCAGATCTTTTGGCTTCCCCCAATTCAGTGGCTGCAGTCCAGGAAAGGAAGGAGGCATTGCCCACCACAGGACCACCTGATGGCTCTGCACACCTGGGCATGGGGGGCTTGCCAGTGAAACCTCTCTGCTGAGAGGGACACTGGACCACTCTGCACCTGGACACACCCTGCCAGCCTGGGCTAACAGGCACCCTGCAGGTGAGAGGGTTAGGGAAAAGGGATGACTCTCAGAGGGTCCTGATGCAACCTGATGGATCTGCAATAGATAGGGACAGGCCCGTATAGGGAAATAAGGGAATAATGTTGCTGAGTAATCAGTAATCATAGGTCAGCCACACTCCTACCTATCTGATGTCCCATTTTCTGTAGATGACATGTCAAAGGCATGATTTAATGAAGATTCTGAAGGATGTTGCCTCCAGGCATCAGGAGCAGCATAGGGCATAGTACAGATGCTCCTGTTTGAAAATCTCAAAAGCAAATGAAGGAGTTGGGTAGCCATGACCATTGTCAGTACTGAAAGATAGGTTATAAATATGATGGGGTTAGATGGGAAAGCCAAAGACAAGTAAATCATGCCTGATGGAGATCCAGAGGTAAGCTGCAAAGAGACAGGTCATGACATAACAGGCTAGGGAAATTATTCTGGGCGAGCACTAGCAGTGCTTGCCCAGGCCAGAGGAAGAATGTGACACTGCTAAAACACAATCTCGGAGGTCTGTGTCTCTTTTTAAACATTTTGCCATTTCCTACCTGCAGCTATAAAGGTTTCCCAGGCTGAGTGACCCTGCTCAGGGTGGAAGGAGGGAGGAAGGATTTCATGGCTTATGTAGTTTCCACACTGCAAATGTCTCCTGGCTCAGCCAGGAGTCACAAAACACAAGGAGAAACTGCCAGAGGGGCAGGTAGTCTGGAGAGTGCACAGAACAGCTTCACATACTGATTTCTGTTGATGAGACATGGCTCCTGAGGCAAATGTGTCTGTGCAGGTGGACAGAGCTGTGTGCTTTTTGGGGTGGCCATGGGTGTCTCCCCTTGGGGAAGTACAGCCTGCTTGTGTCACCAAACCTTTGGGAAGGAGATGGGGATACATAGGCTTGGCAGAGACTGCAGGGGGAAACTGGCAAAGGGTGGGCATCTCAGGGTGACAGACAAGCTTGTGAAGGATGGGGATCCGTCAGCAGCAGAGACTGGAAGCATATTGCTGCTGGAGACAGAGGGAAGGTGTTTTCTTTACCTACTGATGTGCACATAGGGGGCAGGCACTGGCAGCAGGGGAGTAGGAACAAGAACTCACTTGAAGAAAGCCCTAAGCACCCTCATCTAAGGCTGATGCTCACCCTGTTGTGAGCGAGAGATTGGACTAGATGACCTCTGCAGGACCTCTCCAATCTAAATTATTCTCTAAGTCGACTCCAGATTCCAATTTAGTTTTCAGGGTGGTGTTTCAGCACCTGCTGCCTCTTGAACCCTGCCATTCTTGATAACATCAGTAGTGCCAAGGCATTTCTAAACACTCACTGCGCTCAGTCCCAAGCCACAGGGGTTTCCTCCTGAAGACAAAAGAGCCTCACTCACCTGCTGCTGGAACAATGGAGTAATGGCATTAGGGGGACCTTCTGTGCCTCTTTATCCCTCTCCTCTGGGCATTCCTCCCTTGATGAGGAATTTCCTCAGAGCATTGCCTGAAAGCCTTCTTGGGTGAGATGCATTTATCTGTGCAGCAGATAAAACACTGCAGTGGAGGTCACATTCTTCCATCTTTGCCACTGTGACTAAGCTTGCCTGAAAATTGGTGTCCCCTTGCACCTGCACACCACATCATTTATTCTCCTATTACACTGCATGACTACCATACTGATAACATGAAACTAAACTACAGCCTGGCTGTATCTTTCCCCTCCTTAGCTGGAAAGTGGATCACTTGGCATTATAGGGGAATGATGAAACACAGTTATTTGAGCTTATTCCTTCTCTGAAAACTCATATAGCATACTTCTTTTTTTCCCTTCTTTATAAAGCCAAATTTTACTTTTTTTTCTCATTGAGAAAAAGTTTTCATCCACTGTCACCTTTAAGCTTGAACACCAAAACATTGCCTCCTGGGAACACCAATATTTTGATATGGACACATCAGAACCTGTCCAATAACCAGAGCTCTTACATGTTTGAGACAGCACCATTTGGGCTGTGCCCAGGCCATGCTGTGAATCTTTTCAGCCAAATTACCAATGGGATGGACCTTTGCAGTCTCTCACCCCTGTGAAGAACTGCCCATGGGCAGGTGACAGCAGTTAGACTCCTGAAGTTTAACATATTTGTCCAACACCTCCTGGGAAGAACTGGGCAAGTGAAGAACTGGTGAGGAGAGAAACCACAGGGAAACTACAGAGAAACCACAGGCTGGGTAACAGAGAGAACAGTAGCGAGGTAGTAGAGAGAGGCTGGCACTAGAGAAACTACAGCCTGAGCTTCTCTCTCCTGAAACAGCTCCAGGATGTCCAACAATGTTCTCTGGGTGCTGCAGTACTGTGCAGATATTGGCTGAACGACACACTTGCTATACAAATATATGGCCTTTACTGAAAGAACCATCAAATTCAAGACTGAAAGTCAATTTCTGCTACTAATGTTATTTTTAAATTGCACAGATGTGTTTCTTTATCCATGAATAGGTCTTTTCTGATACAGATCCCATCTGTGATGTGAACACATTAGATGTAGAGGTTCTGCTCATTTTATCTGTCAGTGCAACTTTTCTGGGATATGTGAGGTCCTGGGAAGTAAAGAAACAGTCTTCTACCAATTGAATTTGCAAAATTTATTCCTTTTTCATTATTTCTTACTATGGCATTATCAATGCTGCTTGCAAGAAAACTATTTTTACACAGCTATTTTTAAATTTTTTTTCTTTTACACGCATCAGTATTTTGTTAGGCTGATACATATTAGCTCCTTAGGCATATCCATGTATTTCTAACAGCATCCTAGAATTTCCTATCACAACTGGACAAAAGAGAGGGGGAAAAAGCTGAAGATTGCTGAAGTGAAGTCAGAGCACTCTATTCTCTATCCAGATCTAAGGTATGTTCTTGAGAGCTTCCCATTTTGAGAACACTTACACGATATGTTTCCACTTAGCTTTTATGCCAAAAATATCCCAATGCTGCTCCACTGCTGATAAAGGAAGCAAGAGCCTTCATGTAAACAGGGCTTCAGGCAGCTGCCAGTGCTCCCAGCCACTGTCTCACACAAACCTGTGAACAGCCAGCCTGGATCAGATATGGAGGAGCCCCTGGCATGCACGCTGGGCAGGAAGCCCTGTTCCCCATCATGGATGCTGGGGACTAGCCCTCCTATCCCCACCTTGCTGTTGTCTCCCCATCTGCCCTGCTGCTCCTCAGGACCAGCCAGAGCAGCCAACAGCAGCAAAGCTTGTGGCCACTTGAAGGGGCCAACAGAGTCAAGGCTGGGAGGACTGTATGGGGAAAATCATGAATAGGGCAGAAGACAGCAGGAAAATATTTCATCAACACAGGCTCACAGGCTGAGACACGTGGTTCATCTCTTCTGCACAAAAGCATCAGCAGCAGTTTCATCAATCACAAATGCTTTTGGAAAAGGAGCAATTTTAAAAGTAAGTAAATTAAGCCCTATCCACAGACTCTGCATTACAAATATCATTATGAAAGGTATCCAGGTTTCAGGGGAGTTTTAGAGCAGTCATGTGCTAGCTGCAATGCTGAAAGATTGTCCTGTCATTTGGAAGGTCTGTGCTTGGACCTCCTAGTAGGAGTTTCTTCAAAGATGTTTCACTGGAAATAGTTCTAGATAACATGCCAGTACAGCTTTAATTATTATCTTTCTTGATTCCTTGGTTTCATCCTAAAAAGTGTGTATGCATATTTCTGTCAATAGCTTGAATATTCTTGCCTCAGTGCCAACACTTGGTGACTTTGGAAGAGGACCAGCTGAAGCATATGTGGCTCCACTTCACTGGAAAGGCTGTCAAGAGAAACAGACTTAGTGCCTGAACAACACTTCAATACAGCAAGACGTAGTTGCAGCATTCAGGGTAAAGGTCCGGGCAATAACCACCCAGTACACAGGCAGAAGATAGGGAAACACAGGCTGACAAATGCCAGAGTCGGACCTGTCATTCATTGTGATTCCTTCTGTACAGGCAGGATACAAACCATCAAGAATGGGAAAATGGGAACTGACTGCCCTCTGGACAAGACTGGACACATTGGATATCTCTCTTAAAGTTTCTATGGCAGATGTACTCCAGGAAAGAAAACAAAAACAAATAAATAAATGCAAGAGGAAAGGATAGAGAAGCTGTGCCCATATCAGGGATTTTACAGGGATGGGACAACAGCGCATGGCTGTCTGCATCACAGGTTTGCAGAAATGTGGTGGTTCAGAGTGGGGAGAAGTTATGGGTGTACACACAAGCCATCCAGTGCTACTCGACCTTATCACCAGAAAGCCGTCCCCAGCATGTTTTATTTCACTGAATAGATGTAGCCAAAGACTTCCAGCCAAAAGAAAGTAATTTGTGTTCAGAAAACGGCTGGTGAATGGGCATTGAGGGGCATCTCTCTCAGCTGCAGTGCTTACAGCATCTTTGCTTTGAGACTGCTGGGCACAGAGCTGGTGCTGCTGGGCACAAGCAAAAGGACTGAGATGACTAAAAGGACTTTAGATGGGAGGAAGGAGGCAGTGCACTAGCTGCTTGCAAGGAAAGCATTTTGTGGACAATGGGCAGGGAAAAGAGAAATGATGTGGCACAGACCTTGAATTAAATTACATTTCCCTTCTTGAGAAACTCCCTGGCAAAATCCTGATCTCCCTGTGGCACACGTTGTTCCCAACGCCTCTGAGTGCCATTGAACCCACAGCTGGCCCTCCCCTCTCCAAAGCCCAGGAATCCTCTCTGTATGTGCCCGTGACTGAGGGAGAACCCAAGATACCCCTGCAGCAGTCGGGCTGACCTCCATTCTCAGCTGCGCCTGCAGAGGGGAAGCTGAAGGCAGGGAGAAAGGCAGATTTGGTGGGGAATGGAGGTGGTCCCAGCTCTTTCTCCACCAGAGACATGGGCATCAAAGGATGATAGCCAGCAAAGGCTGGGAACAGGCTCCTTCTCCCCTGCTGTGGGTGCTGGCCGATGGGTGATCCAGAACCACTGGGTGGCTATGGGGAAGTCCTACTACAGGGACCCAGGCACCACTTAAAGCTCAGACCTGTGTCTCCTCTCTCATCTGAAAATGAGGAAGAAGAAGCAGAAAGTGGGAGATGTTGATCCCAACTGTGTGATCCACATCATCAGTTTTGTTCTGCTGTATGCAAACAATTTCAGTAGGTTTTCATGTTAGCTAAGCGGAGATGCTGAAAAGGCTTTTTCAGTCCCTGACTTGATATGTGTTATTTTTCTTAGGGAAAAAAACTGACTAGCATGCATAGATCAGGCCATTTGTCAAATGGAATTTTAAGAGAATGGGTCAGGGGTTGTTTTTTTTTTTCTGAATGAAACAATGATTTGGTGAGTGAGGACTAGTTTAAATGTTCTAAAGGAAATTGTATATGTACTACGAAATCTTCAGACCATTCCTGATTTTAACCATGAACTCCATAGACAATAGGTACATGCATATGTTTAGAAAAAGAATTTATACTTATGGCGAAGAACAGTTAATAGATCCATTTGCTATCCATTTGGCACATTGTGGTTTTTTTAATGTGCGTGCTATTTCACTGCTGATATCTTTGAAAGTACCAGGTAAGAGTGTGTCTACATACACGTTGGTCCTGCTTTTGTGGCATGGGAAAGATGCTTTGTGTATTCCGGGCTGGGACAGAAACTACCCTGTTCTTGGCTTTGCTTGCTTATGCCATGATCTGGCACGCATTAATAACATTAATAACCTGTTCTGCGTGACAATTAAAAAAAAAAAAAAAAAAGCGGCTTGTTTTTTTTTTTTTTCCTTCAAAGTTGCCTAAGAAATGTGACCTTATATTTCTGCATCATCTGAAACCTGGACGTCCTCCCCTCAGAGAGGCCCAGCACGGCAGAGGTCCCGAGCCCGGCGCTGAGGGCTGGTGGATGCGGGGCAGAGCACCCGGGGCAGGAGGCGGCAGGAGCCCCGCGGGGGGCGAGAGGCAGTGCGGCCGGGCGGGGGGCGCGGACCCTTGGCTAAGCTCCCCGGGGGTCCCAGCCCCGGGAGAGCGGGGAGGGTCCGAAGCGCTGAGTCAGCGCCGCGGTGCCGCCGCGGAGGGCCGGGAGCCGGGCGGCGGCGGCGCCCCCGCCC
>VZTX01001062.1:252-52174 GCA_013400915.1 Pardalotus punctatus | reverse complement strand
GCGCCGCAGTCATAAAACTCCCGCCGGCGGCAGCAGCGGCGGGGCGAGGGGCGAGGGGGGCCGCGGGGGCGCCGCCGCTTTTGTGTGCGGCCGGGGCGAGAGGAGCCGCACCCACCCGCGGCGAGGTCTGCGCCAAGGAGCCTCCTGGCTGCGGTCCTGCAGTCGGATCGCCGCGGCTCCCGCGGCTCTCCGCAGCCCCCCCCACTCCATCCTCTCCCCTCCCGAGGGAGCAGGTGGGAGGCGCGTCGGGGCGCGGCCGAGCGGGCGGCTCGGCAGTGCCTTCGGCTGGGTGCCAGCCGCGCTGTGCCCCCCTGCCCGCCCCGGCCCGCACCCCCGGGCTCGGGCTCACCTGAGCCCCTACCGTGCCGCCGCGGGGAAGGGACGGCGGTGTCGGCGATGCGGGCTAGAGCTGTGGCTCTGGTGCGGCCCGCTGTCGTACCGCATAAGGGGCAAGGGGGAGGGACTCCCGAACTCCTGCCCATGGGGAGCGAAGGAGCTCTAGGTATGTGTGATTTGAAATAAAGACGTTGAAGAATTGAAAGAAATTCTTTTAAAACATGTCTGGTGTTTAAAAATAATTATGAATGAACCCATTTATCCCTCTGGAATTGGCGCGTTTGGGGGATTTTGGGACTGAAAGGGAGGTTATGTGCATCTGTGTGTTTACATAGCTTGGCTTTGGGGTAGGCGTGAGTTTGTGAGGGAAGAAATAATACCACGTTCTACCGAGATCCCCTTCTTCGGGCTCTTCAGAGTTTGGGTGCTCAGAGCAGGGAGACTCCGAAGTTTGTGTGACTGGTGCGTGGGTGTATTAGAGCTTGAGAACTGGTTATGACTTTGTTTCTTTGACCTTGTGGTTCAGATTTAACTTTCAAGTTGAATTTCCCATAGTTCCTGGCTGCCACTAGACCTCCTCGTGCGTGTTTTGACAGATTCGGAAACCACATTGTGAATGAACTTTAAATTAACTAAGATTTAGTTTATTTTCTTTTTAACCAAATAAGCGTTGGGGATTGGTGTTGGTTAGCAAAATATTTAGCAGTTATGTTGGGCAATTTTAGAATTCAGATGCTAACATTTAGAAACAAGAGAATTTATATTGGGCAAGCATTTGGCTATTGTGGTTGTTTAAAAATTAAGATAATGGGACTTTGAAGAAGGGACATAATATTCATAATCATGTTTATCTAGTTGTGGGAACTAAGACCCTCTAGAAAAAGAGAATACCATTAATACTGTTCTCAAGGATGGATTATTATTATTATTAATATTGTGGTTTATGTCTTCTAAGCTTTAGGAAGAATGTTTCTAATAGATTTTTGCCTTGTTATTCAAGTAGAACTGTTTAAAAGTTGGGAAGTCCTATTATGATGTTGCTGCTATAAGAAGTTGTATTACTATTGTTCTCCTAAACCAGCTGGTTTTGCCTTCCATTACATTACATAAAGAGAAGAGTAAGTTTTAATGAAGTTTAGTCGTACTTGTTTTGTATCTCATTTAGTCTGTCTTACTAAAGTAAAGTAAATTCATGCAGATTTGTACCATGGTTTTTCATCATTATTCCCTCCAGCTCTTTGAATTTGAAAATTACCAGGTCCTGCAATGCCCCTGGAGAAATCTGTCAGCTAATTTGTTTGTAGAAGATACAATGGGAATCTTTTGGAGGGTGGCCTTCTTTCTTGCATTTTCCAAATTAAAATGCTTATTACAACTCTTTTAGAAGAAAAACTTTAGAAACTGACTTTAGTGGAAACAAACTTGTGTGAGCCTTGGCAGGGCAATTACAAATAAGCTGTCTAAGCAACTAGTCTTATATAGGCTATAAAGTCTCAGAAGTTGTGCTTTCTTTTGGGATGTGAAATCCTTAAAATAAGTAATTAATTAAATTTCTTTCATGACATAGTTGTATTTTTTACAAGATGAAAACCTCTTTGCCCTTTCTTCTAGAAAGGAACAAATTTACAGTCTTTAAGCTGTTCCGTTACTCAAAGTTTGGCCAGATACCAACTTTTGAGTGTCCTGGTTACTGAAAGGGAGGGTGTATGTTTTGGTGTTGCTTACTTCTACAGCCCAGGGACCCTGGAAAGCACTTGGTCTACAGAGCAAGGGATATTTAGGGGCCTTTGGGTGCTGACTTGCAAACACTGTGTGTTAAATGTGGGCTCATGGGGTGAGTACCTCAGCTGTTGACCCCATCTTAAAGTTCCCAGTGGATTACACGTAAAGCAGCTCCAGAGTTTCCAGCCTACTACAACACTAGGACTCGAAATGAGTGGATTTCCTTACTGTAGCAGACAAGATTTAAACTCTGGCAGTGGAGGAGCTGCTCCTTATCTTGCAAAGCCACCTCTGCAGGGGAGTGTGACAGATCCTGCTGGTACTAATCCATTCAACTGCCTGAACTGAATTAATCAGATCTGTGAATTGACACCCAAAGTCCTGTTGAAACCAGGGTCAGGGTAGGGTTCCACAGAAGACTGATTTTTGTGATGGAATTACCTCTTTGCTGGTGAGCAGCAATGTACTTTTCCCTCTCCTTTTCTTCCTCTCCTGTTCCTCTTCCCTGTCTTGCCTCAGATGACACAGTCTCACTTGGCCGTGTTTTGTCCTAACCTTGCCTTTCTGTAAGCAGGTTAAACTCACTAACCCTTCAGGAAAGAGTGGAATTTATTCTTGCTGGACCATTTTCCTGATCTGCTTGCGAGTTCATTTGGCTCCTACATTGTGAAGGTGAGGCCAAGAGCCAGGACAAGGCAAGCATCTGCAGCAGGGCAGGAGTGAAGTGAAACAACTTTTCTTGTTGGTGGCAGTGAGCTGGTGAAGACTCACTGAAAACTTGCAGGCAGACTGCCCTGAGCAGCACAGAGGCCTGAGAAGGATTTATCGGATCTCAATAGCACTAGAAGTGGGAACAAGATCTTTCTGGTCTTGAAGACCAGACGAACCTTGGGTGTCATGAACTGACAAAAAGTTTTGAGATGTCGTATGAAGTGGTTCCTGTGCTGCTGCCTCCTGCCCAGAGCCCCCTGCAGCTTCTCCATTATTGCATCTGGCACTGTGCAAGCGCTTGTTCAAAGAGCTAGGCCCTTGGAAAAGTGTTCCAGTTCTTTGGAAAGGTCATTCTCTGCTGATTGAGCAAGATGTGTTGGCTTCTGGGACTCAGCAGAAGCTGCAGGTACAGGGGAGCAGGCAGGACGTTGCAACTGGAATTGGACGGGAAGCTGGATGACACTTCTGTTTCTGGCAGCATGTGTCTGGATTGGTTTGGACATCTCCATCTTGTGAGCAACCTCTCTGTTCATAGCAGTGATATGGCTCTCATCCGACTTCCAATTTTGATGCTAAGTATTGGAGATCTGGAAAAAAATGCCTTGTGGTGCCCTCCCGTGGGACGGAAGGTGACCTTCGAGCCATGTGGGCAATGCTGGGATAGCTGCATCATCCTACCAGCGTTGCAGCTAACATCATGACAGTCTCACACATGCCACTTGATTCAGAGGCTCAAGGTGCCAGCTTTAATACAGGTTTCTTTTTGTGGCCCTGCTGAAGGAGCCAAGCTCTGTTGGAACAGCTACCTGAAACAGTGTAGGGAAACTTCCAGAGAGTAAATTTGGGAAAATACTGACATGCTAATAAGCTATTCTTGATCCGAAATCTAGGTTTGTCAGAGATAATATTTTAATGATGGCTTGAAAATGTGGTGTGGTGGATTCCTGGCTTGCTGGCATGCAAGGGCCCCCACTTGAGCAGCGAGTCATTCAGACAGTGTTTTCAGGATGGCTCCCATTTCTGAGTAGTAACTTGATTACGCTACCTGTGTTGTAATGAGAGCAAGTGTGTGCTAGACAGTAAATATTTGGGACTGTCTCTTCTAAAGAGGTTACCAGCTGAGATGTCAGAATGTCTTATTGTCCGAGTGCCTGACAAATAACAGCTGGGGTAGACTTACATCTGCTGTTTAAACAACTGCGTTCTGGTGAGCTGAGTCAGCCTGAAAATACTACGTTAGGGATGGTAAAACTAAGCTTGTTCAAGGAAAGCCCCTAGACTCTGTCTCTAGGAGCCCCAGTTTGAGACATTTTGTCTGAAGCTGTAGGGTTCCCCTGGTTCAACAGAGTCTGATTCTCTTTAGATACTTCTCTTCCTGGGTAGGAAGAGACTGGTACAGTTCAGTGATAAGGTTTGGAGGGCTGACCATGCCTGTGGAGTGGCTGGGGTGAAAGCATAAAAATGTGTACTTGAAAAAATGCACTATGGAAATTGGTGTCACAGCGACACCAAAAGTGTGAAATAACCCCCTAATCATACAGGAGATAAGAGGGAGGTGGTAGAGGGGGTGGCCAGGCACTTTGAAAGCCGAGGCAATTAGCTTGTGTTTGATGTGGTGGATGCTAAAGAGATGCAAAGAGGAGTGTCGGGTCTTTGAAAGTCCTCCAGGTTGGAAATGCAAGCCTGGGTGTAATTACTGAGAGGAGAGGAACGGGCTTTGTGCTCAGCCCTTGTTCTGACTGGTCCTTAGAGCCTGGATGAGTTGTGCCTGTGTGAGGCTTCCATAAGGTGGTCGCTGAAAGAGCTGAAAGATATGAGATCTGGGAAGGAGCTCAGGTTGGATCAGCCTTCAGGTGGGACCAGAATAACAGACTGGGGCTAGTGCTTCTTTCACAGGTTGCAAAGAGAGATCACAGAGATTATTTGGGTGCAGAATCCGTTTGGATTTTGAGGGTAGTCATCCATAAGGAGGTGTCATAGCAAAGTCAGGCTGAGAGTTGGGAGAGAAGAGGGTTAGATGAGGAGATGAAAGGTGCTGAGAAATTTCTTGGCTTTGTTTGCAGGAGACAGAAATAAGGTACTGAAATTAAGTGCACTGTTATGTGCCTTACAGCGGAAGGGCCTTGTGTTTTCTTCACCTGGAACTTGCAGTGTCCTGCAAACCTCTGATATTTAGCTAATGCAAAACAAGACAAACTGCTGTGAACAAAGAGTTGGAATGATCTAATTTTTTTCTTTTCCCAAATGTTGGTGTTTGAAGTTCTTTTTAATGAAGCAGCATGTGTTAAGAGCAGACCTCCCTGAGCACGCCAGCAGTCTTTCCCAGAGTTTCAAAATCAGACCTCAGGAAAAATATTAGAGACTATTATGTTAGTTTAGTCAGTTGTTCAGACAGCTGGATCTGGCTATTTTAGTAATCTAATGTAGAATCAGTGTAGCAGGATTAACAGAATGAGGCAAAATTAACTCTGGTACGTTTGGGCCTGGTGTGAGGAATCCCTGGAATGATCTGGGTCTGGTACAAGGAATGTTGGGAATGATGGTGATTGCTGGTGGGGGATGAGGCTGGGTGCTGTGAACTCCTCAGGAACAGTGCCTGAAGGAAGTGTCCACTAATGTACAGTGAGATCAGGGACCTGCTATTCATCCACATCTCATGCAGTTTGTCATGTTAATTTATCCATTTTCAGTTTTGTGTGCATTTAATGGGGTCTAACAGTTGAACCCGCTGCTGTATGCAGGATGGAGCAGAAGCTGTTCTTGGTTAGAGTGACATGGGCAACAAGCCCTGTGCATTTTAGTCTCATTAGCTGTGTCTGCCCTTTGCCTCCATCTTTGTGGTGAATGTGAGGCAAATACAAAATACGTACATCATGTACAGTAGTGGCGTGACAGAAACTGGAGTGTTGCTTTGCTAATAGCCCTTTGTTTTGGGAATGAAGAAGCTAAAGGATCAGTGAACTGGATAACCAGTTCTCCTTGTTTCTCCCATGTTTGAGACAATACATTCATAAATTAATAATCAAAGGAGTGCGTTGAATGTGTGCCACAAAAAAACTGATAAGTGTTGATAAACCTGCCAACTGTAATGTCTCATTACTTGTAGATAAATGCATAAAGGTGAATAAAGAGATTCATAATACTGTTAATTTTTGTCTTTTTAAATTTTGTTTTCACCCATCTTTCTAAACACTGATGTTATATTTGTCTAAGCTTTACAACTATTCTCAATGAAATTAAGAACACTGCTCACCAAATTAGATATAATTGGACTAAACTGCAGTTTAGATCCCTTCAGAGAAATGAAGCAGTTAATGGGAAAGAAAACTGAAATTAGTTTCTTCTGAGGACTAATGCAGTGGGACAGACTGCACTGACCCTCATAAAAAGCCTAAGCAACTTCTTTTGGAACACAAGATTTTTTTTTTTTTTTGTTAAACTAATGATGCTGTTACATCTCCTTTCACATTACAACTTCCCCAAAGGTTTCTTCTCCTTTGCATATGTTTTAATTTGGAAAAATACTATTGTCTTATTCATTTTGATTATTCATTTATTTAAAGCAGAACACTTGATTTGAAAATCTAAATTTGCCTCCCCAAGACCAAGAATCACATCAAACTCTTTCCCAGGAGACTGGGGTAGAAAGGTAGGGTTATACTGCAGGTCTGGTCAGACTTGAAAATACTGAGGTTTCCATGTATTTGCATTTTTACTCGGTTTTGTCTGATGGGTCCTGCTTCCAAAACTCAATTTATGTACAGAGTGAACAGGGATTATAATTATACTGGCTGGTTGTAAAACCTGCTTATAGTCTAACATTTAGTAATGTTTTATATTTAGTTCTGTTTTTCATACTGGAAGGTATCTCAGATTAACAGATACAAAGGGTTATCTGCTAGATCCAGTGACTTCTGAATTTTGGTCTGAAATCACAGATCTTTAGGATTGTATAAGTCTCTGTTTTCCTGAATGCATCACAACTGTAGAATAAATTCAGAGCTGGGGGAATAGTAAGAGCTACCATTGTTAATATTTTATCATAATGGTCTGTGCTCAGTTTAAGAAGATGAGTTGTACTGCATTGAGGTACCAAATACATTTGTACCCTGGTTCCTTGCAGAGTCCACTTGTGTTTATTAGGCAAATAGTTGGCTGTGTCTGTACATGTGTATCTGTACATGGGACTAGCTTTAAAATGGTGCGCTGCCTGGGGGAGGTTTGGAAAGAAAGGCAAAGAAGTCTTTGAATAACGTGAGGAGCGTTAAGATATTCAGTGCTGTTGCCTTTCTTGTGACTTCAGAGAATTGTTGGTGCTAATTCTGAGGGTGTCATCTTGAAATAGTCATCCATGGCTTTTTTTTTTTTTTTTTTTTTTCTTTTTTTTTTTTTTTTTTTTTCAGATAGCCACGTGTCCTGAGAGCCAGTCACGTTAAGGTTGTTCTTGTGGCTGCAGGACTAGCAGTTGTCTTTCAAGAATGAATCGGTAAAACTTAATATTAAAAAAATGGTCCTTTAAAAATTTGTACTGAAGAATCTTAAAGCCCTTTCAGGATTAGGTTGTTGTTTTCTGTGTCTGGTTTTCTTGCTTGTCTTTAATCAGTTACTGCCATTCGGTTAATGCTGTGTGCAACAGCAGAGGAGCTTCCCAGGGTTCACATGCCTTTGTTCGGTGGTGTGGCGTGGCATCTTTATCCCTCCTGAGTTCTTGTGTTTTAGATTTATGGGAAGGATGATGTGAGAAGTGGGAATGCAATCTGAGTGTTGAGCCATTCTGTATTTCTTCTATTTAATATCTGGTCTCAGCATGTGAAAACTCTAAAGCCAAATTATTGCATCTGTGGTATTGGCAGTGGAGGAGAATGGGATCCTTTTTCGTGAGGTGGATTATGTGGCTGTGAAAGGCAGCTTTGAGGAGTGCAACAATGCCGGGTGGAAACAATTTGGCTTAATTAATGGCTTCTGAACGGAGAATTGGGAACCTGAATGCACACACTTGATTGCCTGTGGAAGTGGGGTATGGCGCTTCTCCCTGATTCACCCAGTGTGTGAAAAGAGTCAGATGGTTAACAGGAAAGCCCTTTTCCTGGCACTCTGTTGATTTGAAATTCTGTTGCAGCAGGCTAATTACTAACAAAAATAAATAAATAGGTTTCCCCATTCAGAAGGTTTATGTGGGGGGGGGTTGGAAGAGAATTGTCAGGAATGTGACATCTTCCTGATCCCAGTTATGTGCCCCAGGCGTGTGGATGTTAGATCCCATCTTTCAGTGTAATGTATATGTGGTACCTGTGCTTAATTAACAGGGCTTCAATGGCAGTATTTTGGGAGTACAGATGAGTCATAAGACAATGATACATAATTAAGGTTTGCTGTTCCACCAGAGGAGCTTCAAACCTCTGCTTCAGGAGTAATGGTTAATTAGTTGAAATGGCTTCTGTTAGAAGGTAATAGAATCGGTTGGAGACCTAGTTCATTAAATAAAGGATAATCAATAAACTAAAGTATAATTAAGTATCTTTTAATGACCACAACACATTTCATACTTTTAAAATAAAAATATGCTTGTGAAAGCATATTTCTTCTTATAGGGCAAGCCAATACCAATTCTGAAAATAGTTAAAATGTATCAAATGTGGAGGCTGAAAAACAGATTTTTCTTTTTGCACATATTAGCAAATCTAAAAAAAATACTTCAAATGCTGTAGGGCAGAGTCCCAAAGAATTGCAAAGTTCTTTCCTCCTGTAAGAACAGTTTCTGCCTAATAAGAGGTCCAAGAATTCTAGTTTTAATCTCAGTTTCACTTCATTTCCTCCTGGGAAATACATATGCATTCTGCTTTCTGTCCTGAGTAGTTCAGTTTCTTTGTAGTTGTATTCTTGATAAGATAAGCACATCAGTAGAGGAGCAATACCAAAGGCTGTATTGTAGAGAAGATTCATTCATATATCAGAGCAGTTGTGCCAGACATCTTGAATGAAGAATTCCTTTCCATCAGCTAGATTCACCTTATCCTGGAAGATTCACCTTTTTCATGGAAGAAACCAATTTCTACACAAGGTTATATAGGCCATTGTCTATAAGACCTGCTTCTTCCATGTATTTCATGTGGGAGAGTAGGAAGATAAATTGTCCCAGATCATGTGGTTTGGTTTTTTTCTCCTCACAGAACTACTTTGATTTAATAAAGTTAAAATTGCTTGCATGTATTTGTTCAAAATGAGATTGAAAGAACATTGTGTGGGGGCTGGGGCGAATCTGGTCTAATACTGATGTTTTCTTTTCTTTACTTCTCTCTTTGTCTTTCCCTACTGCCATCCTTCAATCAATACTTGACCACACAGGTTTTAAATGCAAGTTCACCTGATATTAGTGAAGACAACTTGAAGCATGATGCCTCACCACAGGAGCCACTGCAGCTGGGAGCTGTTACAGCATCTAGGGAACTGGATGGGCAGCAGTCAGAGGAGGCTTCACCCTTCCAAGAGCCACCCAGAGAGCAAACAGAGTCTGCTAGAACAAACAGTAAGTAAAAACCTGTGTTCAATGGACATACCATAAAGGCCTGCGTGTTGAATGGGGTGAGAAGTGAAATGGGGCTCAACTAGCTGTCTACTACTGAACAGGTATTACTCAAGTGATCTGTTGTTGCTCAAGTGCTTCTAGGGCACTGTTCTGCAGGACATGTTTTCTCTGTAGGAGAGTTCAGGTGACAAATGGCTTGTGGACTGAAGCTGTTGGTGTCAGTGAAGGAGATGCCCCCCTGTTCCCCCATGGGGTAGTTCTCAGCTCCTCTGCTTGTCTGCTGCCCATCTCCCAACCATCCACCTGTAGGAACAGCTCAGTTTCCGCTTCTCATGTTAGGAGTTCCTACTGCATAGGTCCATCCCTTCCTTCATAAGGCAGAAACTCTTTTATGTTAATTCGTTAATAATACTAATGGTAAATTATTTTGAACTCTATAGGAAGGGACAGGCTGCTATTCCATTGGTTTTACCTTGATTAAAGTTCCTTTTCCTACTGCTTTTAATCAGATTTGCATTTTGACCACAAAACCTTTCTCATCATAGACATCCCTGTCTGTTTTGTCTTGGGAATGTCTCCCTTCCCTTGCTGCACGGTCAGGAATATGCTGTTCTTTCTCTTGTGTGATCTGGCATCCCACCTTTCCTGCTCTCATCAGCCTCTTCTTGTTTCCCTCTGTTCCTGCTCACAGGCATGTGTTGCGAGATCTGCTTCGGCAATTCTGCTGCCTTCTGACTTTTGGCAGGATGGCAATAGGGAGGGATAGTTTTCAGTCAGAGCAGGCATCCAGTGCTGATACTGGAGAGCAGGGAAGGGATGGGGACAGGGTAGATGAGGCACTATCTTCAGTGTCAGCCTGTAGAGCAGCTTAAGGCATGTGTGTAACCCTTGGTGTACTCTAGGGTTTGAATCCTGGTAAAAGCAATTCTTTGTCACATCTCTAAATTAATTACTGTAAGGCTATTATCCGAATAGAAGGCTACCGTATTTTATCCTGAGCTTTTGTGCCTTTTTTTTTTTTTTAAATCATAACAGTAGGGGCTTTTGACACTATGAAAATGGGGTGCAACATGTTGTATCTTTCATGAAACTCTGTTTCTCTAAAATTTTACTCTTAAGTGGACAGGCATAGGGGGAAGATACTCACTAAAGAGAGTTATAAAGGAAAATATGTGATGTTTGGAAGTAGTGTCGGAAGATTTCATGTTGGTGTTCAGCTTCTGGATCAAGTAACAGAAAAAGTCTTTAAAAGGGCATGAGTTTCAAGTTAATAGTCAAATATTATAATTATTTTTTAATACTCCTGGGTTGTCATTTCAGTTGTACAGGAATTGTATTTCTAGGATATGTAATGAAGAGGTGAGACGCTCCCTCTGAGTGCAGGTAATTTACATGTGACCAGTTGCATGGCACGATGTGAACAATACATAACATTAGAAATTTGGATGTCAGTAGATTGCCTGAAAAGCCTTGGGTTTGTTTTGAGAATCATCTCTCCTGTGGTTGTGTGATGTTCCTATGATAATCAGGACTTTTGTCGCTCTTGTCAGTGGAGCCACGTCTACATAGTAGCACTGTTTATGTGAAAGGGAAAACAGTTCTATGTGTTTCCTCTTGAAGTAAAAAATCCCTTTATGGAGGTGATGCAGCATGTATTTGCTGGTAACAATAGCTGAAAATGACATCATCTGTAGAGACAAATAAAACTTGCCCAGTCAAGCACTGAAAAGAGTTCTTCAAGTAAAGGCCTACATTCAGATATTTGTAACTGTTTGTGCCCACTCCTCTGGACTTTAGACAGAGTCTGGTCCACCTCATCAGTCTTCAGGCAGATGAATAAAGGTTGAGAAGAGGTGTCTCTTAGACACTCCATGCAGAGAAATCTTTCCACATAGAAAAATGTTCCATTTTAATGCTATGCTTCATGTTCTCCACTCATTATTTCACCTTGCTTGCAAGTCTGTAAACTCAGAAGTAAAGCATTGTGACATTTAGCACAAAATAACACAAGTGTTTGCCTGCAGTAAAGGAGTGTTTATGAGTAAAGTATTTTGGGATTGGTTGTTTCTCATCATCATTATTTGAATCTTGCATTCCAAAGATCGTTTGAGAGATGACCTAGACTCTAATATTAAAGTTGCCACTATAAAATTAACCAGAAATTCTGGTAAATTGGCTGGGAAGTTGGCTCTGACAGTCAGAGAGATGAAGGCTTGAGGATCATCAGAACTTTGGCGATATTCAACATAATCAGTTCTAATAAAAATAGAAATACTGTTGCTATAGTGGGAGGATATCTGTGTTAGATACTGAGCCTTAACCTTTTATTTTATCATATTGCATCCCTTTTTTACTATCAGTAGGAGCACTGCATTGATGTACTACAAGTATCCCGAGTAACATGTTTATGAAACTCTTGACAGCAGAATTCAAGGTAATTTTTAAGTAATTAGGTTGTAGAGAATTCCAATTAAAAAAAAAAAAAAACCAAAACAAAACTCCAAACCAATGAAAACAAAAAGCCCAAAACTAACCCCACAGTAACAGGTAAAGGAGCAAATATTTCAGTGTGGAGAAACAGAAGTCTTTTGTATGGTTTCGTTTATGAGGGGTAAAATGCTTGGGGCATTTAACCAGCATCTCTTGAGATTGGATCTGTATACTTTGTGGGAAGCTGCATCGGGAAGGCATTGCAACAGCGGGAACTGAAGCGGGCGCCTGCTTCGAAAGCGTCAGCCGGCGCCTCTCGCCTTCGGGGCAGAGAGAGATAAAGGCTGGAAGCGGCACTACCAAGGCGGACACTTCGGGGCACCGGCTTGTGCCGGCCAGCGGTGGGAAGAGGCGGGCGGGGGGCGGTCCCGGGCGGGGCCCGGGGCTGTCCGAGACAGGGGAGCGGCCGTGGGGTGCGGGGGAGAGCCGGGCAGCCGTCCGACAGGCAGTTTTCTATCAGGCAGCCTCTCCGTCAGCCGTCCCTCCGTCCGGCCGGCCGGGTGCAGGGGCGCTGGAAGCGCGGCTGCTGCCTGCCTCTCCCTGCCGTCGGTTGGGGCTGCCCCGCGCCCTTGGGAAGAACCTCGGAGCGGGAGAGGGGTTCGTGGTGTCACTGTGTCTTCAGCAATGCTGGGGACAGTGATGATGGCGGGTAAGGCGATGTGGCGCTGCCGGGGTGCCGGCACACGCGAGTTTGCTCGCTCTGGGCTCCGGAGCGGCAGCAGCATCCGGGGGCTGGGGCGGTGCGCGTCTGCCGCAGACCCTCCGGGGCCCGCAGCCCCCAGGGTTACTGACTCTGGGTTTCCTGGCAGGGCGTTAGGAATTAAAAGGTCTGGCGTAAGTATTTTTATCTCGGTGAAAACCGCTTCCTAGCGAAGGTTGCTGAAACTTCAGGAAGTTTCATATCACCTCAGTCGGACATTCGGTGTGGTACCTGTGATACGAGGCTTTATGAATGTGGAGGTGCTAACTGGGTGTTTTTCTGCAGGACGGGGCTATGACCTGGTATCTGAAAGTGAGGAACAGAAAGAAAAGGTAGTGACTGTGCTGATGATGCTATTTTAGATTAATCAAGCAATAAGGCAGTAAAATACCTTAAGAGATCAACTTGGTGAAATCGGAGGAAATGTGGAAGTTTAGCATCATTTATATGTTGTAAGAATGTTTGCGTGAGAGAAATGAAGCTGTTACTCTATTGCTGTTTTATCTTAACGAAGCAAAAATCAGCGGGGATTAGCACTGTGGCAAGGGTTATGTGTGTGTGTATGTGTATGGGGGACAAGAATATCCCAGCCTGTGGTACCAAAAACTTGATGCTGTATGCGCTGAACTCTGCACATCCTACTTAAGGAATTAGTGCACAAGCCACTGAAGCTGAGAGCTAATACTATAAATTAACTGGGCTTTCTAAAAAAGGTAGTAAGTTTTGGAGGAGCGAAGAATTAAAAGGAAAAAACATTATTGTGCACTGCTGGGTTTGCATGAACTTATTTCTTTCTCCGGGAGATGAAGTGGCATTACAAAGTTTAAATAAACAAACCCCCTTTTTTTTTTTTTTCCCCATAAAGATAGCTAATTTGCATCGGAATTTCTTTCAGATTGATGATGTATGTCTCTAGCTATCTAGGAAATCTTTATTTCATTGTATTAATGATTACTCTTTTGTATATTATTTGCTAGAGCCAGCAAATGAATTCAGCAAATAGGGGGAGTTTATTCATGCGAAATACTTTAACTTCACAATACATATTGACAACAAAGCCTGTAGAAGCACGGCTCCATTTGGAGTGAGCCCTGGGGAGGACTGTACGTGATTTGAATCAGTGAGTAGTGGAGGAGATATCCTACCGCTGTTTACAATAGGGTTTTCATTAAACTTGATGTTTAATGAGCTTATCACATGCTGAGTCTTTTTCCTCAAGGGTTCTCTGTTTTTTTATTTCCTTTTATTGTTAGTAATTAAAGGTTAAACTATTTTTCAAAAGCAATCTCTTTATAGGGTTGCACAGTTTGATCGTTTGAGGTTTTTCTTATTTAATAATTCCTGTGGAAGAACCTTGAATTTTCACTGCAGCACAGCTGCTTCCATAGTACATTTTGCAAGAACTGTATTTAGCTTATAGTGTGCATTACCATTTCTTGGAAGGGACAGAGTCCCTCTGCTTATTGGTATGCAGGAGTGTATTAAGCTGTCATGTGTCTAATTAGTGCAGATGCAGCTTCATTTTCTTTGTGGTGAGTTTGTGGTGTTTACATTAGTCTTTGTGGTCGTTTTGATAAAGAAAAATTTCAATCTGCTTTTCATTGTTCCTTTTCATTAATCATTAGGGGTTCTCAAAAACGTCCCAACGTTTACTGACCTGTATTGCTTAGCCTGCCCTTGTTGCTAATGGAGCAATGAATTTTATTCGCCTCAAATACCCAAGTGCTAGGGTTGCATTTATCTTGTGCTTGGTGAATACATTTTATTCTAAGCAGCAGAACCAAGTCACTGAATGTGAGATGTGGACAGCATGTGTAACCATGAAATGTCATAAATATTTGTACCATGCTGCTTTGGTTCCCAAACAGAACAGCTGGGCTGGTCTGAGAGCAGTTTATTATTGTGAGTGTATTTAATGAATAATTTTTAACTACAGCAACTATATCCAAGCCATAGCTAGTGACCCTTCTGGTTTCAAAAGTTTTCTGTTCGTTTTTAAAGAAGAACTATACTGTTTTCTGATTTTTTTTTTTTTTTTAATGCTGTTTCTTGAAACATTGAAATGAGAAAAGAAACACCTTGACTAAATGAAATACATAACTTTTCCTGCTGGAATTTGAGAAGCAGACTCAGGATTGGAATTTGAGAAGCTCTGGGCTGGAGCAGACAAGTACAGCTAAATCAAACTCTTCAAAAAATAAGGATTTTTGAGGAATGTTACAGCATCACAGCGGAAATGATTGTGCATTTGGGTTGCCTTTTTTTTTTGCTTGTTTTTTTCAGTTATTTTTCTATGATGTTGTTTTCTGGGGATGCTGCTTTTGCTTTCTAAAGGAGTTCTCAGCCATGAAAAATAATAGCAGCATTTTCCTTTTTTCCTGTTTTTAAAAATGAATACAAAAGTATGTGAGATTTTTTCAATTTAACTCTTCAGATGCCTTCCAGGTACCAGAGAACTGAAGACTAAATGGTACTTGTTTCAAAACTTATGAAATAATGGCATGGTTGAAAAGCTCATGAATTGCATGGATGCACAGTGAGATGTAGCATGCAAAAATCTCTGTAAATCCTCCCTCATCATTTAATTTTTCTGAAAGATCTTGCTCCCTGCAATTAACATGGCAAGTCAGTCTTTAGAAATAATTGCATGAATAGAAAGGAGAAGGAAGTAGTATGTGCTTTCTGTGGAAAAGCTATTTGTACATTGAAGTGGAAATAAATATGGTGAATAGTAGGGAAAAGAAGGAAGAATTTGTGAAAATACATTGTTAAGAATCAGCAATGTCACAGTTGTAGTTAAAAAAAATTAAATTGTTGGAAGGGTAACACAATCATATTTCAGTGTTATTTTGTTACTGCAAAGTGAGTAGTGTGTTTGATTTGTTGAGCCCAACCTTCTGAAACTTGTGATTAAAAGAATCAGAATTTGTGGTATAATGCCCAATTTGTACACTGCAGTGAAAACCTAAAAGCACAGATTTTTTAAAATTTTTTTTTATTTAAAATGCTGAAGTGCTCAATTTCACAGATCATTCCAAACAGCTACTTTTTTCTAAGTAAATCTGTGCAGAGTAGGTTTTTCATAGATACTGTAATTTCAAGCTGTGTTTTGGTTTTTAATTACTCACCTGTATCAGTTTTTGTCCTTTTTTTACACTGTCATTAAATTCTTCTAATTATTATTAGAAGAATTTTGCAGTTAAGAGGAAACTGCATTTGAAAATACAAGCTTGGTTCAGATTTTTTTTTTTTTTTTTTAAACTGCCTTCTGTTGGTGTCATACAAGTTTTAGTGCAGTACCTGGTGGCTTGTTTGTTTGTTTGGGTTTTTTTTAAACAAGCTGTATTCATAGCAGATCTAGACATAGCAGAGGCAAGTGATTGTAAAATACCCCTTCAGCCTCATGGCTGCAGCATTTGCTTTAGCTCTTGCAAACCTAGTGAGAGAACTGTGTATGTGACCAAAAGCACGGTTTGGCCCTAAACACTGAATAAATGAAAACAGCACAAAGTCCTCTGAAGCCTTTCAGTGGCCAGAGGAGTTTGTGAGGTGGGCGCTGGGTGTGTGTCGCATCCATCTGAGAGTTTGAGAATGTAGGGAATTCATGGAAAAAGTCCAGCGCCGTGCTGCAAATCCTTAGGGGGAAAAGTCAACCAACTCCAGATGTTGACATGGTTGACTGCGAGCACATGAAGTGCTGTGGATTTAACTCTTGCAGTCAGAGTGCCTTTTTTTAACTCTTTGGCAGCTATCAGGGGAGAAACACATTTTCACTTCTGGAGAGAGATGAGATGTTGGGAGCAGTGAAGTTGCACTGCCAACAGTGTCTGTCAGTATACTAAAAGAAAAGTGTTATTTATTAGTTTTATTTTTAGTGGGATGAGACAAGAATTCAGTCATTCTGAATATATTCATCCCCCAACATCTGATCAGCATGCTTCTGATAAAATAGAAATTCTTACCATGGACTAAGTACGCATGAAACTGTGAAATCAAGCACCTCTGAGTCCACAAGACTGTCAGTTTTGAAAATTTCTTTCAGAATAAAACAGAACACTTGCAGTTATTAAAACACAAGCAACACCTTGATTCAATTAAGAAGGTTTGAAAGGTTATTTGGTATGTAAGCAGTTAGAATAGAATTTCAGAGTTGGTCCTTAGCCACAGTGGATTTGAACAGCAAAGTGTATCAATTTTATGATATCATCCCGATCTTTATCGCCATGTCTAGGTATATTTTCGTTGTATTCTATTCCTTGACTAGGACATAGCTGGTAAAGTACACCCCTGCTCAGGAGAGACCTAAGGAAATGTTATTCATATCAGTATTTTACTATATTTGTTTTGTCTTCTAGTAGCTGTTTTGATGAGCGTGTCTGGTGTTTCTTAAAGGTGCTTTCAAAATCACTGAATTAATTCAGAAAGTTCTGGTTTTCTTGCCAGAGTACCTGTGGTAGTGACATGCTACAGAGCTCTGACCAACAATGCCTTGTGTAAGTATCTTCCAGACCTTTCCAACTGGAGCTGCTCCTGGTTTGCTTTGCGTTCAGAATTTCACTGACGTTTGGGCACTGCAGTGTCATTAATAAAAACATCAATATGGAATCCAACTGCTAAATACAAATTTCTGGATGTCAACTGACTCATCTGCTCTTGTGTTTCTGTTGTTCCCCACTCAATATAAAAATGCTCTTTGGGGTGTACGCTGTGAAAGTACAACTTGGATGTACTTGGCACTGGAGTCTTGTCACACAGCAGTGGCAGCCTCTTGGCAGCATGTGGGCAGATTTCCTGAGTGGCATATCTCTTCTCAAATACTGAGGAAGGGCATCAGAAATTCAGTTTTGAAGACTCTTCCAGGGTTTTAAAATGTTAAAGAAGGAGACAAAGTAGATACTGGGGGCAACAGCAGAAGGTTGCTTAACAGCTTGCACCAGAATGTTACCTTGGGCATGAAATACCTTCTGGACAGGTTAACTCCTTTTGTAGAGTTGAGGAGGTAGCGCTTGGACTAGGTGTGTAAGTACCCTAAGTGCACCATGAGGGAGTGATGGAAGTGTGATGTGTGTAGCATAGTTATGGCTTTTCAAACTGGTATTAATAAGTGCATGTTCAGTCAGTCAATATTTCTTTTAGTTTTTCCTTTTGCACTGTGTTTGGTGAAGTATTGCAAGATAACATGTCTGCTGGATGGATTCACAGGGAAAACCTAATTACTGTCAGCCTGATTTAACAGTTTTGAAAGCTTATAAGTGTCTCTAAACTCCATGTTCTCTATTTTTATGATAGCATTTGCTGTCTTAATGCATACCCATACCTGCAGATTTTGTTGTAGTCACAGCTCTTTTCACCTGCAAAGCATTTTAGAGACATAGTCTTTATCTTAGGGTGCTATAAACACATCAGTTTATAAACAGAATAAGCAAAACCCCTTTGAATGCTTAAATATGAAGTGATGCCTTTTTATACTAGTTTTACATCTTAATCTCTCTTTGGAAATGGAATGCCTCATTCATATTTTGTCATTTGTCTCATACAGTAATCCCGTTTATCTGTAATAACTGAAACTCATCTTAAACACTGGATTTACACTAAACACCAAATTTAGGAATAAAAAAAAAAAAAGAAATGTCACCTTTTTACAATTTTTTTTGAAACCTCAGGATTTTCAAAAATGAAGGGGCATGCATTCCCAGGGAAGGTTTGCAAGAGGAAAGGTGAGCCCATAGAAGTCTATGTCTCTGGCTGCTCCCCAGCCCAAGTGCCTTCTGATGTCTCCTTCTGTCTTCCTCTACTTCTAGTCCTTCCCCCTAGATCTATTCCCCACTGGTTCTCAGCCCCATGTTTCAGTCTGCCTTTATCTAAGTCATGTCAGATGGAGATTTTCATGTGTCTCAGAGTAAGCCCATTGTAATGCATGGCTGGGACAAACAGAAAGACTCTATAGACCTTGTTTCCATCAGAGATGCTAAGAGGTCTGGCTCATGAGCAAATTTTTATTCAATGTTAAATGATCAGCATTTAGCTTTATAGCTTGTTAAATCAGAAGAATCATTTTTGGTGTAAACAAGCTGAAGAATATATCAAAGTTCCTGCTATTAAATAATTATAAAATATGTGATATTTTGAAGATTAGTCTTTGAAGAAGTGCCACTAACTTTGTGAATTCCCATTAAGCCTTTGACAGTTTCCTGTTAAATTACATAATTTTATGGAAATGACAAGGACTTTATTTCCACACCTAGGAATAAATGAACACAGATACAAAAGTGGTTCCTTGACTTTATCCTTGTATAGTCTCAACATACAACTAAATAAACAAAATGTAGTGTTTGATTGATTAAAAGAGTTATTTTGCTTGTGGAGTGTTCTGGTGTTTGAAAGAGGTATATTACCAACAGAGTGAAAATCCTGGCTTTCTCAGAAAAATGGCTATTTCTTCTTCCCCTTCAAAAATGGGTCAGTCCAAAAAACTCTGGTCTAAAATGTTCAGGGAGTTAACATGTTAGCAGAAGTGAGGCTTTTAATTGAATTAGAAGTTAACAATTGAAGTAAATAATATTAAACTATTAGATAAAGAAAAAACAGAAAGCTTTGCTTATGTTGACTGAGAAACAACAACCGGTAGGCTGCTGATAGTGAAACATAATTTGCCCTCTACATAGCAACTAGAAGCCAGTATCCTTGTAGATTTTGCTGTGTTTATTATGTAGTTAGTTCCAGCCTGACCTAGAAAGCACTGACTGTGTGCTTCTGAGGAGGCAGCCCTTCCTGAAGGGGGTCTTGGGCGAGAGGCTGTGAGGGACCTCTGGAGATCAGGTGTTCCAGCAAAGTAGGGCCAGCTGCAGAGTCAGAGACAACTTCAAGGTGGTTCAGATAAAAACCAAACCACTTCAGGGAATTTGATGATCACATGCTTTTTAAAGCTGTCTCCTTCTACCTCTGGACATTGAAGTAGTTACATGTATGTCTTATAAAAAAAAGGGACCATTCCTTCTTCTAGAAGGTTGCTGTTCAACATTGAATATCTTTAAAATAATTTTATTTTTTCATCTTGGCACTGCAGCAAGTTTGGTTAGAGAGAAGAGTATGTTCCTTCATGGCCTTGCACTTTCACCTATTGCACGAAATCAAGGGTGAAGAACAAACTGAAATCCTGGCAGCATCCAAGCTTAAGAATCTTTTGGTATCTTGAATATGCCATAGATATAATTTACATGCCTGTCTGTAGCTCATGGCCAGAGGGAGTAATAATACTTAAATCGTCCCAGCAAGACCTGAGAGGGTGGTTGCCACTGACTTGAAGGAAAAACTCAAACTGTCCTCAAAAGAAGAGATAATACAAACAGACATGTGAGCAGTGGAGGTTTTTACCTTCTTGCATAGTAACAACCTCAGTTAATTTTAAGCAGTGTGGAATTGCTGTAGATGGTGATGCAATGGTATGGGAGAATTCCAAAGATTTGTGATCTTCAAAGCAGTATATTGTTATATAACTGTTTTGTAGGAGTTACAGATTTTCAGAAAAACAGGTAATTTCCCATGGTGTTTCCACATCTTACTATTCTTTTGGGACCGAGCTGTACGACAAGCTTTCTTTTCTTATCATTTTAGGTCAACAGGCTTTTTTGGGTGTTTTTTTCTGTTCTGTTTGCAGGTTTTATTTTCATTGGGGTTTTTGTTTGTTTTTCCTTTTCCTCAGATGTGTCTGTCTATATGGAAATGTTTATTGAGCTTTTCTTCAGGAATAATTGCATATATTATTCTGTATAGTCTGTGATAGAAATATTTTTTTTCTTACTTAAGTTTGCCTTAAAGTAAAAAATACCCAAACAAACCACACAAAAAGAACTGCAAAATCAGGGAATAGAATAAGAGATTATAAGCTTAAAAGGTGCATTTGCAAATAAACTTTGGAAGGAACTGTACAATGATACAAAGAAGGAAAATAATTATAGTAATGACAGAAGAAAAACTAGTTCTTAAAAATGTACTAGTAGCATATAGAAAAGACACACAGATATTAATAGAACAAGTATGTTTATGAAAATTGGTAAAAATTAAAACATATGTAAAAGGTATAGTATAACATTAAATTGAGAAGGGAATTAACTGAGATTTTGTTGTTGTTTAAACAGTTGGAGAAACAGAACATTCCAGTGCAACTTTGAAGGAAGATACTGAAACTGTGGAGACAAATCCATCTGACTCAAGCACCAAGGACAGTGTAGATGCTGAGAAAGAGGATGCTCATTCAATTAAGCGGCTGCCGGCTTTGGAAGAAGTAGCAGAAGACCAGGTGTCAGAGCCACAGTCTTATGATCTGGGTTTTAAAAAGGTTTTTAAATTTGTTGGGTTCAGATTCACAGTGAAGAAGGAAAAGACTGGAAAATCAGAACCAGTTCAGCTGCTTACTGTAAAAAAGGAAGCACAGGTCCCTGAAGGAGTTGATGATCAAAAAGAAGTTGTCTCAGAAGAAACAGCAGTGCCTGAGGATGTACTCTCTGCAGAAGACACCACCAAAGATACACCAAAAAATGAAAAAACAGAAGATGAATCTCCTAAAGTACCAGAAACAAATGAGATTTGTCCTCAGCCAGCTGCGTTAGCCACTGAAACCGCATCGCCACTAAGAAAACTTTTTACTCAAGGATGGACTGGATTTAGAAAAAAGAAGAGTTTTAGGAAGCCTAAAGAAGATGAACAACAGTCTCCTGTGAAAGAAGAGGAGCAGGAAAAGGAGGGGACAGCATTAACAACTGAAACCAGTGAAAAGGAAGAGAAACCTGAGTCTGAGAAGCAAGATGCAGAGAGGAATGTGACAGCAGTAACTATTGAAGCACATAAGAAGGAGCAAACTGGAGGTGAAACACGGGAGTCAGAAAACACTGTGGCAGCCGTAGGAGTAGAAGAAAGTGAAAAGGAAGAGGTAGTCAAGCATGATGAGCAGGGACAAAAAGAGGACCTTGCAGCAGCAGCTGTAAAAGACAGTGCAGAGGGAAAAAAAGATGATCAAGAAGGGAAATGTTTGGTGGAAGTCTCAGAAGATCTTGTTAAAGAGGAAGAAAAATCTGAAGAAGAGAAAGAAGGTGAGGTGACAGAGAAACCACTAGAAACAAAGTCATTGGTACCTCTTGTCCCTGACAGTGTGAATGAAGAATTGAAAACATCCTCAGAAGTCCTACCTGTGGGAGAAAAACTGGAGTCAATGGAGAAGTGTGAAACAGATGACAGAACTGAAATAGCCTCTGAGGAAACATTTGAAACAGGATCTCTGGCAATGGAACTTTCTAGTGAACAGCTTAAAAAATCTGAAGGAAGAGAAGGAAGTAAACCTGCTCCAGTTGGGAAAAAGATATTAGATGAAAAAACAGAGGAAGCAGAATTGAAAATGTCACCTACAGCAGAAGAAGTTGTGCAAGGAGAAGCTCTGGATAGAACCACAGAGGAGAAGGAAAGCAAAGAAAATGAAACAAAGTCAACTCTGAATGCTCCTGGAACAACGTCATTTTCTACTTTTGAACATTCAGTTGACACAGAGGATGATCAACAGTCAGTCAAACCCACCGGTGAAGGATTACAGGGAAAACCTGGCACAGATATGACTGATACTGTCAAACCAGATGAAACAACCATGGAAATAACTTCTGAAGAGGCAGCTGGAAAGAGGCCTCCAGAAGGTATCACAAATGAAGCAGAACTCCTGTCTTCTCAAGAAAAGACTAAACTACAAGGCAGCCCTTTAAAGAAACTCTTTACAGGTAATGGGTTGAAAAAACTGTCTGGAAAGAAGCAAAAAGGCAAAAGAGAAGAATATAAGTTGGGGGAACAGGGTGAACCAATTCAAAACTTACCAGATTCCCCAGATAGCCCAGAGGAACAAAAGGGGGAGAGTTCTGCTTCTTCTCCTGAGGAGATGAATGAAATTTCCGGTTTAGAAAAATCTGCAGATGGAATGCAGGTCACTGAAGGTGAAGATGCTACAATTCCAGATGTGGAGCGAAAAAGAGAAACTGTTACACCTTGGGCATCATTTAAAAAGATGGTGACTCCCAAGAAACGTGTCAGAAGGCCTTCTGAAAGCGATAAAGAAGAAGAGATTGATAAGACAAAGAGTGTTGCAGTATCTGCAACTGAAAGTGTTGTTGATGAAAATCAGGGAGAAATAAAAGAAAATGGGATTGACCAGAAACTAGAGAAAATTACAGAAGAGCCCAAAAGAAAGGTTGACACCTCTGTGTCCTGGGAAGCTTTTATATGTGTAGGTTCTTCAAAGAAAAGAGCCAGGAAGTCATCATCATCTGATGAAGAAAGCCAAAAAGTAGAAGAGTCTGGACAGAGCAAAGAAACAGCAACAGATGCAGTTCTTACTAGCTCTCAGGAGAGTGATCAAGGACAAGGGAATTCTTCCCCAGACCAAGCTGGAAGCCCATCTGAAACTGAAGGTATTTCAACATGGGAATCATTTAAAAGGTTAGTTACTCCAAGAAGGAGATCCAAAACCAGAATGGAAGAGAGAAGTGAAGACTCTGTTGTGGGATCTAGCCTGGAGCATTCAACATCGGATGGTGAGCCTGGAAAAGATGAATCATGGGTTCCATTTAGAAAACTGATGCCTGGGCGTAGAAAGAAAAAGTCAGATGGAAAGCCAGAACCAGCTCATCTTAAACAAACCAAAGAAGATGTGGCAGAAACAGCTGAAGAAGATTCTGATATTCCAGCTGTTGTTCCTTTATCTGAATATGAAGCAGCAGAACAGGAGAAATTGGAAGCCCAACGAGCAAAAGATGCTGAAGCGATGAGAGGACAAACTGCAGAGGAAGAGAGAGCAGGAAGGTTAGAGGAGAGTGTTAGAACTGAGCAAGGGTCTGAAGGGCTGGTACATGCAGTTGCTGTTACTGTTGTTGAAGGGGAAAGGGCAGTGACCAGCATGGAGGAAAGGTCACCATCGTGGATATCTGCTGCTCTGACAGAGTGCATTGAGCAGGCAAGAGAAGAGGAAGAGCAAGAAACTCAGAAAATGGCTGAACCGGGTGTTACTGTGGAGGATGCAGTGGCAACTGCTAAGACAGTGGCAGAGACTAGAAAGGATGTAGGTGATGACACCACAGCAAGTGAGCTGGAGACTACCTCAGAAGCAGTGACTGCCCTGGAGACAGCAGAAGCTTCCTGTGCTGAAGAAACAATGGAAGTGTCTCTTGCTGAGGAGACAACTGAGATGGTTTCTGCTGTTTCACAGTTGTTAGAAACCCCAGATACAACAGAGGAAGCTACACCTGTTCAAGAAGTAGAGGCCACTGAACAAAATCTGAAAGAATTGGACAAACAGACACAAAAAGTTCTTCACGAAGTTGCTGAAAGAGTAAAGTCAGATGTAGCACAGCTGGTTAGTGAAAGAGCTGTGACAGAAACTGTAATTACAGCACTACAGGGACTTGAGTCAGAAGTGAAAGGTGATGCTAAAGATGGGAATGTTGTAGGCCAGGAAACGGTTTTGCTTGAACAGTCCTTGGAAAAAGAACACAAAGAGGATGGCCTGCAGCCCCAGCAAAGCGCAGGGAGCATTCAGGGCCAAAACAGAGTTGAAGAGAGTGTTTTACCTGAAGGTTCAAAGAAAAGTGAAATACCTGCAATGGAAGAAAGCACAGAAGGAACTGAAAATGTAGAGGTATTGAGAGGTGAAAGCCAGTGCCAGGCATGTGAAGAAGCAGTTGTGGAAGACCATAAAGAAAGAAGTGAAGTGCAGAGTGCTATAGGGGAGCCTTTATCACATGACATAGAGTTTCACAGCATCAAAGCTGTCACTCCTGAGGAAGAGCTGTTTGCAAAGCAGGAGCCTTCAGGACAAGAGAAACTGCCCATAACAGAGTTGACACTAGATGAGACAAGAGATGAATGTGCTCCAGAAGTAAAGCCTGCAGTAAGTATTGCATGTAACACACAGGTTGATTGGTCAAAGAAAAAATAAACAAGTGTTAGATACTATACCTAGTTTAGAATGAGGTTGTGGATATGCTGCTGTCAAGGACCTTCCTTGTGCAGACTGAGACAGCTGAAGTTCATTTCCAGGGAGAGACACACACGTCTAGAAGCAGCAGGCACTGAAGCTTGTGTGCAGGGTGGGGTGAATGTAATGCCCACACAAATGGAGAGGGAGATGGCGTGCATGGATCCAGAGGTAATGAAATAACTGCCATTAGGGCTCCTGCACTGTACAAAGTGATTGAAGATACTCTATGAACACCTGAGGTACAGATGTGATCCATGTGACACCAGACACAGTGGATGGTATCTTCAGCTGTAGGCAGAAGTACAGGTATAGCTGAGGTACCTCTGCAAAGGGAGGACACGAAACAACATCACTATCTCCAGCTTTAAATGCTGCAGTTACTGTGGCTGGCACATTCCTACCTTCTTCCCTACCTCCTCATCTTCCCCACTTAGGCTTTGTTTCAAGTGCTGCCAGCTGTCCCTTCCTTTAATTTTAAGGCTACCCTTTGTTTAATGAGCTGCATGTCCTCAGAAACAACACAAGCTGGAATCTTGATGAGCCACTAATCCACATGTCATCACCTTTTGCTCTTCCAATAACTCTTGTCCTTTTGTATGTTGCAGTTTTTCACCTAAAACATTGCTGGTCACTCCGTGCGTGTACCCTTTTTCACAAATCTGTTGCAATTCTCCACAGGTTCAGGACAAGACAAAGGATGAAACATCATCCTTGGGGCTTGCAGCTGAAGAGCCTGTGCAGCTTGAAGGAGAGGGCAGAACCCCCACTGTGGGACCAGAGTGCACAGAAGCAGTTGTCACTGGGGTCCCTGTTAAAACTGAAACACAAGATGGAATTCCTGCCTCAGAAGAGCGAGTTTGTACTGAAGGAGTTCCTAGCAGGACACCTGCCCTGAGAGAGGAAGAGGAAGATGATGCTGTGCTCAACAGAGTAGAAGGCACAGAAGTCACTGTTCCTGAGGTACCACCGCAGAGCAAGAGAAAAACCTCTGCCCTTCCTTCAAAAACCATTGGCTCAGAAGCAGCTGTGGATGCTGAGCAGAGTGTGAGCGATGGCTCTGACAGGGAAATTGCAGCAAAAGATTCTGTGCCCATGCTAGAGCCACAAGGCAGAGACAAAACAACTGGAACCTCCTCCAAGAGTGATGAGGCCAAAGGTGGCAAAGTGGAGGGTGCTGTGCTCGAATCTGAAACATGGCTGGAGAACACTTCTGTTGTTGTCGAGGCTCGTGTGCAGATTGAAGCAGACAGGGCATCTAATTTACCGTCAGCATGCCCAGAGATCATTGAAAATGGAAGTGCTGTTGCTGCTGTCAGTCCTAAGAAATGTGAAGCACCCAGAAACTTGGCTGGAGAAGAGACTGTGGGAAAAGAGCAAGAACTTGTAGAAACCTTGAACTGTCAAGGCTTCCAGAAAGAAGATAATGAAAATGAGCAACTGACAGAAGGAGCCAAAGAAGTATTTGAATATGGAAAATGGGAAGCCGTGAGACGTGATGAATGTTCAACTGCTGTCCAGCAAGAGGAAGGCTCTGACTCAGCCTTCCCACAGGCTGAAAGATTGGAGGCTCTGAAAACACCTGTGGCTCTAGCAGCTGCAGGAGTTGAAGAGCATGTCATGGTAGAAACTGCAACACCCACAGACACGACAGCCAAAACTGTCCAGCTCTTGGCAACCACACCAGAGCAAATGGCTTCCGAAGGGGTCCCAGTTTCTACTGTTGACTGTTCAGGCCATGGGACTGCAGAGCATGGTAGTGTGGAGGCACCCAAGCCTCGAGTAACTTATGCTTCTATGAATGGAATATCAGAGGAGCAAGAGAGGCCCGAGAGCACAGGGCAAGCTGAACACAATGGTATTCCTTCCAGTCACAGTCTGTCTCCCAGCCACCCGGAATTTCAGAACCATGTTGTTCAGTCTGTGGTTATAGAATCCCAGAGTACAAAAATTGTGTTGAATGCCATCCAGTCAGCTGTTCACAAACTTGCAGAAACAGAAGAGTCAGCTGCCTTTGAGTCAGAGCAAAGCATTACGTCCATAGGGAAAAGCCCATCAGATACAATTGTACCTGAACTTCTGGGAAGTAGGCAGGTAGATCAGCAGCTTCCAGTAAAAGAGGAAGAGCTACAAAGTAAAGAACAAGAGCTCAAGCAACCAGGAATTGTGAAAAGTGCTACCTTAACTGAGTCTGCAGAAATTCATGCAGTTGTGGAAAAAACAAAGGACATGCCTTTAACTTCTGAGATGCTGAAAGATGGACAAAGTCAGAATTCTTTAACAGTCGTGACAAGCCCTGAAGACATTTCAAGGGGAAGTGTGAGACTTCAGAAATCAACACTAGAACAAAGTACTTCAGAAGATTCAGCCAAAGACATCGTAGACATACATGCACCAAAATTAAGGGAAAAAGAGGTTGGGTACATTATGGAGATCTCAGACCAACATACAGGACAGCAAACATGCAGAGAAAGTGGAGAACAGCCTTATTGCCCACCAGTGGAAGATGGGAAAACACAAATGTGGGAGGATGATAGTTGCCAGGAAGGAGCATCTTGTGATAGACAAAGTCAGAACTCAGTGGCTCTGACGCCTTGAATGTAAGTAGCATTTTTAGCCAGTAATTTATTTGTTTTTCTAAGGTAGTTCTGAGGATTTCTCTAATATGTTCTCATACAGTGTGGTGGTTTGTTTTTAATAATTTTGGTGAAGGGCTACCCTCACTTCAGTGGCCTTGGACTTGGCCTGTATTTTGATGTAATATTTCTGAGAGGTAGAAAATGTACTTTGCAGTTTTCCTAGGTAGGAACTTATATGACACATTAAATGGATGAGATTTAATATGCAAACACTAACAAAGCTCTCTTTAAAATCCTAAAGGATGTGAGTATTACCTTCCATGGTAAACCTGGAGTGCCTCACGTACAGAGCTCTTTGCACTTCAGAGGAATTCAAATCATAAATTATAAATATAATCTCTCTCTAGGATATATACTGCACTTGCTTCACAAAGTCATAAGACCTTTATCTCTGAGAACTGCTTGGGAAAATAAGATATTCTTGAGAAAGTAAGCTGTCATTACTGAAGCTTTTTTACCATCATCTTTCTTTCAGATGTGCTAAGCATCCATGTGGTATTTGGAGAGATGCCAGTCCTAGAGAACAACTGACAATCCTGCCACAGAACCAGGAGCTTTATTCACTACCCTTTATTCTTGGATGTTAACATCTGTTCTTTTGAAGACCTCGCTTTGCCATTTTTGTTAAAAAAACAATGCCTTTAATATTGGCTTTATCCATACCTCGAATGTGTTTTATTCAAGGGTCATTTGTCTCTGCCCAAAATAATCCATTAAGACTGGAGATGCACCACTGAGTGACTGGGCAGACCACTAGAATTTTTGCCACGGTTATTAATGTCCCCTCATTTAATGTGTGTCCTGTCTGTCCAATCTCTGTGAATCCCTTCACTCATCCCTGAATTCCCCTCCCTTCTTTCTGCAGTATCCCTTCCCCCTCACATCTTTCCTAGTTGCCTTGATCTGATTTGTGAGTGGCTGTAGATGCTGCTCAGCTTGTGTGTGAGGGGGAAGAGGAGGGCTGACTGATGAGAACACAGGAGACTTCTGGATATGTCTATCAAACATCAGGAACTGGATCACGCACAAATTGTTGAGCAAGGTGCTCAAGTTTGCTGCCTTTCAGTCCCATTCAGGTATCTCTGTTCATCTTTCAGTTATGTTTGTGCAGGCCTGATTTAGTGAGAAATTATTTCCACAGTGTAGCTTGAAAGGAGATGGAAAATACCCTTCCTCTGTTGTTCCAGACTTCAGGTGTCAGGACTGGACTGTAATGTATTGAATATTTATATGTATGTCTTAAGCCCAGTTCTGATTTTAATGTAGAGCAATGATACTTCTGTACTGTTTAGGCATTCCCTTAAATGAATATTGTAGAGTAGCCTGGAGAGGAAATTGATACTATTGGAGCAGAAATTGATAACATGTAGTTTCCTATTTATTGTTCCAGGTTTTTCCCCCCTGTAAAATCTCTCAAAAATAAATTGGCTGTCTTGCTTTGAATATTTATATGTATATCCTAAACCCGGTTCTGATTTTAATGTAGAACTATGATATTTCTAAAGACAAAAGGAGAGCCCTGACCTGACCCACTGCTCACTTCTACTTGCAGCCCTCCCTAGTTTCTGAGAACCCTCCAGACACCATTTTGCTGTCACCTTGTTCTTATACCACAACCTTTGTATCGCAGCCCTCTCATTCTGAGCTCTGTGATTTTCTGGTCATTGCCCCATCCAACCCGAAGCCTTTTCCTCTTCTATACTGTCTGACATATTTCCTGCATACACACTTCCTCCTTTCCCAACCCCTGCCTGAATTGTTTTCCCACAACAACATTTTCTCAAATTCTCCCCACTCCTGACCATTCTCCATCTTTTCTGAGGCAGGAGTAGGAAAGAGGGTAAGGACTTGGTGATGAGTTCTGCCTTAAATTGCAAAAAGCCGATGAGATCTTTGAGGTGCGGAGGTCTTAAAAACCTTCATGTAAGGTGGATTGGACTGACAATAGCTGAGACCAGAATGAGCAGGGTGATAAAAAGGTGATTATAAGCCCCAAGACTGAGAGTCCTGGGATGTCTGTCCCCAACAGGAATTGGTCCTCTCCTTTGTTGTTTACATTAAAATCAAACAGGGGGTACAAGTTAGTACTTTCAGCTCTGATTTCTAAAGTGAAGGTTACAGATCGCACATTGTGAAACCAATGCCCATCAAGTTAAACAATAGCTCACTTTTATACCTGTATAGTAATTTATTTTAAAATCAACTTTAGTGTACAAATGCTCTTGTTTTACGGCAGGTGCTGGCCTCTCCTTGAGGCTGCATGTCCAGCAGGCAGCGTGACTGATTGCACTGGTGTGATTGCACCATCTGGTGCTGCCCTGCGTGGAAGCATCAAAAAATTTTTCTTTACCTCAGAGCGAATTATATAAATATTTAAAGCCAAACAATGTGGTTTCAAACAATCCAGTCTATCTCTGTCCATCGTTAGTGGCAGCTTTCCCCCGTAGCTTTGGGCAATTCCAAAAACCTCGGTTGATTTCCACAAGTTTAGGTTGGCTTGCAAGGTAATGATGCTCTTAATAACACCTCACAAGTGCAAACTTGGCTGAATTTGTACAAATTGTATACCTATGTACCTTAAGCCATATTGCAATAACTGCAACAGGTAAAACAAAATAACAAAAGCATGACCTGTGTAATCCTGATTCTTACGTTTGTAGCTCCAAAGCTGTTAATAATATGTAAAGTTACTTCTTGTCTGAACCTCATTTAAATAAAGCTAGCTTTACCACAATGTAAATTGTCTGTTGGTAGTAATTGGGCAGGCAAGGGCTTTTAACTTGCCTGTTTTCTCCATTAATCCAGGGCCTAGGTAAGCAATGCGACAAACCTAACTATAAAACAAAGACAAAAGCTTCTTTTTATAACTGACAGCTAAAAACAACCTGCTGCACTCAAAACCATGCTAATGGTGCAGGGAGCATGTCTCCACAAAAAGATACTACTTTGTTCCAGTGTATTGCTTTGGCCTCTGAAACTCTCCTTTGAGACTGTGACTTCTGGCTTGTGCTTAAAAGCTTGAAGCTTTCTCTAATCCAATGTATTGGGTTACCAAATTTCATTTTGTGTTTTTAAGGTAGATTTTCATTGATTAAATAAAATGCAACTACAAATTTCTTCTAACCTGTGTATGTGGTGGGTTTTTTTTCAGCTTGGTTAGTGTAAATTATTTTCTGATGGTTGCTTCATCTTCAGGGAGTTAGATTTGCTCCTTAGAATTCATTTGTCATTGACTGGTATTCACCTTTTGGTGTGAATTAAAGAAGATAAATACAGAATTAAACTATTACTTGGCTCTAAGTTTCAATAAAATACGCATACTTCAGGAGAAGTAATAAGAATAAGGTATTTCAGAAGACTGAAATACTTTTATTAAATTCAAGATACATAACAGTATTCAGTGAGCCCAAATGAAAAATTAGTAAATCAAAAGCCTTCCTCATCTGACTAAAGTATAAAAAACTCAATGCAACAACATAAATGCCTACACAATCTTTATTACAGATCAGTAGATTAAGGGTCCTAGGCCCATACCTGATAATCTTCCGTGCTTCCCCACTTCTCCTTAGTGAGGGTCTACTCCTGGCCCCAAAAAGCTGGGTCCGCTGGTTATTTATGTTAGCAGACCTTGGTCCTCAGACATGAAATTTTTCCAGCGGTGTGTGAGGATGATTAGCAGCATTTGTATCTCAAGATAGATTCACACCTAGTTTTGTAATAACTGGGACCTTCCTATCCTCAGCTAAAATGCTAAATCCAGTACCTGCAACTACTTAGCTGTGCTGGTTGCAGCAAATGCAGGAATAGTGGAACACGGCAGGATCCCTGTCCCTCTTATTTTGGCATTGTCAGGGACTTTATGCTGCAGGGGATTGATCTTGCTGTCCACCTCCTGCATCTGGAGGTACAAGTTGAACCAGGATCTCCTGCCAGGTGTGGTGCTTAAGGTGTACACAGCCTAGGCTGGCCCTTTTGCAAGGGTTATGTGTTTATACTGGTTAGTGAAATCCCTAAACAGGCACCTAACTAGGGATTGGAGTCCAAGCCTCTTGTATCCTGAGGAGGTTTGTCTGCTGTTTTCTCTTGTAGGGCTGTTCTACTGGCAATAGCTCAAGTATCCTGCCTGGTAGCTCAAGCTGTGGAAGCAGATCTGGCTTTCCCATGCAATCCAGAGCATATGGGAGGCAGCTGTGCTCGCTGAGGAACCTGACAGCTTGGATACAGCAAGTGCTCGGGGCTGGGCAGGAGGCTTGCCAAAAGCAGAGAGGATTCCTGGGATGTTCATGTCTGGATGCTGAACACTGGATGTTTGTCACTCACAGCTGCCACATGGGAAGGGAGCAGGCCTGAGGAGGCTGACAGCCTTGCAAGAAAGGATGTGGCTTGGACTGAGGAGCAATGCAGAGCAGAAGGCCAGTGGAATTGGCAGCATAGGGTTTGGAGTCCTAATTTTGTCGGGGGATGAAGTGCATGATAAAGGAGAGTAACATAGCTCTGTGAACATTTTGAGATGCTCCTAACGAGATGGAAACTTCGGCACCACAAAGCTGATGCCTGATGTAGAGCTGTCATCATTGCTAGTTGGGCACTACATTTAGACTTTACAAAAGTAAGAATTAGAGATAGGGGTCTAGTAAAGGCATGTGTCTGTTCTGCTTCAACATCCTCCTAAAAAAATACTATCAACTCCTTAAAATAGGAAGAACAGTTTAAGGAAGCATCTCCTATTCTGCCTTGAAAATAACACCCCCTTCCAGAGCTTGAAAAGACTACGTATAATCATAGACTGATTTGGGTTGGATGTGACCTTAAAGATCATCTGGTTCCAACCCCCCTGCAATGGGCAGGGCAGGGAGTGATGATATGATGAAATGAAGGAGCAGAAGTCTGATATGCCACTGGGCAGCTGTGCCCTGGGGGTGGCCTCTGTGTCAGCTTGACCCTGTCCTCATCATCTGTCTCTGTCCCTCCCACACAGGCACCAGATGAGGAAGGATAACCAACACAATGTCTTTTCTCTAAGCAGCTAGACAAGAGGGAATTGTGGAAAACTGCAAAGCATTTGCAAGCCAGTTGCTGTCCTGGAAGGCAAACATCCCAGGAAGCCTTCAGGAAGCAGCCTGCGAGCAATCCCTGCCTTCTCCCCAGTGCAACTGTTCCCCTGGTGGGGCTTCTGTGTCCCCTCAGCCTTGCAGTACCATGGCCTCCTCTCCCCTGCCTGAGCTTTCTGTCTCTGCTTTGTAGGCAGGTTCTTGTGAACTTTGAAATTAATTTCTGTGAGATTTTCAGCAGACAGTCCCAGAGGCAGCATGACAGTGGTGCCTGCCATTTCCCATAAAAGCACCTGTATGATGCAGAAATCCTGACACACAACTGCCTGTCTCCCTTTCACCATTCCAGTGTAGCCATGAGGGTAATGAAAAGACAGAGAGGTGCTGCTCAGCCAGTATTTGAGGGTAGTGCACGCCCAGGGCCGAAAAGGACTAAAATTTTCAAGACTGGCTCACTAATATAGAGGAAGCTAGGGGATTAGTTACAGCTCCAAGGAAAGTCTGCCTGCTGAAGATGGGGCAAGGGAGAAACATTATTTGTTCAGCGGAAGCTTTTCTTAGCCCAATTACATTATTTTTTAAAATTTCCCAGATGATGTTTTCATTATAATTTCATGGGCATGATAGAGATTTACAAGTGCAAATAAATGACCTGTCCATTATTCTGGAGCTGACGTGAACTCTTCTAAACTAGAATCTCTGCTGAATAATCTTGAAAATGGCATTATTTTCTTTGGCATAAGTCTCCCTGCTGGGAAAATGCTTTTATTGGATTTTTGCATAATCTGTCTTGATCCTGCAATTGGATTCCAGCTCATAGATCCTTTCTCCTCTCCACAGCAGAGCCAGTTAATGCCTTGCAGATGCAGGGGAGGAACCCGCATCAGTATGAATGATGTGGCAAAGGCTGGGCGTATTGCTTACAGTTCCTCATACAAAAGCATATTTAATTTAAAAAACCCAAACAGACAAACCCCTTGAGCCATTATTGGCATCAATCAGTGGAAGCAAGCTCGTATCAATCATGGTATTATATTGACTATGTTGAAATTACTATATTGTTTTCTTTCACTCATAGCCAATAGCCGCTCATGAAGAGAACAGGTACAATACTTCTTTCTGTAAACATTCCTCGATGTGTCTTAAGGCTCTGGATGTTCCTATTATTAGTTATTTTTCCAATACAAGAGGCATCATATTTTGTTTTTGCTTTCCTGTTGAAAGCTTGGATCACTTGGGTAGCATCAAACCTTACAATCTAAGCTGTAGAGATGATTTTGCTTAAAACTTCTCAAAATCCTATTTTTAGTTTTGGCTAATGTACAAGAGGACAGTGAGGATGTGCTGTGACAAACCAGCCTGCTATACTTCTATATTATACCATAGAAACCAGGAACCTTGGCATACCAGTGAAAAAGTAATACTTGAATTTTGAATTGTAAACTATGAAAGGTATTGATTAATTGTCCCATTGAGAGGCAAAGTAAAATTAGCAGGAAAGTGGCCATGGGTGGCACTGACGACAAGCAGAGAAGCAGAGGAGCACAGCTGGAGGACTGCAGGAGCAGAGACTAACATGCATCAAATTATGTAAGATTGCTGCTACTGGAAACAGAATGTTTATTGGCATTTGGAAAAAAGTCAGAGAGGCTCCACAATCTGCAAAACCAGAAAAAAATATTTCAATGAGTTCAAAAACAGTGAGTGCTTTTATTTAACATGAATTTGGACCTTTTTGCAGGAATGCAAATAATATGGCCACTGTGGCTTCTCCAGGACAAAGTCCTCTTTAAAGAATATGTTCATACATACATATGAACATTTGAAGTAAAAGTATCTTCACTTTAAAGGGAAGCTCATAGCTTTAAAATAACACTTAGCAATGAACCAAAATGTAAAGCTAGTGCTTTCATTTCTGCAGGAGGAAAGACAGGTAAGAGGGTTTTAAAAAAATTGATAAAAACAAGAAACATTGAAGTGTATGGTTAACTAATAATGATCTTTGAAGTGTAAAGCTCAATTTTCCCGCTCATTACCTATTTTCTTAAGTAATACAAAGGGAGACACCAAAACCCTCCCGGCTCCTACTCTAAATATAGCACACAGAGCAAAGTTTAGAAGGTTATGTTTGAATTTTAAATGAGCTAGACTGAAATATTAATGATTCCTCGGCTTAGAAGAGCCTAAAATAGACTGTCAAATGAGCAGTGCTGTGGTTAGACTGCTTTAACATTCCAGGGAAAAATCTACAGCTCTTCCTAACTATTGTGATCTCAACGTGTAACCAAAGGATGAGAACATCGTCCCTAAAGTATGAAGATACTCTGGTTTTTAAGCAGAGACGAGGGAGACTAAACAGGGAGTAGCACTGCTGATGGTTGGAGAATTAATATTTTTCAGCCCTTCCTAAGTCAGCGCTCTGTGCTGGAGAGCAGCTGGACATTTGCGTACTTCATGTGTACAATGGGGGTGCATACGTGCACCCTGCCTCTGGCAGGACATGCTCAGGCTCTGTCCCCTCTCTGGACCTGGGGACAGGGAACTTGAGCAGCTGCGCTGAAGCTCTAACGATTGTTTCTCCTTGGCCTTGTACTTCCCTGGCGCAGCTGGAACGTGGTGTGCAGGGAAGTGCCGCTGTTTCCGCTGCGCCGAAATTTCTCTGCCACCTGCTTATCGGCTCATGGATGTCTCCTGGCAGCGCTGCTGCTGGCAGAGTGTGGGGGACAAAAAACATCCTCTCCAGGCGTAATTCCCCTTGTGTACCTGCCCCTGCCAGCCTTGGTGCCTTCGAGCGCTCTGCAGCGCACCATACAAAGGGCTCTGCTCTCTGCGACAAGCCTGCTGCCGGTCAGGGCTGCCAGATTTCCTTCTGCCCCTTTCTTTGGCTTTCCAGGGTTTGGGGATGCTCTTTGGGGGGATGCTCTTTGGGGTGTGCCGTGGCTGTTCTGCGGAAGGCCCGGGTGGCTGCACTGGTGTGACTGCACCACCTAGTGCAGTCCCTGCACAGCCGCCGCTGGATGCTCAGCCGGAAGAAGGTCATCTGGGCTTTCTCGCAAAAAGAACCCAAAAGGAAAAATCGGCCCACAATGCAGCTTAAATGCGTGCAGAACCATCCGTCCTGCTTCATAACACCCCCAAAGCTGGAGAAACGTGGCAAAAGCAATAATTTCTAGCTGTTGTCTTCCCACTTAGCTGAAATTCCATCCAGCTCTGGCAGCTGTTAAAGAGCAAAAATCAGGACAGAGTGTTAGCTTGCATTATTGATGTAGGTGCACAAAACACACGTGTGAAATGATGAGCTGCATTGGTGGGCTCTGGAGGGAAAATGCAGGTTCAGTTTTGGATCGCTGGAATCATTAGCCGAGGTTAAGTGGCAATGCCTTCCAAGAGGTCCTCCAGCCTGTGTTTGTAGACACACCCAGCATATACCACAAATGGTAAAAACCAGCAGAGAACCTCAGCTGAAATAAAGGTAACGGAAAAGACCCAGCCTGTCTCTGTGTGAAAAGGAGAAGGCAAGATGGGAAAATAGAGAAACACCACTGAGCATAAGTGGTTATGGAAAATGTACTTAGGCAAGGCAAACTCTGAGTCAGTTAAATGTATGGACAACACCAGTTTTACATCAATTAGCTCAGTTTCTCTCTTTATGATAATACTCTGGGATCCATACCCAGGAATGGTGGTGACACAGTACAACATAAAAACAAGTAATAACTAAGGCAGAGAGTTTTAGGGATGTGGCCTCTTAGGCACACACGTGGCAAGTAGCAACTAAGAGCAAATTGTGCAGGCCTGACAGCTGCTGCCAAACCACTCACTACATCTGCTCCCAGCATAGCTGATACAGTCAGTCCTCTTAATGATGGATGGCAACTATCGACGTGAAAAAAATGCTTTTCATGACCCCAGCACTGGGAGCAGATCAGATGAGGTTTGCTTTCATCTGGCAGGGGTTTCACTATATATTTTCTCATCCATTCCAAGGCTTAAACCACAGTTGCTAGCACAATGTCTGAAGGGCTGGAAATGTTAAAATTTCCACAAGAGGTCACTGTGAGGCAGTGCATCAGTGATGGAGGAGGAGTCTGCTTTGCAAAACCTGTAAAGACTCTGGACACTTGCAGCATCACAGCCACAGTCAGCTGGGGTGGAGATACCAAGGGCCCAGTCACAAATTCATCTTTTGGGGAGTCTGATGGACAGGTGGGAAAAAAATAGGTGCTACAAGAAATCCAGAGGTTATCCCTGTCCCAGAATAAGAAATCAGTTATGTGCTGTGCTAGGGACTTTAGGATCTTGGAAGGGACATATTCCAGAATGAAGTATAATAATCTGACTACTCCATAATTTACTACAGAAAAATGCAGTCTGAGAATGGACCCCACAAGGCCTTTAGAGCTTTTAAAGGAAACCATAAAAGTGTTTCAGTCACTGGAATTCATCTGCCCTATGAGGCCCCTCTCACTACACATCCAGGTGGGAGACAAGGGATATTGCTCGGGTCTAGAACAATAGTGACTGCCTGGATCCACACAACCATCAAGCCACTCTGGGTTTCAAACAGAATGTAAGAATGCACTTGCCTGTAACAATAAGACTACTGTTTAATAATTCTGAAAAGAAAAATTCTTTTGAATAGGAAACCAGAGAATATGACTTTACAGAAAGGTCATGAAGCTGGACAGTGGGGTCACCATGAAAACAAATGCACTCCCACTCTAACAAAGCTTTTAGAAAATCGAAGAGCATGAATGTTTATTTCCATGGCAAGTATGGAGTGCCTCACTCCCAAAGCTTTTTACACTTCAGTGAAATCTGCATTAGAAAAGATGGTAGGTGTAGCCTCTCCCTAAGCAATTATCTGCCCTTGCTTAACTGAGACCTTTTTATCTCCATTTCTAAGTACTGACTGGGGAAATAAGATGATCTTTAGAGACTAAGTGGTCATTAATAAAACTTCTGTAATTCTCTTCTTTCTGTCAGATGCGCTGGGTATTCATGTGCCATTTGGAGAGATGCCAGTCTTAGAGAACAACTGGCAAGGCTGTGGCAGAGCCAGGAGCTTTATCCATGAAGCTTAATTCACAGTGCTGACAGTTGCTCTTTGAAGACCTTACCTTCTTGTGGTCATTAAAAAGCAATGCCTTTAATGCTCAGTTATAGCTACACGTGTGCTCCATGCAAAGGTCTGCACTACAGAGCCAAGATCATGGAAGATATCTCAACCTACTCCCCTCATGGAGAGCAGCAAGGATTCCTCTTCCTCCTTCTCCCTTTTCCTATCATGAGACAGGGACAGAAACGGGGGCATGACCTGCATCTGCTCTCAAGTGAAAAGGAAAACTAAAGCTGAAATTAGAAAGACGGAGAGAGAAGGGGAGAAAACCACATTCTGTTTAGTGCTGCAGTGCTTGAAATACTTGTTCGGTGTCATTCCAGCTGAACAGGCAGTGTCCTGTGCCTGCACTCTCCACCAGTTGTTACACTGACTTTCTACAACCTCCCTCTTCCTTCAGCAGCTCTTTCATAGCCCCATTCTGGTGAGAGGTTACCACTCTGCTTCTCCCCAAATCCTAACCCTAATCCTTGTCCTGGTTTTCCTAATCCTTGTCCTGGTTTTGGCTGGGATAGAGTTAATTGCCTTCCTAGCAGCTGGTACAGCACCATGTGTTGGTACTCAGTGTGAGAATAATGTTGAAAACGCACTGATGTTTTCGTTGTTGCTGCATAGTGCTTACCCCAAGTCAAGGATATTTCAGTTTCCCTTTCTCTGCTGATGAGGAAGGAGCATGAGAAGCAGCTGGGCAGCATGGCCAGGACACGAACTGGTCTGAGAGCGCTGGGGTTGTGGCCTTCTTGACAGGTCCAGCATGGCTGCTGCAGCATGTGACTTTGCCACCGAAGGCCTGGTCAGAGGCTGTGCCATTCCTGGACCTACCCATGGCTTGAAGCAGCTGCTTGGCTTCCCTGGGGTCTCCTTTGGGTTTCTGAGAGATGGAGTAATCTTAACACTACACAAGCCTGTGTAATCTTAACACGTTTCTTGCTGCAGGATGATACAAAGAAATGCACCTTCTTGGTCCCTTCAGACACTGAAGAAGAATTTTTCCACTCAGCCGGTAGGTTTTAAACACAGACTGAAGAATTGCCCTTGTCTATAGCACTTTGCAAGCTGGCACTTCTGCAAAACTGCTTCACTTCAGGCAGAGCAACTCAGCTCTGTCCAGGAGTCCTCTTGAAGTCTGGAGTGTTACTACTTTGCAAACCCTGGTTATACTCAGTGGCAGAGACATCAGCACTAAGTGCCATTGTCATTGTATCTCTATTTCCCAGCTCTCAGAGCCACGTTTAATCGCCTTCCTTGACAGCAATAGGAAATAGATGAGCTCATTTCTCATGTAGGCATCACCATGGAGGTGTGGCACTGCAAGGGAGTATTGCTACTGGCAGATACATGATAGAGCAAATAAATTCTCTTGGCAGCAGCAGCTGCACTTTTTTCCTCTCACCATGCAAAACTTCAGCTCCTGGAAACACTCTGGAGGAGACCACCAGCATGGCCAGATGTAGAGTAAACCATCACCTCACACTTCCTTGCAGAAGTATCAGAAGCAGGGAAATGTTTTCTATGACATTGCAACACTAGATGACTTTCTCGTGGATCTACCACAGATACAGGAATTGATGACTTTTAATTTCTGTAGGTCAGCTTCTTTTTAGGGCACAAAACAACTCCTTTAGGAGAAAGAAGATCTATCTATGATGGGGGGAAGGGCAGAAAAAGCATCAATACAACCACCATTTCCAAATTCCTAGTATGCTCTTTTCTTTAAGACACAGATAGAAATCGCATGCTAAGAGATTTCTGACCTTAGAGCTAATGAGAACTGAAGGTGGTGCTCCCATTCCCTGGGGCAAGTGTACTGCATTTGGTGGCACCTTCTCCTGCTGGCAGGGGCATGGGAAAGCACCAGCCCTGAGAGGAGAACTCCTCAGCATGCTGTTACCCCTATGCTGGCAGAGCAGAAGCAATGTGTTCTCAATTCCATCTGTGACAGACATTGAAAGGCAGAAGCTCCTGCTTCCACTCTTGCTCCAAGATAGGATGTGGTCTCACTGCACAGATTCATAGAATTGTTCAGGTTGAAATTGTTGTCATTGCAAGCTGCCCAAATGTCATACCCACTTTGCAAAGTTATCACAGAAACCTCTGCAATGTCAAAATCCTCTATAAATGTAAAATATCTCAGTGTTACTTCTGTGCCTTATATGTTTCCACTGTTCTAAGAGGAAACAGTTAATATAATGTAAAAAATCCCAAAGCAAAACAAAAAAACCCAAACCCCACCCCAAAACAGGAAAGGTGGTATCCTTAATAGGCATGATCACAGCTTTACAGTTTAGGTGGCTGCTTCCTGAGTAACTGCTCAGTTCTTTCAGACTCTCCCCGTTTGGCTTGAGCTGCTGTTTCACCACATGCTAGCTTTCCACTCTGTATGGCACAGCTCTGTACACAGATGAAACCTGATCCATATTTCAGCTGATTCCTTCTGCTGATTTTTGCTTTTGTTTCACTTGCAGCAGATAGAATTCAGAAAAAAACTGGTGACATTGCGGCCCTTTGCTCTGAGACACTTTCTATATGACAGGAGAGTGATGCACAGCAACATTTACACCCTTCAATTCATGCCTGTGGTATGGTTTTTTTAAAAAAAATTAATCTCATACTATAGTTCTATTAAGATGGACATGAAAATTTTGAAATTTAATAAACTCAGTGAACAAGGATGAATTTTCTGTGAGGTTCATTTTCAGTTCTTGTGCACAAATCAGGACTTGTCCTAGCTCTCTTTCTGTTACCAGTACTGCAAAGATGCCTCAAAATGAGATTTAAAATTTTTAATTCTGCATAAGAATACAATCATATCAAAGAATAAGACTATTATTATTGAACAATTATGACTCTACATTCTGTGTATATGTCTGTCTGTGGAGAATTGTGTGCCAGCAACTGGAGTGGTGCCAGTTGAATTGTTGAAGCAACACATTAGAAAATTGAAAGATCAGACTAGTTTGTCAAAAGGGGATTGAACCCTGGTTTGATTTCTACTTGCTTGAGTGACAGGGTACATCGCCCTGTGAATTTGAGAGACCCAGATAAACAATGGTAATACATAAAATAATTCACTGCTGAAACTGGAATTACACAATACAGTAGTAACAAAATAGAAAACGCTTTAACCATGTGGTTGAGAGATTGAGGATAGAAGGAAACAATGGATTGATGAGGAATCTCCCTTAGAAAGTATATGAGCTGCTTAAAAATGAGTCCTGACACAGTCAGCAGATTTGACACAGGCTGTGGATTTGTGCTGAAGCATGCTGGAGTGCTGGGTACCTCCTCCACACTCCACAGAGCAGTACAGTAAGTAAACATCTGTGTCAACTTTCATTTTGTGGCTCTGCGTCTCTCTTCCCTGAGATTTCCGAAGGTTCCAGGAGCCTTCCGTTTTGGCCAAGGCAATAGGCAGGGACTGAATATGAGGAAGTCCTGCTGGCAGCTCCTTTGGCACAAGGGCTAAAACACTGGCACTGCAAGGAATGACAACAGTCACAGACAGCTGCTCCAAGGCCATGCTGAGCTCTTCTATCTTGGCACACGTGACCTGTTCAAAAGCACGGATGCACCATCACAGAAGCAAGGCTGTACTGCAGAGGAAATGTTTTGTGGTTTTGTCTAAATTTCATCAAAATATGTCCTTTTAAATGGCAGGCTTGATAGAAGCCTGTATTTAAGTGAGTTTCTTATTTCTAGAGATGATCACAGATTATTTGGCAAATACACTTTAACAAAGGTGTTGCAAAGACTTCTTGCTTCTTTCTGTTTTGTTCTACTTTCGGTATCAGTGGGATATCCAGTGATAATGGACACTTTTACAAACAAAAACACATGAAGAAAACAAGAGCTGTAGAAATGGAAACACTCTGTCTCAGGTAGAGTACCAGCTCTTTATTTAAACTCTTTATTTAAACAACCAGCCTCCATCACCACTGGTAGTCTGTCACCTCGATTTCCTTAAACAAAGTGTGCTGCTGTAATTAACAGTGAAACATTTACAGTGTTGAAGTAGGAATGTTAATTTGTTTTAATTTTTTTTTTTTTTAAAGTAACCTGATTAAGAGTAATCATTCATAGCTATGAAGCATCTTAAAACATTTGTTGACTTTTGGGAAGCAATAAATAAGGGAATCAATGACAGAATTCCAAAATTAACTTCCCTTATTTGTGTTTGCATTTTAAGAAGTAAAATTTAAAAAAGTAAAATTTAAGAAGTAAAAATCAAGGAAAATTACTTTAACTTGGTTAAGAATGACTCAATTTGATCTTTAACTGCTTGGTCTGAAGATACCTAAAGAACTATATTACTCTCCAAAAAGACAAAATACCCAAAGAAGGTAATCCTGCTGTTAAACAGATTGGGAAAAAAACATTGAAAGAGATTGTGGTGCCACCAGGCACCATAGCACCTGCTTGTGTCTAACCAGGTCTCCTTTAATTAATGTAAAAGATGTTGCAATGTCAAAGAAGTTATTTAAAGTAAACAGAATTTTTTTTTTCTCTTGCAACTGCCAACTTTTTGTGATTGAGGCTGTTGTTTCATGGGATTTGGAGCTGAAGAGCCAGACAGGTTTTCTAACAACTGAAGCCCCTCAAGTGCAAACAGGAGCACAGTTTTATGTATTCAACTCATTTGTAACACGAGCATCTTCTGATAAATTCTCCCACTGCAGAAGCAGAATGATTATCAGACCACTGATTAAGAAGATACTTGAGACAAAAATATTGATTGCAATGGATTGCAAACTTCATTTCATTTTCACTTCATTTTCATTTTCAGATAATCCTCTGTTGGAGCAGATAAATTTGTAGGTATCTGGTACTTTTGAAGTCAAGGCAGAGATGTCACATGACATGCTTAGGAAATTAACTTTGAAGATATTCCTTTGAAAAACATGGGGCTGAAGTCCCAGCCCACAGCCTTGAATGATGGCAGATTTTCATCATTTTCTCAGCAGTTCCTGCCAAGCTGGCTGTTTTCATTTGGTAGAAAATTCACAGCTTCAGTAGGTGAGCAGACTGAATGATCAATGACCAACTCAGTCACAAATCTCCAAGTCAAAAACTGAAAATTAAACCCTGAAGTTATCTCTAGCTGTAATAATGACTCAGAGGGTTTAAACAAAAAAGCTTGAACAAAACTGTAATTGTGCTGTAATTTCCCAAATTCTTGATGGAGCTGTTAATAACCAGAACACAATGTTTCTAATTTGTTGCAGAGGAACAAAACTGCTCAAGCAGTTGAAAGGCAATGACTTAAACATCCCTACGGAGCATCAGAAAATAAAGGGTATTTAAAACAAACCATTATCATAGCTCAACACATATTAAAAGTCTCTTTATTGTAATTTTTTTTCTCTTTACCCGACAGTGTTATTTCATAAGAATAAATATTAACAGGTGAAAAGTATCTCTGCTGAGCCTGCCATTTCATGTTCCCTGTAGCAGCAGTACTGTCATAACCAACTCCTTCCACGGCTGCTTGTTCCCTGCCCTACCCTGCTCCTTCTTGCTGGGCAGCACACCAGCCTGCACTGCCACACTGCCCTCCAGAGGAGCTACCTGCCCAAGTGGGAGTCACCACTTCCCATCTTCTACATCCTAGATGTTGCCAGCAGCAACACTGGCTTCAGTAAGCCTCTTCCTGGCTCATCTCCCTCCTTGCACAATCTGTGAGTTGTTCAAAATCTTCTGCAGAGCTAAAATAAGGAACAGATTTGACAGAAAAATAGCATTTTTTAAGACTGGTTGTTTTTCACTTGGGTCCGTTCAACACGTAACTGAGCAAACATCAAGATGTCCAAGCAGTGGAGGAGAGGTGAGAGTAGGAATAATGTCTCACAATAAATGGTGTGACCACGTGCCCCCCGACACAACCAGTTGAGCTAGGGAGTTGAGCTGAACTGTTGTACTTTGCCCTGGAGCAGAGCTGGAGCTCTGGAATTAAAAAAACCCCAACATCTGACTGAGCAGTAACAACTGAGGTGGTAGCACTTTCAGCAGCTTCAGTCATTTTGGAAATGAACTTGTGACTATCCCCTAAAACACAGATACCTCAAAAGCTGACATTACCCTGAACTAGGAAAGACCTCTTTTGTTTTTCTACTCTGAGAGCATTTTGCACTATGGAAGATGAAATAAAAAATACATTTAAGGAAATTATAATGGTAGATGAAGATCCCAAAGAAGTTTTAAAATGGGCAACACTAAAATAATTCTGTAGGATGTTGTTTTTTTACCTCAAAAGACTTCTATACTTTGAAGTGAAGTCAACTGATTTTAAAACTATTACTCTGATACAAGAGAAATAATAAAATCAATACCACTTACAATAAACTTTACAATAATTGTCACAATATGGAAACAAGTCTAGCATGTAGTAACTTTTTGTACTAAATCCACCTTAAGTTTTAGTAATCTCATTGTTCATCTGTGTGACAGAGGTTTTAGTCTGATAAACAGAATACATCACTTGGCTTTTAAAGATTCAGCAAGAACTCATTCAGGAGGACCAAACACCAACAACCTTTCACCTCCAACTCAATAAATCATGTCCCATTTAATTCAGTTTTTATTCAATGAAATGATGTATAAAAACTTACAAATCTGAGAACTTAACTATACACAAAAAGATGATATTCAGTTTAAATGTATACACAGAGAAGAGCTGTGGTTTGTGACTTGCCCTCTCCCACCCCTCCCCCCGAACACACACTGTCTCCATTTATGATGGGGCACTTTTTCTGTCCACTTACGCCTTCTGCTGGCCCAGTAATTGCTCAGTGGGCTTCACTGCTGCTGTCAGTTTAGGTTTTTAGGTTACTAGCAAAAAATCTGGGCATCTATATAAAATAATAAAAATCAACAACTTGATTTTTAACACAAAGATGCAGCACTACCATCAGCAGTAACTAAAACTACAGAATTCACCCTTTCAGTTTTTGCAGGCTTTGTCTTGGCTTTCAAAATGACAGGACTCTCATAGAGGAGAATTTCCCAGCCAGCACTACAGATTCATTTTAAAACAACCACGATCCCCTGTGCTAGAACACCACTTTTTCTCCCTCTTAACTCATGCCATTAGACCAAATGAAATCATGGACATTCCTTGCCTGAGTAAGGGAATAAAGCTTTTCTCTCCCCTTTCATCCAGAATGACTCAAAACTATATATAGCTAACAACACACGCATGTGCTGCACTAGTGATGGTGCAGTGCTCACCAGTATGCCACTTCTCTAGTTTCCTTGGTAGCTTGGGTGACAACACTTACCTACTGGCTTCTCTTCAACAGGTCAATAAAAATGCACACAGCTCAGGAAGTTTCAAATTTGGTTAAAAGTAACCTGTGAAATGACTAGCTTTGTCAAACAACTAAAAGACATTTCACACTGAATCTGAGAGTAGATGGCCAGTTACTTAAAAAGGATGTGTGCATTTATTTACCTGTACCAAATATACAAACAAACACTTTATATATATATAAATCTTTATACATATACAGTATTTAGATATATATATAAAGATTGCCATCACATTACTATTACAGCTACTTAAGTCAAAATTTGACTAAGTAATGACTTTGCTTGACTCTGAAACAGATACCCAAAGGCATACTCGAAGGAAAACATATGGCTAAAAGAAAACCAACACCCTCAGCTCTTTTTAACTCAATGAAGAGATTTCTGCATTCCTTGAGAAAAGTTCTGAGGGCTTAGGTTATAATCTTAATTGACTTGCACATGGACTTGTAAAGAGCATGGTGTTTAATTTGACAGATCTCAAAATGCCTTCTACCAGGGAAACTAAAATACATATATCCTTTTCTTATCAAACTGATACTCTGTTTCTTGTTACACTCATCATTGTAACTAAATACACTTTTAAGCAATATAAATTTTGTTTAAAATCTATTAAATTTGGAATAACTAATACTATCAACATAGTTAGCTGGATTGTTTTTTCACATGTTCCTTTGTATTAAAATCAATTTTGTTCTGGTTTGATGCAAGAGCTTTTTGCTTGTTTTGGTGGGAGAGGCAAAGTCCAATTTCCTAATGTGCCAGTACAGTTCTGGTTGCTGAAGACAAAGGGTGGGAAGGAGGTTGCTGGAAAAGATGGCAGGGGTAAGTGAGGTAAGAGGTAGAGGGAGGAAAAAATTGATTTAATAAAAAATGAGTAAAGAAACTTTAAAAAATTGATATAGGTATCACATTCAGTCTAACAACACTGCTTCCTGCTCCTTTTTGATGGAGGCTAACACTGCATTATCAGTCTCTGTGGCTTCTGTGTCCCCACCACCTAACAGAATGGAGCGATCTTCTTCTAGTGTAAAGACAGAGTTTTGATTTTGGCACGAATGTTTGACTACTTCATTGGGAGTTGAAAAAGTTTTGTCACACAAGTTACATTTGTAGGGCTTGTTGGTCTGTACTAACATGTTGTCCATTTGACTGCCTTCCTCAAAAGTACAGAGCTCCAGAGTCTGTTTATCCACCATCGTGTACGTGTCCATGCTCTGGTTTAGGCACACGTGTCTGGCAGCCTGGTTAGCCCTACAAAAGCTTTTGTCACAAGTGCTGCACTTGAAGGGCTTGCCCGTGTGTATGTACATGTGCTCCCTCCAGTGGCTTTTCTGAATAAATTTGCGACCACAGATGGAACATTCGTATTTCCGTCTCTTTACCTCCCTCTCTTGATCTGCCTGCTCCAGGTTGTCAATGTCTGCGATATCAGAGGGGGGAGGTGTCTCTGACTGCTGCTGCCCATCAATTATTGGGGAGTCTGAGATCTGCTGCAGCTCGCTGTCACTAATCATCCCTGCTTCAGGCACTTCCATGGCATCTTTATCAGCTGTGTTGTTACAGAGAGACAAAGAAATATTACTTTCTCCCTGCTGGCTAGATGTGAAGGGAACTCCTGTGTGGATCTGCAGGTGCTCCCTCAAACTGCTGCGCAAATTGAACCGGCGACCGCAGAGGTGACAGGCATAGTATTTTGGGAAGCTTCCGTTCCTTTTCATAATGCTTGGCTTGACATGTGCTATTGTGAGAGAGGCAGGCTGCTCATCTGAAGAAGATGCTTCCATGTTGGCCTCTTCTCCCGAAGGTGAATTATTCCCAGCAGCAGATACTAGTTCTGGAGATAGAGAAGACGGCAATGGGTCAGAAGCAGACATATTTGTCCGGGTCACTTGTGGCAGATTTGCACCCAGCTGTGAGAGCTGTGAGCCTTCAGAACATTGCTCTTGGTTCATCCGTGATGTCTGCGGTCGTGGTTCTCGCCCAAGTTTGTCAGTTGCTGACGTAACCTTAGTGGGATTTCTTATCTGGTGATCTGCAATCTGAATGCCATATAATGAAGATGCTAATGGAAAGACCTGATCCGGGTGAGAAAAAGTTCCCTGACTTGCAAGGCTGGCCTCTTGAATTAGTGGATATGCATGCAGAAACTTAATTCCCTGCTCTAGTCGAACTGGGTCAATGAGTTGTGGTGCCATCTTCCCAGTATACATCAAATGTAAGAGATAACTGAAGATATCTGGCTGTATGTCGGTCGCTTTCAAACGGACACATTCACTGAAAGGTGAAACAAAATTATTAATAAGACATAAGGAACATAATTTTTTCCAGTTCCAGATTATTTAAGCCTTGATAAAAATAGGAGGCCTCTACTTAAATTCAAAAGACAGAATCTTCAATACATATTAAGAGAAATGCTTTACTGTAAAAGAGCTAATCTTAGGAGCCACTTGAAAGATGATTTTTTTCCTCAGTGAAGTAACTGGCTTGAAAGAAAAGTTGTCCCATTGCGATTTACACCATTCTACATTGCTGTTATATTGTAGATACGTTGTCACATATTAATATATTTTGTAAATTGCAAAGACATTTTCCCTCTTTTCTTGCTTGGATTCAAACACATCTGTAGCAAAAGTAAAACCTGCTATCATGGGAAGCTAAATTCACAGTCCATTAAACTCTTCTCAGTATTTAGCCCTGAAAACACCTGAAATTCATCTGGCACTTGCCTGCTGGGCTTCTATGTCCTACTAGGGTTTACAGCTACGGTTCTGCAAATGTGTAGTACCGCATTGTCCCAAGTGCATTACGATCCAGAAACCATGCAGGACAAGGTGTGAATCCCCCTGGGGGATCTGATGCAACAGGTGTAACCCATGGAGTCCAGGTTCCTTACACAGCAGAACAGCAGCTTCTTTCCTTGAACAGGGAGGGAGAAACAGCAGCCCCAGTGGGTTGCCTGGTCAGCCTAGAAGTCCCTTGGTTAGAGCTCTCAAAAGGAGACACTTTGGCTGTGATGCCCTCTTCAGCCTAACAGGACTGAAACCAACACCATCCTCCAGCTCAGAGTGTGCCCTATGCACCAACCTTTACAATGCTCTGGACTGAGACAGCTACCACGGCTCTAGCTAAAGCTGTAACTGTGCAGAAAGCAAGGCAAGGTTCACAGAAGAAGAAAGAAAACAGGGAACATCTTGGTTAGGTCAGTTAGCTAACAGGAGAGGAACTGGGATTCTAATTATTTCTCAGAAGTATTTGTAGCTCCTCTATCAAAAACAAATATAAATAAACCACAGAAATCCAGAAAAGGACATGACTGCATGCTGTGGTCTGAATGCTCTAACTAACTACAGTAGGCTAACAAGCTGAGGAGGAAATCAGAGCCAATTCTTCCATTTCTTGAGGTGCACCAAGCTCTCTCTGTGACCGTTTCTGAATTCAGATACATGACTCAAAAGTAAACTTTGCAATGTTGTCTTCCAAAGATAACTGTGTGCTCTTGATGGAGCATCAAGACTGATACATCTGCCTCCAGTCCTGTTTCAGAAGTGCAAATGCACTTCTGTCCTAGCAGTTCAATTTTGGCTAAGAACTCTTAGCCAAGAGTTAAGAGTGTGACTCTAACTTTAACATAAACTTTTTGAGTTAGTTCAAGTATTTTGGAAAAAGACCAAAAAAATCTTTAAAATGGTCTAACGCTTTGGTTATCCTTTCAATGTCCTTAATGTAAGGCTGTAGTACAAAAAAACCAAAAACCAATGAACAACACAGAAAGCAAAGTAACACAAATCCCCTTATTTTCCACCATTATGTAGTATTTTATTATTTACTTAACTTCGATAAACTGCAAAGAACCACATATACCTCTTTTGTAAGTTTATTTCTAAAAACCTCCTAGGTAAATACTTATTGGGTTGTATGTAACACTATACAAATGTCAAGAACAGTGTCAACACAGAGTAGAAGATAGCAAGTGGGGGAAGGAAAGTGCAGGAGAGAAGACAAGATCCTTGAAGTATTCAGTTGTAGAAATTCTATATTCTTTGCTTTTTTTAAGGATAAAGAACTTGTGCTAAATTATAAAATTAATGTTAATCAATCACAGTTCAACTTTAACACGTTTTAAAGTGAGGTTCCAGTTTGCAGGTAAGACTGGATTCTGTACTCCTTATGTCATAGCAAGAAGCAAAAAGAACACTTTTATGTTTCAAAATGTTGCTAGACTTCCTTAGCTTAGTTAACTGAACAACATTTAAATGGTGAACCTTTTTACAGTTACCTGGTTTGATGAACAAACAACATCTTGAAGTAGTTGGAGAAAGAAGCGAGGACAGATTTGTGTGCCTTGAAGTAGACATCCCCAATGGCAACTGTGCAGTCACACAGGAAACCGAACTCTCTCTGAGCATTTAGCTGCTGCAGCAGAATAAGTCCATGGTTGGCCAAATCCATTTTTTTACACTCTGAAAAGCAAATGACTTTAATGTAAAACTTAATAGTAGATGCACAGATGCAACAGTAGCTGTCTCTTAACAGATGTTTTCTCCAATATCCAGATGCCATACTTCAGTAACACCTCTTAATCCCAAGTTACTGTATAAAAGATACCTTACACATAGGCAAGGATCTCTCTTTCATGATGGGCAATGCGATTCACAAAGGTGTGAGCTATTTGCCAAGCCAGGACTGAGAAGGTATGGTGTGGGTATTTGGATACAGAAATATACATAGCTAAGGAAGAGGAAAAGATATTAGTAAGTAGTAAAAACACCTATACCCCATGGGAAAAAGAAAGTGTTTTGGTTGCCCCTCCTCAAGTAGGAAAACTGAATTTCCCTTCACGTCAGTCACTGTTACCTATGTCAGTGGGAGAGACACAACCCAATACAAGATGAGTTAGATACTTTAAACCTGGATTTTCTGTGTCTCTTTATATTTTTTACCTAAAAGTCATGCGTCCATCCAGCTGAATCCAAGCCCAACATTAAATAACCGATGGTTATAACCATACAACCATTTCTCATGGTTATGCCCTCTCCTGGGAAATACCAGATACATACCTGAATCTTCCCAGGCTCAAACAGTGAATTCATCTGAGGTATTGGCAAGACCTCCGGACTACCAATACAGGAGGGGTCAATTTTTTCACCTAATAACTACTGATCTATTTATTGAAATCAGTCACAGCATTTTTAAAGAAGTCTGCATGCCTCATGCCTGCGTAGCAAATCAAGAAACTCAAAGGGTGAGAGGTGCAGTTCTGTACATGGCTGGCCATCAGCACCAGGTGGCATTAGGAGCAGTGAAATGTGGTACTGACCTGAGCCCCTCTAGGCCAGGGCTTCCACACACCCTCACCCTCCCAGGCACCTCCTTGTACCAGTGGCTGGAGGCTGCCCACAATGAGCTATAAAGACTAAAAGCTATAAACTTCTTCTAAAGGATTCAAGAGCAGCCTTAGAAGGAAAAATTAATAACTTCAAGGAAAAAAAAAAATAGCCAGGAAAACACATTAGGACAGTTACCCATGGTTGGATGGATGAAAATAGGGCTAGTAAGATCAATGACTGGATACAAACTTAACCAAAGCAAACAGAGCTTTGGGAAAAAAAAAGTGAAAGTATGAAGTAATGTAGATCTGTACATAAAAATGTAAAACAGCAAGAGAAGCCAACAAAATTCCTGGCCATGTTATGCCCAGAACAAAGCAGAAACAGAACAGAAAGGAAAGAGAGGGTGAAGCTAGAAGAGGACCAAGAGGTTTATAAAAAGTCTTGGGTGTTTCCCCCTCTAAACGTAACATGAAGTTATTGAAATTTTAAGTCAGATTCAAGCAGCTTGTTTCTTTTATACAGTAAGAGCATAGCTTTTTGGGAAAGAGAACAGAAGTACATTCCACATGTGCCAGTATGTTTAGTCATTGGAGAAACAAGCATTTCTACCTGTTGAACAGTGAAGAATTCCCTTATATTTAAAGCAATAACCAGGCTGACCAAATGCATTCCTTTGCATTCACATGAGATCAGAACTTGTTGGAGACAGGGGTGTAAAGACAAAGAAAGAAACACAGTACAAGATACAGCTGATTATTTCCCTACAGCTAATAAGAGAAAAAGAAGTCAGGTTTCAGCTCTCTTTAGGTGCATATTCTCCTCCCTAAACTAATGTTTGGATAACTAAGTTTGTACATACAATATGCTAAAATTCTCTCCCTCTCTCCACAAGAGGAAATACTCTCTGTCAGCAGGAACAAAAATCATGCTTAGTGTTATTTAATCCTGCAAGATGCCCCATGTGGGTGATGTTACAGAAAACACACTAGCTTTTTTTTTTTTAACCTTTAATTTAGATTATTAATGTGTTCTACATTTTTTAGTTCAGTCTGGTTTGCACTTGGAAAACAAAATTTACCAAGCAGAGCAAACCACCGAGGAGAGGGCACTCCAAGCCAGACAGGCATTCTTTCTAGTTATTACCGTCCTAAATTTGTTTAGTTTGGAGCTTCACTCTTACCCAAACAGCAGGCCCTTCGTCAGAGACCTGAAGTGATCTTTTTAAAAAATTATACACGTGCACAACATTGTGTTTTGCGTGTATCTGGATGATACTTAAATGGCCTAGCTAAAAGCACTAGAGGAATTACATTCTGAGGAAATCACAGGGCAGATGAAAAGAGCGAGGAATGCACTTTGTACATTATAGGTATGTGTGTGCTCAGGAATTTTACCCTGAGCTAAATAAAATGGTGATTAGCACCGGCAAGGCCGTATTTCAGTGCCGACCGATTCAACAAGTGTATGAAATACTTGCTGAGCCCTGAAACCCCGGGCCTGGCCGCACTCTTCCACGGCTTTGGAAATTACCTAAGCTGTTCAACACTGGGTGAGAAGCCAGGCGGGGGCGAGCCCGTTCGGGAAGAGTGTTCACTTCGGAGACCCCGCAGGGAAGAGGGGCAGGCATAAGCCCAGGATAACACCGGGGAAGCGCCGGTACCACACCGCGGGAGTGCCCGGGGCACGGGCAGCCAACAGGGCTGGCAGGCAATAGCTCGGACAAGGCGCCTCCCGCTCTGCCCGCGCACCCCGGGCACCGAACCCGCAGCGCTGCTCCCGCCACGACGGCAGAGGGCACCGGCCCGGCCCCGGCCACTCACAGACGCGCCGCAACTCCCGGAGCGGCGGCAGCCGCCCGCTCGGCCTTCACCCTCACCCCGGGCGGCGGGCGGGGACCAGCGACGGGACGGGACGGGACGGGACCGGGACCGGGACCGGGACCGGGACCGGGACCGGGACCGGGACCGGGACCGGGACCGGGACCGG
>VZTX01001061.1:0-35283 GCA_013400915.1 Pardalotus punctatus | reverse complement strand
CCTCCTCACCCACGGCTTTAGTCACCCACTCCTGCTCATCTCCACGTGGGCGGCACAGCCCACTGCCCTCCGCGGGGAGGGATGGGGGGTCTCCCCACAAAGCAGTTCCAGGCGCTGGGAGCAGCCCAGGACCTGGCTCCAGAATGGGGAATATGAGCTGAGATTTCTGCTCCCCATCACAGCATCCCCCTGGCACAGCCTCCCAGGCGGCCACAGCTTCCCTTGCCACGGCCCAGGGCCACCAGTGGCCACGAGTCCCCATGCCCAGTGTCCTGCTGAGCCAGCCCCCTATGCCCAAAGCCAGCACACCCACACAGCACTGTCCTTTCCATCAGCTCTTCTCCATCAGCTCCTCCCAGCTCCTCTCCTGTGCACCCTGCACAGGGCAGCAAAACCCCAAAGAGCTGGAGGAAAGGGCTGGAGGGCCAGGCTGGGATGCCATGGCCATTCCCAGGGGTCCACAGCATGGACTGAGCTGTTGCAAGGGCCCCCTGGAGATCTGTCTGAGCACTGGGGTCACAGGGCTCCCCAGCCATGGACGGGACACAGGGCCACATCTCAGTGCTGTTAGGAAAGCAGAGTTTAAGGGGTGGTGAAGGGTGCAATGAGGAAAACTGGGTTAACCTCATCAATTGGTGGTATCCTGTATTAAACATACATCTATTTCTGATGGGGGCTGTGCCCATAGGGATATTTGCTGTGATTTACACGCAATCCCAAAAGCCATGGTGAGATGAGATGCAGCATCTTTGTCTCATGCTCATTCAGCAACCCCTGAGCTGAGGAGAAGAGACTGTCCACTCTGCAGGAACAGACACAGGACTGGGGGGTGCTCCAGTTTTTCAAGAAAAGTTGCTGAGCTACTTAAATGTTGGCCAGCTGGAAGGGCTCACCCAAAACAGGGCGATCTCCTGCAGCACAGGTGTGACAAGGAGCAGCTGAGGGAGCTGTGGGGGGCTCAGCCTGGAGAGAAGGAGGCTCAGGGGGCACCTTCTCTCTCTCTCCTCTCTCCAACTCCCTGTGGCAGGAAGGTGCAGCCGGGTGAGGGTTGGGCTCTGCTCCCAGGGAACAAGGGACAGGACAAGAGGAAATGGCCTCGAATTCTGCTGGTGGGGGGTATTAGACTGGATATTAGGGAAAAGTTCTTCCTTGAAAGGGTGAACAGGCATTGGAACAAACTGTGGAATCACCATCCCTGGAAATGTTCAGAAAATATCTCTATGTGGCGCCTGGGCACATGGTTTAGTGGTGGCCTTAGCAGTGCTGGTTTAAGGGTTGGACTGGATGATCTTAGAGGGCTTTTCCAACCCAAACAATTCCATGAGGGGAAAAGAAGTACACAAGAGACCCCCAGGAGCATCTCTCTGTGGGGCATTGAAACAAGCAGTGACCACCTGCAGCATCAACTGGACAACACTCTCAGGCACAGGGAGGGATTGTTGGGGTGTCTGTGCAGGGCCAGGAGTTGGAGTTGCTGATCCATGTGGGTCCCTTCCAGCTTGGGACATTCCATGATTCTCTGAGCTGCCTCACCCCAGCACCGCTCCTGCTCAGACACCTTGGGACAGGAGCTCAGTGGCCAAGATACGGCTGTGGCTGCTGGGGGTGAATGGCAGGGACACCTCTGGGCCACCTCCCCGGGGCAGGCAGGGAGTCCCTCTAGCCCTGGGCAGCAGCTGCAGCCCATAAAGCCCTCAACCCTTATTTTGTGTTTAGGACAAAAGCCATCAACAAAGTCCTAATTAAAAAACAACCACCAAGCAAAAAGCACAGCTAATTGCTTTTTGACTGCAGAACAAAAGCTGCTCATCTGCCTAATTACACTGTGAAAATGAGAAGAATTTAAACAGGAATTATAAGTAATCACAGAAGCAAAGAGAGGAGTGAATGCCTATGGAAACCTGGATGCAGAGCTGAGCACAAAGAAAGCAGCAGCCAGAAGAGGGGGACAACAAGAAAAGTATTTAAGGCTCATTATATTGAGCTAATTGGCTGCTCCTCAAGTACCTCCCTGCTCAGGCCCTCCAAGCACCCTGTGCATCCTGGTGAATTGAAGCTTCCCAGTACCCCAGAGGAGTCCTATGGGTCAAAATCATGGTCTCTGGCAGGTGGGGAAATGCAGGAGTCACTCTCCCACCAATGCCTCCAGCCCTTGACTGTTGTCCCCACTCGGGGAAAAACACACCTTTTTCACCTCCTCCGAATCTCAGCTGGGTGCTCTGCAGGGTGGAAGACCATGCAAGGTCTCCTGAGAGCAGAGTTTCCCTATGGATGGATGCTGAAGGCTCTCTGTGGGGTCTGCAAAGGTCAGGTTCACAGAATACCCTGAGCTGGAAGGGACCCGCATCGAGTCCAGCTCCTGGCCCTGCACAGGACACCCCAAAATCCCCCCATGTGCCTGAGAATGTCTTCAAAATACTCCTGGAGCTCTGGCAGGTTGCTGTCTGGGCAAAGGGATGGAGAACCCCAAGGAGAATCTGAGCCCTGCACTCAGCTCCAGCCAAGCCCAGGGCTGTGCAGTGGCCCACCAGGGTGAGGTGAGGGGGCTGTCTCTGAGACAGGAGAGTGCGGAAAGGAAAAAGTCATTTTGTTCTGAGAATAATCAGTGGGGCAGAAAGGAGGTGGGGAAACTGGAGGAGGAAATCAGGTTACATGGAAAATCTCAGGGTCCTCACCGGAAAAGCAAGTCCTGTGCATGAAGACAGTGGTCAGGAAAGGTGGAAACAGTCAAATTAATGTTTCCTTTGAGGTAATTAAGCTGCAGAGCTCCCTGTGGAGGAGGGAGGTCCTTGCATCAAGTACCAGGATGACTCCCTATATTCCCAAGGCCCTGGACTCCACTTGGACAGACGAGTATTGGGAGAGCAGGAGCACAAAAGACGCACTCGGGCAGGAGGTTTTGCTTTCTGGTGGTCGAAGCACCGGAGTGTGACAGCCCATGGCACAGGCAGAAGGAGCCTTTGCACGAGCCACCCTGGCTCAGTCACCCCTTCCACAGCACCAGAGGGGCTCAGAAGAGCTGGGTCAGGAAGGGCTCACAGGGAACCTGCCCTTTGGGCTGAACCCCTGCCCAGGTCCAAGCCAGATCCAGCATCAGCACAACATTTAATCCTGTTATTCCCACCTGCAGTGGAGGCCGGGAGAGCCTCTCCCTCTGAAACGCCGTGTGTGAATCAATAGCTCATTTCTTATCAGAGGGACTGGGGAGGGAGGGACCGGCAGCAGGAGGAAATCAAAGCAAATGGAAATGACACAGCCACAAGCTGATGTCTGAGCCAGCCCCGCAGCAGCAGCTGCAGGTCAGAGCAGCCCAGGCTCTGCCACATCACTGTCAGACTTGGAGGTGCTGGGAGACGTGGCAGCCAAAAGCCTTTTGTCACCAGGGTTAGTCAAAACAGCTTTGTGTTCCAGATGACCAGCGAAGTGCGGGTTCTGGTTTTGCCCCACATCGGAGACGCCACCTGACACCACCAACCCACCAGGGGCAGACTCTGCCCCAGAGCCCAGACACTGCCCGGTGTTCTGTGCCCAGTGAGGAATCCTGGAACCCCAGAGTCCCAGAATGGTGTGGTTTGGGAGGACATTACAGACCATCCAGTGCCACCCCCTGCCATGGACAGGGACACCTTCCACTGTCCCAGGTTGCTCCAAGCCCCGTCCAACCTGGCCTTGGACGCTTCCAGGGATGGGGCAGCCACAGCTTCTCTGGGCAGCCTGTGCCAGGGCCTCACCACCCTCACAGGGAAGAATTTCTTCCTAACATCTGATCTAAATCTCTCCTCTTTTACTTTAAAACCCTTTCTTCCTATCACTATCTGCACATGTAAAAAGTCTCCCTGGTAAAGGACAATGCGTCCCATCCCTATGCCATTCCATGCCTTTCTGTATTTCTCCCATTCTGTAGCTCCAGCCCTAAAGCCCCACAGGTGCCCAGACATGGCTGCAGTGCTGCCAAGGTGCCCTTTGCTCCGGGCAGGTCTTTTCCCAACAGTAATGATTCCACCTTTCGCAGACAAATCCCCACAGGTTTCTAAAAGAAAGGAATTGCTTGAATGTGCCCCAGAACCAAAAATAGTGCCAGGGAATTTGCCAGCCTGCGATTAAACATTTTTCAGTGCTAAAAGCAGCATCCCAAGATCTGGGATGATGGCATTATCCTACCTTGAAATCCTGGGTTTGCAACATTCTGGCAAACGCAGCCAGCAGCACCAGGAGATGCCCTTACAAGGGCTGTGTCCATCAGGTGGCCAGGGAGGTCCCTCTGCATGCTGACACACCCAGCCCCACGCAGGGGTCGCTCCAGTGCCACCAGTGGAGAGCCCAGTGTCCAGCCTGGCCCACCAGCAGGTGTGTTTGACTCCTGGGGGAAAGTTCTGACCACTGACTGCCCAGCTGGCCAGTCCAACAAGCTACAAACCCCTTTGTGCACAGAATACCAGAATCATTAAGGCTGGAAAGGACGGGTAAGACAGTCAAGCCCAACCATTAACCCAGCACTGCCAGGGCCACCACTAAGCCATGTCCCCAGGTGCCACATCCACAGGCCTTTTGAACACTTCCAGGGATGGTGACTCCACCACTGCCCTGGGCAGCTGTGCCAGTGCCTGACCCCCCTTTCAGTCCGTGGCAGCTTTTGGAAATCCTGACCTACCTGGCCATGCCCAGATATCTCTGAGGTGGCCAAAAGTAAGAAAGATTTGAGGACAATGATGTCTGCACCATCTGCCTCTCCCAAAATCCAAGGCAGGGCTGTATTTGCCTTCAGTCCTCAGCAGAAGGCAGATGCTCTGCACAAAGGACTTGGAGAAGGATAACCAAGGTAAGCCCATGAAGTAATTGAGCTCAAAGTCACATCTTCCCTTGCCCCCCAGGCTCAATGTGGCTCTGGACACAGGAGAACCACATCTGGGATTGTCTCAAGGGAAAGGGAAATGCTGGAGGGCAGGAGGGGTGCCCGTGAGAGCAATGTACATTTTTCCCTTGAAGATGTTTTTTCTACAGAGGGAAGCAATACACCCAGTTAAAATAGCAGTGAGGATAACAGCATCCAGCAGCCAGGCTGTGGTCAGCCCTCTCTGAGTCCCTCTGACACCCTGGGTACAACTCAGCACCTCTGCTGGAGGATCACTGCTGGCTGCAGCTCTCCCATGTGGGAGGTGGAGATGGAAAAGCCTCGTGTCCCTTGCTGCTGGAGCACAGTGTCTGTGTGGAGATGTTCTTCACGGGAAGCCTGGTCCAGCTGTGGGCATCTCTGGGCAAAGAGGCTGGGACCCAGGAGAGCCAGAATCCCGAAGGTCAGGGAAGTTGGGAGTGGGGCTGTGGGGGAGCTTGGGGGGCCAGAGGAGCCAGCAGGGCTGGGAGAGTAAGGATGGGGTATGGTTTGCTTTTCTGTTGTTGGTGGGATTTGTAGAAGCAGGTAGAGAGGTCAGGCAGACAGGCTTCAAGATGGCGAAGAAGAAGGATTTATTTACAAGAAGTTCTTTTTATACACAGTAATAAACAAGTGTCTATTGGCCAAAGACAATCCACCCCCAAAGACCTATTGGTTATGGCTTGTACACCTCTAACACAAAACACAGAGATTAAGAAAGTACAGTTTATCTATATTCTCCATGAGAGAGAAAGGAAAAGCCTAAAACACTGCAACTACAATGGGGCAGCTCCGGGCTCTGGCAGGGGTGTCACCATTAAGACTCATCCATCTTAATCTGCCCCTCCTCCTTTGTGCTGCCCCAAACACCAGGATTGGGTTTACCTTGGGCAGCAGCAATGCTATTGCTCATATTCCTTGGCTACGTTCTTCTGCCTCAGCAAAGGAGCCCTGGCTTACATAAGAGACCTCAGGGATATTTGCAGGAGGCAGAGGCACTCGAGCAGGCTGGAGGTGTGTTTTGTAACACTGTACACTGCAGGGAGCTGGGGATGCAGTGAGGGAGCTGCTGCCAAGCAAGAGCCAGAGCTGCAGTCCTGCTGCTGCTGTGGCACTTTCAGGTCCTTTTCTTCAGAGAAAAGACCAAGGACCAAGGGATGGAATCCTCCTGCTGGCTTGTAGCTATACAGGATGGCTCTGGCAGGGGAGAGCCTGGCAGCAAGAGCACAGAAACTGTCACAACCCTGAAACCTCAGGGTCTGTCTGACACCTGGCAGGAGCATTTATCCACAGCTCGTGGAGCTCAGGAGCCAGAGCCAGAAGGGGATTGCCAGTATCAACCCTCCTTGTTCATGCATTTTTATTCAGCACGGCATCTCCTTCCTCATCCCTTCCCTCAGCCATACCTGCTGCCCAACTTCCCACATGTTCCATGTTCCAGGCAGCACTGTGGCTGCTGGGTTGGAGGTACCTTCACAGAAGAATCACAGAAAATTCATAGAAGAATCACAGAATCCTAGAATGGTTCAGGTTGGAAGCAACCCTACAGACTGTTCCACTCCCTGCCATGGCAGGGACACTTTCCATTATCCCAGGCTGCTCCAAGCCCCATCCAAACTGGCCTTGGGCACTGCCAGGGATCCAGGGGCAGCCACAGCTGCTCTGGGCACCCTGTGCCAGAGCCTCCCCACCCTGATGGAGAGCACTTCCTTCCCCATATCCCATCTATCCCTGCCCTCTGGCAGTAGGAGGCCATTGTCCCTTGTCCTGTCCCTCCAGGCCCTTGTCCAAAGTCCTTCTTCCACTCTCCTGGAGCCCCTTGAAGCCCTGGAAGGGGCTCTGAGGCCTCCACAGAGCCTTCTCTTGTTCAGGCTGAACCGTGCCAGTTCTTTCTGCCTCCAGAACCGTGTAGCACTTGTGCTCACCATGAACACACCTGCAGCTGTGACTGCAGAGCTCAAGGGAGCAGCTCAGACCTGTCTGGTTTATTAAACAACTCAAATAAAATCTTTGCCATGTTTCATTTGACCCTGATGCAGAAAGCTTGGAAGAAGCTCTGGGTTCCAAAGGCTTCAGATCTGGGAGTGGTAGAGCTGGAATATTTCATGGTTATGACTGGTTACATTGGTCATGGGATGCTGATGGATTCCAGCACTCAGGTCACCTGGGATCAGCCTCAGTTAATGTGTGTAGGCCTCTTGTCTGACCTTATTCCAGCAAACCATCAGGAACCAAATCAGCCCCACCTCTGGAAGTGTCCAAGGCCAGGCTGGATGGGGCTTGGAGCAACCTGGGATAGTGGGAGGTGTCCCTGCCCATGGCAGGGGGTGGAATGAAATGAGCCTTAAGGTGTTTCCAACCCAAATCATTCTGTGATTCTGTGATTCCATGAGTCCTGGACACTTTGGCATCAGGCTGGCCCAGGACTCTTACCAGGGAGATGCTGGGCAATGCTGGGAACTTTGGAAACTGGGCTTGTGATCCTTTGGGCCTGGTGCAGCATTTGTACCACAGGGTTGCACCTGCCCAGCTCTCACTGGCTCTGATGCTCCATGGTGACACACTGGGACCAAGTCATGAAACAATCCAGGCTCCTGCTGAGCTGGGAACCTGGGCTTGTGCTGGACCATTGCACTGGTAAATCCTGTCCCCCACCAGATTTACTCTGGTGATAGATACTCTTTACTTTTCAAAGATGAAGACAGAAATGTAGTGGAAAAAAGAGGACTTCACGAGCAGTGGCTGCAAAATAGGTTGTTGCAGGGTTATGAACACCTTAGAGGTCAAAGCATCCTCCTCTTACACTGACAGAGAATAAATAATATCCAGGTGGGCCCTCACCCAACCAGTTTCCCAGCACCTGTGGTTAATGGGCTCCAGAAGGCTGGAATGTGAAATGTTTGGAGCCTGCAGCTCTGCCCAGGGGCTGTGAGCTGGGTGCTGTGGGCTCCAGCCAGGCTGCTCCAGGCACATTCCTCTGCAGTCCCTGTAATTCAGGAGTCAACAGAGAGCTGGTGCAGGCAGGTGGAGGCAGTTTGCTCTTCTGTATGGCATCACTGAACTTCAGGGCTATATAAAAACAGGACTCACAACCAGGAAAAGGCAAAAGCCTGGTGGATCACTCACCTGGATGAGTCAGTGTGATCCCAGAGCAGAGGTGAAGGGAAGATTCAATTCCTGCTTATTTTCCAAACACTGCTCTTTCTGCACATCCTGGGCTAGCTTGAAATCTCTGTGCTTTTAAGGAGGCCTGTGGCAGTGGCTGAATGAGAAATCCTGCAGTAGCAACCACCTGAACTCCCTGGAAGAGATGCTCACACCAAGCCCTGCAGCCCTTCACCCTGTCCAAGTCCTTCCCACACTTCCCTGCTCCTGGGATCCCCCTCACAGCATCCCACTGCAGCCTGGGGTTTATTGTGTTTGCATCCGCCTCTTTGCATTATAGATTTGGCCTTTGTCTTTGTTATTTGTGTCTCCAATTCTTCCCCTACCAAGTACATCAGTCGCTATGGAAACGATTATTTCCTCGGGATGAGTAATCTTCGTGACAGCCCCGAAAACAGCAAAAAGTCAGTACATATGCTGCACCTTCTACTTAATTCAGCAAGTTGTTAATTAGCTCTTCCCTTCAAAGGGATCAAAATCTCTGCCACCAATGATCTGCAGGGAAAAAGAAGGAGTTTTGACTGGCTGCTTTGATCATTTTGTGCTAACTTGGCATAAATCGGAGAAACCCACCAGGCAGTTGCTGGAGCAGTAACCACCATCCAGTCCCTCCGTGTAGGAGGACCAGAGGACGTCAGCTGGATGTAGGAAGCTCCCAGTAACTCCCAGAATCAGTGCCTGAACCACTGAGCAAAGCAGAAATCCCGGCAGGGTCCCAATGCTATGGAGCTGACAAAGTCACTTCACCAGGGCTGGGGGGTGCACGATCCTCCCACCAATATCCCCAGCTGGGCAAGAGACCAGTGGCACCTGGCTTGTACCAGCTATGGTGTGGCCAGAAGTGCCAGGGCAGTGCCTGTCCCCTGTGCTGGGCACTGCTCAGGTCACACCTCGAATCCTTTTCTCATGGCAAGAAGGACATTGAGGGGCTGGAGCGTGTCCAGGGAAGGGAACAGAGCTGGGGAAGGGTCTGGAGCACCAGGAGCATCTGAGAGAGCTGGGGGGCTCAGCCTGGAGAAAAGGAGTCTCAGGGCGCTACACTCTCACTCTCTACAACTCCCTGACAGGAAGGTGCAGCCGGGTGAGGCTCTGCTCCCAGAGAACAAGGATGAGAGGAAACGGCCTTAATTTGTGCCAGAGGAAGGTTTAAATTGGAGATTGGGAACAATTTCTCCTGAGAAAGGGTGGTAATGCACTGGCACAGGCTGCCCAGGGCAGTGCTGGAGTCACTGTCCCTGGTGACATCAAAAGCTGTGTGGATGTGGCACCTGGGGACATGGGTTAGTGGTGGCCTCGGCACTGCTGGGGCAATGGTTGGACTCGATCATCTGAGAGGGCTTTTCTGACCTTTAGGATTCTATCAGATAAAAAGAACTCCATAGCAGGGCCCCATGGGCATCTCCACAGGGCCCCACAGCCAGCAGTGACGGGCGGCAGCAGGGACAGCGCTGGCTCTGCTCTCCATCCGCAGTATCCCAAAGCTTGTCCAAGGCTTTACATTAATGAGAGACGATTAAACACCTCGGGCTCTCACAGGGTGTCTGACGGCACATCTGGCCCTGGCCCCCCTGTGCCAGGATGCAGCCCAGCCCCCTGAGGCTCCCGAGTGCTGCCAACTGCTCCTCACACAGGGCTGAGGGCTGAGGTGGTGACCTGCCCCTGGCTGCTGCAAAGCTCAGTGGGAATTGTACCTTAACGAAGTTCTAGAAGGACCCAAGGATGAGATGCAAAGAGGAGCCTGAGCAGGGCATCTCCTCCCACCTCCCAGAGGAAGAGGCTCAGGTGAGGATGCTCCCCAGGAGAGCCTGGCTGGCTCCTCAAGGGCTGCTGGATGACAGACGCAGGTGAGCACTGCTGGGCCTCTGGAAAGTGCTGATGGCACAAGGCCAGGCTCACATCAGCAACCACAAAAGCTCTTTGGTGTGGAAAGGAACAGGCAAAAAGAAGACTAGGAAAACAACCCCAATCCCAAACCACTCCAAAAGAATTTTATGTCTCCAGTGATCCATCCGCAGGAATAAAGCCAGGGAAATCCTCTGACTGTGATCAGCTTGGCTCTGCAGGCTACACCACTGATAGCTGAGTGTGTGAATGGGATGGGACAGACTGAGCTGTTGGTTTATTTCTCTTTGTCTCTACCCAAGGAAAACATACTGCAGCTCAAGAAATGATCCAGCAATTAATCCTTCCTGCTCTCCTGCTCTCTCCATTTGGCCTCATCCCAGCAGTGACTGTTGCTAACATTTCTGAGAGTTGGGAGCAGCACCACACTCTGCCACCTTCCATGGGAGCACCCCCTGCCCCAGCACCCCACGCTCCTGGTCCATCCACCTGGCTGCAAAGGCAGTCACTGCTACCAGAACCTGCAGGACCCTGGGCTGCCACCTCAGGGATCTTCCTTCCCACCCTGTGGAGAGCCCATGGGATGGTGGGGAGCTGCCTGCAGCCAAACACCACAGTTGGGCACCGCTGGGTCCCAGGGGTGGCATCTTGTGAGGTGTCAGGTGGGTGCTCATCCCTGAATCACCCAAAGAGCTTCCCTGAGTCATTGCACTCAGACAGGGGCAGGCCAAACAATCTGTTTTCCACCCCCCCTGGCACTGCAGCATTATTAGAAGGTGCTGATGTCTCCAGATCGATCACCAGGAGCAGGCAAGGTCACGTGCAGACAGGTTGATTGCTTCTTCACGTTGCTGAGCAAGGCATTTTGCATGTCAAGTGTCACCTCCAGGCTGAACTTCACCCCTGTGCACACCTCTGGGATCTCTAATCCCAGAGAGGACACAAGGCACAGGCACGGGGGCCAGGCCAGGCTCTGAGTCACCTTCCCAGAGCTCTCCCTGTGTGGGAGGCAGGGAAGAGATGCAGAGACCCTGCTCCAGGATTGCCTAAACAAAACAGCTCTTCTCCCCCACCATCCCCACAAGCAACTTGATGTGTTTTCAGATTTAACACCATCGCTTCTCTCCCTGCTTTTCTCCCTCCATCCCTGTCTCCCCCAGCTGTGTCCATCTGTGCCATGGGTTCTGTGCAGGGACTGTAAGCCAAGTCTGCATTAAGACCTGGCCTAGGGCAAGCTTAGATGCATCCTGGGAGGTTGAAATTGCTCTGAGGACTTGAAGGCTCGGATTCAGCTGGCCAAATTGCTCCTAATCCCAAGACCTCATCCCAAAGTGGAAAACAGGCCACTGGAGCAGGTTTTAGAAGTGGTTGGGGAGGCAATTCCCTGATACAGACGCTGGATCCTTCATAAGGTCATGCCTGCCCCTGGTATTCCAGCCTTCCCTGGGGCTCTCCTGGTCATCACCATGGCACTGCCCCTCCTGACAGGGCTGGGAATGCCTTGCTCCAGGCTCAGCCCTGCTCCCTGTTGGAGCAGCGAGGGATACAGGAGGCAGTGGGAAATCCCTGTACATCACCCACATTTGTAACAGATGGTGAGGTCACCATAGTGACAGCAAGAGTCTTTCAAAGCCCTCTGTGCTGTCTCATGGAAAATCTCAGATCCACACCCCATCCCAGTGAAAACCCACTGATCTGCTGCCTTTGGGCACCCCTCTGCACTGCTGTGCCACCACCCAGGTGCCAGGAATGCAGCCAGATCCTACGTCTTCACATCATGTGGCAAACAGTACAGCCATGGGTTTTATTTTTCTGTGGATGTATTTCAGGTTTGACTGTAAAAAGAAAAAAAATAAATTTAGCTTATTAAATGACATCCAGACAATCTTCTTATTAAATCAAACATTCTTCCATCTGTGTTTGTACTAAGTGAAAACTAAACAATTCTTATAAACAGGCTTGTCAGCAAGTCATGGGAAAAGGGTAAAATTAAGCTGTGTGTGCAAACCTCTTCTTAATACGAGCATCTGCAATGCCCTTGAAATAGAAGGAAACTAAAAATTAACTAAGTAGAATCAGGGAAGAAGCAAATTATCAGACCACTCTTACAGTACAGTAGTTCTTCTTTCTTGAAAAAACCCACAAACAGGTTGGTCTCCTGTTCTGTGCCATTTAAAGGGTACAAAACTGTTCTCCTTTCAGCACCTTCCACCCCAGGCCCCATAAGCTCAGCCCAAAGGACAGCCCAGGTGTACCAGTGGTTACCTGTGCTGGGGTCATTCTTCCATTCAGTTATGTGTCCCATTAAATGTCTCCCTCTCACACATGGCACAGCCCAGAGATGTTCTGCTGGATTTACCAGGTTACTTCTGAAGTCTGGTCACATAAAGCTGTGGCAGAGAAAAAATAAACTCAACACATCTTAATTCAAAGCCCGAAGACACAACCTTCATGGAAAGCAGTTTGCACTGCTGAGAAGAAATCTCTATCTCTGCTCATGTATAAAGATCTAAGAATAAATTATTTGATAATGTTTATCCTTGTGTGGAAGTTTTATATCATACATGCTCAGGATAAGCAGCTGAGCGCTGAGCTGCTCTCCTGACTGGACAGGAGCACTCTGAGGTATCTCCAGGGTGGATGAATTACTCTTCCCCTCCCTGGCAGTGAAGGGTCATTGCCTACAAGCCATTGCTGAGCCCACCCCACTCCCATGTGCCAGATCCCTCCATGTGTCCCCCAGCACTGTCCCACAGGGACATCACCTCATCCACCACCATCACAGCTCCTGACAGCTTCTCCCCACACCTCTGCTCTGCTCACCAGATGTCCCAGAGCTGAGGCTGCTCCAGAGCCTCTGGCAGCAGGGTTCCACCCTCCTGCTTGGCCTCATCGTGGGGCTCCTGCTGAAATCCTTGCTGGCATTCCAAGGAGAGCCTCCTACCCACCAGGCCAGCACAGCTGGCAGAGCCAAGGGCCTGGGCACAGCCTCCACATCCCACCAGCTCCACTACCCAGCAGTGCTGGGTTAATGGTGGGCTTTGATGATCTCACGGTCTTTTCCAAGCTAATGGCTCTGTGGTTCCCTGGACTGCTGCACCAGCAGGTCAGGAGTTCTGCTGCCAAGCCTAAACTCTCAACTTCACCCCAGAAATGTTTTACTCCAGCTCCCACTGTTGCAAACTCTGCCCCTTCCCCGCGGTTGGGAAGGAACACTGACAGGCTGCTTCAGAGAGATCAGCTCTTTGATCTGCTCCCAGAGAGGAGATCAGCTCTTTGGATTTCCACCCATAAGGGTTTAGGTGTTATTAATACTGTTGGAAATGACATTTTTAATGCTAAATCAGTTTCAGCTTGAACCAAGGAGGCCAAGTATCGTGGGCAGCACAGTGAAGGACTCACAGGAAGGATTCACAGAAGTTAAGGAGGTTTTTTTAAAAAAAAGTAAATAAATCTGTGATTAAATTCCTTAATGCAAAGAGCATTTTCAGGGACGTCAGTTTAATGACTCAACACTTCTGCCGCAATGTCACAAAGTCCCTCCACTCATCCAGCTCCCGGAGTCCAGGGAATTTCTGGCTTTTATTCAGAGTCAAAAGTGCTGGACCCCAGTGGAAGGCAAATAGCGGGGGGAATGGAATAGAAGTCTCCCAGGAAAGCATGCAAAGGGACTCAGCAAATCACCATCCTCAGACCAGATGGAGGTTTTAGAGTCCCATCCCCATCTACCTGTGCCAGGCTTTTGCCATCCCAAGATTCCCCAACACTCTCACCAGGGCTGGCAGTGGAGCACCCAGGGACAGGGACAGGCAGAGTGCGTGTGGGCAGACCCTGCAGGGGCCAGGCACTGATGGTCATCCTGGCCACTGGTCTTGCAGACATTGGGGATGGGCAGTGAGTGCTGCTCAGGGCATCCCAGGGGCTGCTGCGATGCCCAAAGGCCACCGCACAGTGACAAATGTCAGCCAGGCCTGACAGAGCAGATGGACAGAGGCTGGGAAGCAGATGGAGAGAAGGAAATTTGGAGCTGATTTGAAAGGCCCCGAAGTGCCTCGTTAGGAAAACACACATCCGGGACAGGCAGAGCAGCCTGCAAAGGTGGACAGGACAGGATGTGAGAGGAGCTACCATGCACAGCCTGCTCCTGTCACCTGTGGGGTCAAAGAACAGCCAGAGCTCCCAAGGGACACCACACACCTTCATTCCCATTGGATGTGGACAGAGGCAGCAGCTTTCTCAGCCAGCCACACACTCCAAGCAAATAAATCCAGGGAAGGCTGGGAGCCCCTGTAAGGACCCAGAGCACTCCTGGGGGGTCCCTCACCTCATGATCCCAGCCAGAATCCCTGCTGCTGGCGATGCCAGGCTGGCATCATGTCTGTATGCTGCCTGTGCCCACGGCTGGCCAAGGCACAGCCCTGTGTGTGCCCAGACCAGGGCTGTGCCCTGGACAACGGCACCAGCAGCTCCTGGGTGGCTTGGCTGGCTCCTTCTCACCCCCCTCACCACTTCCCTGCCCACCTCCCTCCTGTCCCACCAACCTCTGACAAGATCAGACAGAGGGATGGTAGCAGGGGGCAGTGGGGATGAGGAACCGGGAGCAATGGGAGCGGGTTTGGTGCCTGCGCTGGTTTCTACACCCCTCTGCTGGGCAGCCAGCACAATCGCTAAGGAACACGGCAGGAACCGCAGGAAGAAGGCTGGCAGGAAAGGGAATAAGAACTCAACATGTTTTCAAAATGAAAATGCCAGGGAAAGAAAACAACTTCCTTAAAATTTCCCAGTGTGGAAGATCACCACCAACACTGTAGCTAGACAAACTGGAGCCCATGTGGACATCCTTCGGCCCAGCTCTGCCTGGGACACAGGACTGATCCAAAATTTTCATCTGGAGACCCCCTGAAAGAAAAATAAGCTGGGAATCCTTGTCCCACTCTTCCAGATACTGATTATTTAGAAGACCTGCATAGGATTCATGTACAAAAAGTATCACTCAACTTTTATATTCTCATGAGGCAGCAGAAGCTGGCGATTTGGGCTTGGACACATCAGTTTTTAGTCTAAGCTCAGGCAGGGGTTTCCCACATGTTTGTGGTGATTGAACCCCAGCTGTCAGCTCAGCCCTGCACAGCTTCTTGCTCATCCCAGTGGGACGGGGAGAGAAGCAAAAGTGAGAAAAAAACCTCATGGCTTGAGATAAGGACAGTTTAACAGGGAAAGTAAAAACCACACACACAAGCAAAATAAACCAAGGAATTCATTCCCCACCTCCCCAGGGCAGGCTCAGCCATCCCCAGGACACCTGGGCTCCATCATGGTAACATCACTGGTGGGGTGAGGAGCGGAACAGCCCCTGGCTGTGCCAGCCCTGCTCAACAACAACTAAAAATCCCTGTGTTACCAGGACTGTCTTCAGCACAAATCCAAAACACCGTCCCATACCAGCTTCTGGGAAGAAAATTAGCTCCATCCCAGTAAAAGCAAGCACATTTCACCCCTTATTCCATACCAGGTCCCATATTAATGAGTATTCATACTCAGGTCCCACAGTATCCACACAACCTCATTAACCACTGGCCCCCTCCCCATCCTTTGATGTAATACACAGATATCATTCCCTTAGTTGTTGCACCACTGTGTACCATGTCCATAAAATGTCCACAATGTCCACAAAGTGACCACTGATTTCATTTAGTCCATGCCTTTGGGCTCCATCTGGCACAGTGGTCACTCAGGGCAGGAGAAGTGGTGTCTGGGGAGTTCCTGGGCACCGAAGGCAGCCCAGGTCAGGTCACTGCTGCCCTGCAACTGCTTCCTGTGCAGCTCCTCCACTGGTTCATGGGGCTCCTGCTGTAGTAATTCCCATAATTCACAACTCAAATAATGGGTTACAACAGTTTAAAGATATTTCCATTACAATCTCCACCCCTTTGGACCTGATTATCAGGTTTAACATTGCAATGAACTCTTCCCTCCTTCCCTGCCCCTGCTCCAGCTTGGATTTAATCACAGACTGCAGTCCCTTTGGGGTGTCCCTGCTCCAAGTGGAGCCTTATCCATGAGCCACAGTCTCCCCAGGGATACACCTGACATGGCACAGACTTATTCAGAGACACAGAGCTCTGAGGTGCACCTGCTCCAGCATGGCCTCATCCAGGGAGCACAACACCTTCAGAGAAACACCTGCTCCAGCATGGCATTATCCACAGCCACATTCTCTTTGGGAGTGCCCCTGCTCCAATACAGCCCTACCCTGCTTTCATTCCTCTGTGAGTGCTAATCCAAGGCTATGCAGTTTCNGAGCTCTGAGGTGCACCTGCTCCAGCATGGCCTCATCCAGGGAGCACAACACCTGCTCCAGCATGGCATTATCCACAGCCACATTCCCTTTGGGAGTGCCCCTGCTCCAACACAGCCCTACCCTGCTTTCATTCCTCTGTGAGTGCTAATCCAAGGCTACGCATTTTCAAGTGCTCAAGCACGGCCTCATGCACAGCCATGGATGTTCAAGGTATACCTGCTGCAGCATGGATTTATCCCACAACATCCAATGATCTGAGATGTCCCTGCTCCAGCATGGATTTATCCTTGGGCCACAATCCCTTTTGTCTCAGTTTAGAGACACATTTTAGGAGAAAACACTCTAGAATGAGTGTTTTCTCTAAGAAAAGAGGTTTTAGCAATCCCTTCCTGCCAATATTAAATAAATATTTAATCGGTGAACGTGGGGGGAAAATAAAAGTTTATTTGACAAAGTGCCCACATGGCACAAAAGAAATTAATAAGTGTTAGATATTGAACCTTCAGAACCTTACCCACAGCAGAACAAACAAACAAACCCAAAAATGCCAGGGGAAGGGAAAAAACTCCACCGGCCACGTGCTAGGGAAAAACAAGATGGCCAACGGCTTTGTCTTCTGGCTGGAAGAAGAATCCACACAGCAGGTTGGGGATGAGAGAAAAACAGATGGGAACCTGGTGAACTCCGATGTTGTTGGTCTCCACTGCAGATGAAATGGGTGGATTTTAAAGTCCCTTCTTTCGCTGGCTCAGCTTTTCCCGAGCTCTGGCTGAGGTGCGGTGTCCCCGCAGCTTACCCCACCGGCTGGCACTGGCCGAGGGTACAGCTGCAGACAAAAGCTGAGTAAAAGAGTTCCAGAAGAAATCACGGAAGCTGCCGGAGGATACTCTTGCAGTCCAGGGAAAAACTTGCCTCAGCTGACACCAACCGAGCTAGCTCAGACCCACAATGTGACATGTGTCCCCGCACATGCTGAGCATGTGGGAGGTGAGGGCTTGAAGAAAACCTGCAGAACTGCCCTGGCTCCCGCCTCGCCCCTGAGTTCAGCTAAAAGTGACAGGACCCAATTCTGGGCATAAAGCAGACGATCAGGAATAGAGTGTCATTAAAATCACCCCAAGACACCTTTGGACGTACAGCTTTTGCAGGATGGATGTGACAACAGCCAGACACTTCCAGAAGTACCTGCCCTAGTGTTGAATTATCAGATGCTTCAGGGTGCCCTGCTTCCATGTGGGCTCATCCCCAGGGCCCAGTCCCTTTAGGAGAGAACTCGGTCCTGCAGGCTCATCCCAGGTTCCATCCTTTCGACTGGAGCTCACCTGGAGCCCCAGCCTGCCAAGACAGCACAGCACAGACACAGCAGCTGTGCCACATCTGCCTCGCTGTTATCCAGGCGTTCCCAGGCACAGCACAGTGAGATGATCGGCACCACAGCCAGCAGGGAACGCCTAAAGCTGCCACTAACAAGCACAAGACCTCATTCCACGGTGAGCTGAGCCCCCAGCAAGCACAGGAGCTGTCAATTAATAGCTCAACAGCACTCACACCTATAGATTCCATCCAGCACATTCCAATCAAACCTGTCAGTATCTCGGTTGCTTGGAGCCCCACAGCAAGCACCAAAAAGGACTGGTGTGGGCTGCTGCACACCCAGGCAAAGCAAACCAAGGGATTCATTCCCCACTTCCCATGGGCAGGCAGGTGCTCAGCCATGCCCAGGACAGCTGGGCTCCATCATCAGGCAGAGAGTTGTCATCACTCTGAACATCCCCCATTCCTCCTTCTTCTCCTGCTTTACATTATGGTCTGGAATGTCCCTGGAGTCAGCTGTGCTCAGCTGTCCCTGCTGTGTCCCTCCAACTCCTTGTGCACTCTTCTTGCTGGAGGAGTGAGGAGCAGAACCACCCCTGGCTGTGCCAGCTCTGCTCAGTAACTAAAACACCCCTGAGTTATCAGGACTGTTTCCAGCACAGATCCCAAACACAGCCTACACCAGCTTCTGTGAGAATTAACCCCACCCCAGCCCAAGGCAGCACAATGTTGTTAACTCAGCAGTGTGCCAGCTGGATCTAGACATTCCATGTGGAGAGGTTAACTGACTTTATATAAGTACACACAGGAGAAGCTGAGATGACAGCCTTTTCATACAGTCCCCAAATTCTATAAAATGAGAAATTTGGGTTCAGAGTGCAATTAGTGCTTTTTGTGAGCACAGAATTGATGGCATTCCTCCCGTGGCCTTCTCAGGGGCAGGCAGGACCTCCTGCCTCCTCTACCTGGAGTAGAGAAAGAATTTTGGCTGGAGTCTGTGACCATGTGGGAGATGCAGTAAGTCCATATAACATCAGCTGATGCCACTGGGCAGAAGAACAAACACTTCTAGAGCCCAAGGATACACATTTTTCTCAGCATGTGTGAGTTCTAGCTGTACAGACACCCACTCAGAGCTCCTGCTCTCATGGAGGGACCATGGGGGAATGAATCCATTGGCAGAAGAGAGAGCAGGAGTCTTAGAGCCAGTACAGCCCACATCATTCGTGCTTGGCTGCTGTCCTGCACTGGGCACTTCAAAGACCAGGCCCAGAGGGGACCCACAAGGCATATGAGGACATTCCCTCACATTTTGCAAAAGAAACAGTGGAAAAAAGTCCCATCCCAGCACTGATGCACAGAAACAGTCACAGTCAGTTCAGCAGTTCTCTACATATGTGTCGGGGGTCCCATTTTGATCCAAACCCACAAGTCAGTGACTGGGATGGCTCCGAAGGAGGTGCTGAGGCACAGTGGATGGATGAGCTGCTTGATCAGCTCCTGGGAGCTGCTATCATCACCCATGCCCCACCTGACTGAGAGGCAATTTTAGTTTGTGCCATGACTGGATGCCAATAGCTTTTGGAGTTTTCATGTTGTAACAGGTCGGAGGACTTAAAATCCTTAGGAATTGCAGCTGGAGGACTAAAAATTCATAGGAAATCACGCATTTGAATCTCACTGATTTGCTGTGGCCTGTCTCTGAGACATCACTTTGTCCCTTTGCTTTCTTCCCCCCATCTTATTGAAAAAAACATTATCCCCTGCAATGCTCCCTGATCCTGCATTTTTGGAGAGAAGAAGCCATGTGCAAGCAGAAGGGACCCTTGTAGGCAGGGCCACACACTGTCAGGTTCCACAGGGACACCTCCTGCCTTCTGCTCTCTCTCCATTCCCCACAAACACAAGGAAGATGCAAGTGAAACACCCAGGGAAGATGGGAATGACCCCAACAGTGAAGCACCCAATGGCCCCACCTCCCAGCAACACCTGAAATGAGTTGGGCCGTTTTGCATGTGAATCCCTCTGGTGTCAGTCTATGGGACTGAATCCCTATGGGATTCCCACAGAGAAGCTATGGGAATATGGGAGAAAGCCTGCCCATTTTGCCTCTGGAACAGCCCCCAGGTTCAGAATTGTGGTGTGATGAGGACAGGGTGATGGGAGAGGGAAGTGCAACAGAAATAGTCGGACACTTGACAGCAGCATCCTGAGACACCAGCCTTGCAACACACAGCTGGTGGATAATAAATTAATGATATGCATATTTTAGACTGTTTTCACGAGCCACTCATATATGGCCATACCTGCTGCTGGCATGGCCAGAGAAAGAACATGAATTTCACACTGAGGGCTCCTCTGACAACAGATTACAGGAAATAATCCCAAACCAAATATTAGCCCTCAACAAGACAGACAAATTACATTTATATTTTTTTTTGGACTAACAATAAAAGGCCGGTAGAAGGTTACCTGAGCTCTGCTTCATATGTTGCAGATTATGATTAAGTACAGATTGAAACCTTTACACCGAGAGATCAGAGCCTTTCGTCCTTAGGAGGGAAAAAGATGAATGTAATTTCTTCTTCTGACACTCCTCCCTCCTTCCACTGCAGCACAAAAACACCACAATACTCATCTATCTTCATTTCTCTCTTTCTCTTCAGTGCTCAGGGAAAAGGAACAAAGATTTGAACTACGGAGCTGCAAGTTCCAGTTGTGCAGCTCCAGCGGATTTGGTGCATCAAGCCATAAAACTCACATGTTTGAGGGGTTTCTCCTCGGTGTCAGGGGTCAGGAACATGCGTCCCTCTGGGTGTGAGGAAAGCTGTGGATTCAGGGCTGAACCTGCTGTGTGCTTGTGTGCATCAGGAGCAGGACTGCCAAGCCAAGGGTGTAAAATTGACAGGGCACAACAGAGAGACGTCAGGGCAACGGCCTGGGAGCACTGATCCGGAATGAGGGAGAAGATAATTGGATCTTATCTGCATCTGCTTTGAGCAACGTCTACCAGCCTGCCTGGACTGTGGGAGAGGTGAGGTTCGCCTCTGGTCACTGTTTTCCAGCCAGTTCCTGTCTTCCAGCCTTTCCAACAGACCAGAAGAGAAGGAATAAGACAGGACAGGGTTGAGGCCATCCTAATTACAGCCAAGGCTGGTCTGAGAGGTCCCTAAATGGCAAGATTTTGCCATTCCCCTTCTGGGCCCCAGGCTGGTCCTAATCCAGGAGCAAGGTGGGAGAAAGCTAGAGGAAGAAACAATGTGAAAAACACATCACTGATTATGGGGGACAAACAGTGAGAAAAGGCAGGGGCATGAGAAGGAAAGGTTTGCAAATGGCTTGAGGGGGCACTGGAGGGAGACATGGCACTGAGTGAGGAGGCGCCTTGAAGATCCCTCCTTCCTTCTCAAGGACAGAAATAGGGGGTAAAAATCCAAAACAAAAGGGTGTGATCCTAATGCAAATCCTCCCTCCCTTTCCATGTGGCCTCAGCAAATCTCACTCTGCTGCCACCTTCCAAGAGCCTTGACATGCTCCACCAGAGATGGCCATCACATTATCAGGGCCCTTGGAAGCCTGAAAGACACAACAGCCAGTGCTGGCATATCAGCATCCCATGGGACACAGGACTCCTCATCCCAGGTGGTCACATCCTCTGTATATTCCAAATAGCACACAGGGCACAGGCACTGATGCTTTGGAGAAAGGGACTCTGCCATGTGGAGCCCCTGGCCCAGCTCTGGAGCCGTTCCATGGGCTGTGCTGGACCAGCCCCAAGGAAGTGCCTGTGCTGAGATCCCAGTGGATCTGCTCACACATGAGCAGGATGTGCTGTTGATAGAGAGGGACCCAGGGAACTGTGTCTCCTTCCATCTAGACAGTCCCTGACCCAGCAAATGCATTCCTTGCACCATTTGTCCGTTTCCTGATCTCTCTTACTCCAGTGTTGCTTTGTTGCCAGCTAGTTTGGGGATTTTTCCAACCTGACTTTGTTTTTGGGAGTGGGTTTGCTGGGTTGTCTCATTACAGGAAAACCAATTCCCTCGTGTACTTTTGTTTGCTACCACCTGTTATCCTGGGGTGGGCAGGGCCCGAGCTCAGCTCTTTGCCTGCACAAAAACTGTCTGGGAAGCACAGGGCCTGTGATCATTCCCACTCCACACGGCCCTGAGTAGAACAGGCTGCATTTCATCCACTTCCAGAGCACAGCGTGGGGATGTTCTCCCCAGAAAAGGAACTGATGTAAACACCAGCCGAGGGCTCAAAGGCTGAATGGAAAAGAATTTACTTTTCCCTGTTGGAACAGGGAAAGAAATTCCTTATACTGAGAGACAGAGATGATGAAATGAGCTTCATCACCCACAAGAGAGCAGCTTTTATGGGCTGTGAGAAAAGCACTGAAGGGCAAATATTTGGAGAAAGGCAGTTCCTCAGGGCTCTAGTCCTGACGATCATCCACCTGCAGGGAAGCCCTTGAAAACAGGATGTTTTCCCTCTTATCCTTGAACTTCAGTCCAGGCTTTCACATTGCCTTCACCAGGCACAGCATGGTTTAGGTACACCTGTCTAATGGGGTTGTTTCCAGTGGGTCTTACAGGCGGCTTCGTAGGTGCCAGCACAGACAATTCCAGGTGAATTCCCATATTAAGGGGGTTTAAATTTGCACCAGGGAGTCATTTCCTGGCAAGGACAGGAGTGGAAAATAACAGAATCCAGCTAGACTGGGGAGAGGAGCTTTGGGACCAGGCACTACAACCTGCAGTTATCCCAAAGGAGACACAAACATGAGGTTTTTATTTACATTTTAAGTCTTTGGTAGAATTCATCCTTTAGTTCTGTGTATGCCCCAGTCAATGCAATGGTGTTGCTGTCCAGAGGAGAGGCTGAGAGACACTGTGACACTTTAGTAATGAACAGTTTTCCCACTTACAGTTTCTGAGAAAGCTCTGGTGCTTCAGAGCCTGTTCAGAACAGAACAGCTAAACATGGAAAATCCTGAGTGCGAGCTACATCCCAACACTTCCAGGAGAGCTTTTATTTCACTCGGCTCAGGGCAAGGTACAGCACCCCTCATACTGTTCCTCTCTGTGTTGGGCTACTCAGGACTGAAAAAAAGCCTTTTCAATTATCTACACAGAGCTGTGTAGTGGCTAAATTTATCTACAAGTCAATATATCTCTATATTGTAGGAAAAAAAATACAGCAGCCAGTTAATTAGTGACTGAACTGTGTGAGTCTTTTTAAAGCAGATAGAAAAGACTCCATGAACTTGTGAAATTATCCAAGTTCTGTCCACTGTACCAGGTCACTCACTGCCTGTTGTACTACATGAATCAAGCTTTTATTAAATGAGAAAAAACGGAGACTTGAGAGATTCCCACAGTTCTGTAACTCAAATTCAGTAGTTGCTTTGTTACAGATTCAGTCACGGCAACACCCTGGAAACAGAAGGCAGTGGTGGTGCCCTGGGCTGTCACGGACAGGGATATTCCAGCATGGAAGCATGTTGTGAACACGAGCTGCTTTTAAAGCAGCTGGGAAAAATCCTGGACTAGGACTAAACACGGCTTTTTCACTATATCAATTGTGTGGTATGCAATGTAAAATTTATACAATGTAAAAATGTTATCTTCATTAGAACATGTTTATATAAATTAATACATGTTTCTATAAAAATATTTAATGTAACACAATATAGGTGTATTTATTAGAGGTATTAGATGGACTATAGAATATAAAAGTTCATCTCAAATACACAAATCATAGTGTACACTATGAATAGTTTGAATGTAGAGCCCAGCAGACTGTAACAGTGCATTTATCGACCCATTGAAAGGATTTTTATCAACAGATGGGGAGAATTTTCCTAATTCAGAACATTAAAGGGCGGTCAGAATACACTCCTGGGGACTCTGGGATGGTGTTTGGGATTCTCGCACGCAGCCGTCCCTGGAAAGGACTCCACAGACGGAGTCCTTGGGGCAGCTTGGGCTGTCAGGAGGCTCTGATGGGGTTCTGCAGGACTGACCCTGGGAGTTTTTTGGAACTGACCCCGGGTGCTCTGCGGAACTAACAGCAGGGGTTGTGTGGGACTGACCCCGAGGGCTCGGTAGGATTGACCCCAGAGGCTCTGTGGGCCTGATCCCAGGGGCTTTGGGACTGACCTGCAGGCTCTGGAACTGACCCAGGGAGCACTGTGGGACTGACCCCGAGGACTCTGAGGACTGGACCCGAAGGCTCTGCGGGACTGACCCTGAGGGCTCCGCAGGACTGGACCCGAAGGCTCTGCGGGACTGACCCTGAGGGCTCCGCAGGACTGGACCCGAAGGCTCTGTAGGGCTGACCCTGAGGGTTCTACGGGACTGGACCCGAAGGCTCTGTGGGACTGACCCTGAGGGTTCTACGGCACTGGACCTGAAGTCTCTGTGGGACTGACCCTGAGGGCTCTGAGGACCGGACCGTGAGGGCTCTGAGGACTGGACCCGAAGGCTCTGAGGAACTGACCCTGAGGGCTCTGAGGACTGGACCCGAAAGCTCTGTGGGACTGACCCTGAGGGCTCTGAGGACTGGACCCGAAGGCTCTGTGGGACTGACCTCGCGGGCTCCGCGGGACTGACCGCGGCACTGAAGCCGCACCGAGCAGCGCCTGCGCGCAGCCGCGCGCAACTCCCGCGCTCCCGCCAGACCCCGCGCATGCGCGCACGCGCAACCACCGCCCACCGGAGCGCGCGCGGCGGCGTGGTGACGTTAGCACGGGCTCCGCCTCCCGGTATAAAAGCAGCGGCGGGCGGCGGGCGCCATTGTGGTGCGCCAGGCCCGGCCGTGCGGAGCGGGCCCGTAGCGCGTCCACCCCTTGCGCCGCCAGCGCTCTCGCTCCTTCTTTCTCTCTCCTTCTCTTTTTCTCTCTCTTCCTCCCCCTTCCTCTTCCTCCTTCTCTCCTTTCCTCTCCTCCTCCCCCCCGCCGCGGACATGCCGCGCGTCTATATCGGCCGCCTGAGCTACCACGTCCGGGAGAAGGACATACAGCGCTTCTTCAGCGGCTACGGCCGCCTGCTCGAGGTCGATCTCAAAAACGGGTGAGCGCCGTTCGTCCGTCCGCCCCTCCCGAGGGCCCCGGGCCGGTCCGGGCCCGTCCATGTCGCGGCCGCTGCCGCGTGGCGCCGGCGCAAGATGGCGGCCGGGGGGGAGCGGAGCGGGGGGGCCGCGGCACCGTCCTGGGGCTCGCGGATGGACTGGCGGTCGTGACATGGACACGGGGCTGTGACACGGAGCGGGGGCCGCGACATGGACCCGCGGCCGTGACATCGTGCCCCTGCTGCCGCCTGACCGGGCCTTTCTTCTCCGCCCAGCTACGGCTTCGTGGAGTTCGAGGACTCCCGCGACGCCGACGATGCCGTGTACGAGCTGAACGGGAAGGACCTGTGCGGGGAGCGGGTGATCGTGGAGCACGCCCGCGGCCCCCGCCGCGACAGGGACGGCTACAGCTACAGCAGCCGCAGTGAGTCCGGGCCCGTCCCTCCCCGCGGGGCTCGGGGCGGCGGCGGGCAGGGCAGGGCCGGGGGGCCTCGGCTGGCACCGAGCCCCGGGGCTGGGGGGGGTCGCTAGCGGGTGTACCCGGCGCCCCGCTGGGGCTTCAACGTTTTCCCCGGCACCAACGGCGCGCTCGGGTATCCCGGAGCAGTTCTGGCTGCGAAATCGTTGCCTTCTAGAAAGGGTTTGCTCTGCTAATTAACGGCACCAGTATTCCTGGGAGCGTTTAGATGTGACAGCGATGTTGCATCAGTAATGTTAATGTATAAAAATCGTTGTGTAACTGGGGGAGAATCGCTCAGCTGTGAACTTTCATGTGTTTGATTCAGTTGGATATATGGGAGGGGCGGGGGGAGGGTTTGGAGCAGGAATCTGTTGTGCTAAAAGGGGGGGTGTTGTAAATATTTCTGTGCTCAGCTTACTTGTTTAGCTTCTTGAGCTGAGCTGTGTAGAGCTTGAACGGCCTAGTACTGTAATTAAAAGTACTGAGGTTGATTTTTCGGTGGTGTCTGGAAGCGTGGTGTTGGGGGGGTGGGTTTCTGTCTTTTTTAAAAAAATCAAATGTATGTTGTTTTAAAATTGTTGCATGTTCAATTCAAACTTTTTAACAAGTCCTTGATGTTTCAATTTAAAAGTGACCAGTGGGGCTGAGGCTGTGTCCACTGAGGCTAAGATGACTGCCTTTCCTGGCCATGGCTTTTCCATACATTGTGTGACCCTTGCCCTATGACCCTTTGGCTGACCTTACCGGAAGCCATGACGACAGCAGCCTTTTGCCATTAGACGCAGGGTGATGGTGAGGATTCCAAGGGTTAGACAAAACTGGTTAAACTGAACTAGGTGACTGTTACCTTGCGTGTTTTGTGGCCAAACCACCACCAAAAACCTCATACTGTGATGTAAGTACTTAGTGTAACTAGTAAACGTTTTTGTAAAATGTAGAAATGCATGTAATCAGTTAAGTTTTATATTTTACAATGTTCTGTAAAATAAAACTTAGCAAGGTGAATCTAATAAGGAGCAGTCACTCTCTAACAGATCTTAGGAGCACAGACTTGTAGGATGTTAGTCTGTTTGATTTGCCATTAATATAGATCATGGCAAAATTGCAAAGTTTATTGGAGGCTTAGCGAAATAAAGTCCTACTCCAGTAAATATGACTGTTAAACTAACTTTTTCAGAACATTGAGCTTCCTTCATGCTAGGAGACGACCTAACTTTGTTTCTTTGTACAATCAAGGTGGGGGTGGTGGCGGATATAGCAGTCGGAGACAATCGGGACGAGATAAATACGGACCGCCCGTTCGTACAGAGTTCAGGCTGATTGTTGAGAACCTTTCCAGTCGCTGTAGTTGGCAGGATTTGAAAGTAGGTGTTGATGTTCTGTGTGGAGTCTGTTGTGAATATCAGGAAGCAATAGCTTCCTTTAATAGCTGTGTTGATTTTGATGCAGTAGAATAATTAAAAAGTGTTTGTGCACAATGAGTGTTGCTTGCAGTGCCCTGTGTTCTGTAACTGCCCTGTGCTCCCTGCAGGATTTCATGAGGCAGGCTGGGGAGGTGACCTATGCAGATGCCCACAAAGAGCGTACAAATGAAGGAGTGATCGAGTTTCGGTCATACTCAGACATGAAGCGTGCGCTGGACAAGCTGGATGGCACAGAGATAAACGGCAGGAAGATCAGGCTGGTGGAAGACAAGCCACGTTCCAGCCACAGGCGATCCTACTCTGGCAGCAGGTCCAGGTAACTCTGGGGACACGCTGGTCACTGCAGCAAGAGTACTTACACTCAGCATGGAGATGGGTGCCTTCCTGCAGCAGTTACCTTCAGCTGATGGTTTAGGAATGGGAGGAGGCCTCAGAGCATAGAAGGAATGATTTGACGTCATACAGCAAAGCCAGGTTGGAGCACTATTTTCACATGTGAAACCTAAGATTCACTGTGATTCAGTGACAGTATGTTGAACCCACCCTGGTGGGGCTGCCCTTGCTCTTGAGAAGTTCTGTAGCAGCTTTTCTCTGTTAGATCGTGCTACTAGATAGCATAATGTATTAGATGCATTCAGGAAGAGATTCTTCCCAGTGAGGGTGGGTTTCCCAGAGAAGCTATGGCTGCTCCAGTCCTGGAAGAGTTGAAGGCCAGGTTGGATGGGGCTTAGAGCAAGCTGGGATAGTGGAAGGTGTCCCTGCCCATGGCAGGGGGATTGTAATAAGGTGATCTTTAAGAGATACTTTCCATTCTCTACTTGATGATGCAGGGTACACCAGACAAAGAGAAGAGGGTGAATTACCTTTTAAATGTTTGCAGGTCACGATCCAGGAGACGGTCTAGAAGCAGAAGTCGGAGAAGTCGCAGCAGCCGCAGCAGATCCCGTAGTGTCTCCAAAAGCCGTTCCCGGTAAGTGCCCCAGAGTTAACGCTGCCAGTGCAGGAACCCACTCACTGACAGCTGGTTACAGCTGCTGGAAGTGCACTGCAGGCCATGGAGAATAAACTGCCTCTCTCTCTGTGAAAGATCTAAATCTAGGTCACGAAGCAAAGACCGCTCCCGTTCCAGATCCAAAAGCAGGAAGTCCAGATCAAAGAGCAAATCAAAACCCAAGTCTGACAGGGGTTCACGCTCGCACAGCAGATCCAAGGAGAAGTCTGAGAAGTCCCGGTCCAGATCCAGGTCCAGGTCTCGATCTCCCAAAGAAAATGGTAAAGGGGATGCTAAGTCTAAGTCCAGGTCCAGGAGCAGGTCTCGCTCCAACTCTCCACAGCAGCAGCCGTCTACCAAGGCTCGCTCCGAGTCACCACCCAAAAGAGCCGCGTCCAGGTCCCGCTCCAGGTCCCGCTCAAAGTCCCGCTCGCGATCAAGATCCAGTTCAAGAGATTAGGACTAGAACTCTCCTCTCACCTTGCACACTATTATGGAACATTTTCCTACCTGTCAGGCCATTAGTGTTATGTTAGTACTTCAGAAGTTGGTTTTTTTCTCTTGCAGGAGTGATGGCCTAAGAACTAAGTCATAAAGGCATAAAGGCTTAATTTGTATCCCAGATTTGACAATACAAGGTGGAATGGTGGTACAAAGCAGGAAAAGTCCCCCTTTTGTAGAAATTGAGCTGAAAGTTTGATTTTTTAGCATTTCTGCAGGAGTAACTTAACTACTCTTAAATGCAAAGAGGTTTTTATATTAAAAATAAACTGAATATAAACAGGCTTAAATCTGGGCTTTTTTGAAAGTATCCTTTTTTCCTATTTTTTTCATGGCATTAGAACTATGGGTGTCATTAGCTTCATAGGTTTCAGCTTGCTGCCAAAGGCAGGATTGCCTTGCTGGGCAGGTCACAGAGTTTTATCTTAATTTTGGAAGCAGGCTGCAAACTGAATAAACCAGAAATAGTACTAGGAAGATTTCAGACCAGCAACAAACTCAAGTTGGAGGACTTGTGTTGTACCTTAACTTGCCAAAAGAACATTCTCCCATACTGAGACTGTATTAAAGGTAACAAAGGTACTCCGGAACGTGTATCCTACAGTATTGCTGAAAACCCCTTCGTTCCAGACTTGAACGAATAAAAGCTTTCTGACGTTTCTTGCTTGAATCTCAAGTGTCACTTGTCAGACACAAAGGTGTCTCTTGGCTGTGGTCCAAGTCACTAGTATGTTGTATGGTTTGTCAGCCTCTGAATCCCCATTGGATATGAAACCCAGGTAAAAAATCTGTCTTCCCTCCCCTTTGACTCACTTATGTTAACATTTTGCTTCAGACTAGGAGAACTATAATCCTCTTGTGTGTAGGTCCGAACTTTATTGGAAATGTAATCTCTTGGAGCTAGAGTTCTAGTTTTAACAAAAGCTTTGCTAAACCACAGTTGCCAATTCACTTAAATTGTGGAATAGGACTCGTCCCAAAAATTCCCCTTTATAGTTAAATTGATTTTTGTAACATGCAGTAGCAAACATTAGAACTGCCTTGTACTCTTTATACAACGTGTAGTTTGACTTGTATAAAATTAAATTGGTGACTCAAACTCTTGTGTTCATTGCAGTGAAATGGGATTCTTACTCTGTCTTGTGCTGGGGAAATTACAACTTAACCTGCTTTTATGGAGAAATTTCAGTTTAGTGAGAGACTTCATAGGTCTTGAAAGGCTCTTGGTGTGCCTGAGACCAGCACGAGCTTGCTGTGTCCCAGTTTGTCCCTTTTCTGCGGGTCTGACAGCTGCACCCCTCATCTCAAGTCACACACCTGCCCAGAGGAATTGGGTCAGCACGGGGCATGTGTGACATGTGACTTGATGCCAAGTTGTCTTGCCTGGAATTTCCTTATACTATAAGCAATTCTTTTGAAATTCAGCTTCTAACCATTTCCTGATCATCTCTAGAAAGCTGCACTTTGCCTGTTGCAGGTGAGTATCCGTGCTGGTGGCAGAGGGGATCCTAGTGGGAGTGGTCAGTTCTGAGCTCACGTTCCTGGGACCTGAACTGGAGTGGTTCCATGCCTAGTGGTGCCGTAACAGCGGGTTATCAGCCTGGGTGCTGCAGTCTTATCTGCACCCGACCCTGGTGGTCATTTGTGATAAGGAGTTCTTGGGTTAAATGAGCTGTTTGGTGAGGGTGGTGTATTTTAGCACAATGAGTAGAAAAATGGGGTTGCAGTGTTGATTATTGCAGGATCTCACATGGGAGGGGAATACTGGGGGCTTTCTACAGAATTCAGACTGGGTAAGAACAGTTTAGTTCAGGTTTACAGCCTGAGATATGCTTGAGGACATACTTGAGCTGCCTTGGTTGTACTTCTGATCATGGAGTAGGTCAGGCTTCACAGAGAACTGCTCCTCTGTGAAACAGAACTTCTGAGAGAACTCCTCTAGTAAAATACACATCACAGTCCTCAAAAGAAGGATTGAGCTTGGAGCTCAGCAGGTTAAAAGGTACCATGTGCATGTTTCCTTTATGTGTCTGTGCGAGAAGACGTTGACATTACTTTTTTGTAGATACAACCCCTTCTTTCTAAAACTGACCCCAGTGCCAGCCTGAGGATGTCTTGGCCACTCCCAGGCTGTGAGCCCCCAGCCTTGGTTAGCGATGCAGAATGATTTCTTTTAACTAGCTACACTCAGCTTTCTGAAATGAGATTGATGTGGCATGGTTATGTTTTAAATCTCCTTCATTCATTAATTACAAGGAGGGTCTGGATTGCATTTAACCAACTTACTTGAACCTCCTTTAAATACCAAGATTTCTTTCTGTGTTACTGGAGCCACATTCCCTGTCCCCTTTGGCTGCTGCCTTTACTGTGCAAATGAAGCAGGGATTCCTTGGCATGACTCATCCTTCTGGATGGGTTTCCTTTGGAAAGCCAGGAGGATTTTGGTAGTGCCAGATCCTGAGCCAGGCAGTGAAGTGCACAGCTGATAATTCTGTAAGGAACCAGCAAAACCCCAATGCCTTCAGTGTTCCAGCTCTGTCAGCAGCACTTTTTGTGGGAGTGGAACACCGAGGCTAGTGTGTGTGATCCCAAATGTGATTATTCCTGGGATCTCTTCTGGGTGTGATAAAAGGGGTTGGGATAAATCTTCATACAAAAGTAAAAGGCTACAGGACCTGTGTGCTGGCTGCATTTGCACCATGTGTGCTTAGCTTTGCCTGTAGTAGCAGCAATAGTTTGATGGCAAAACCACCTGGCATTGTCATAACTCACTTTTTAACCTGACCCTGGAGGCAACTTTTTGGGGATATGCTTCAGTATTGGGCTACCTGGCTTTTTTTTTTTTTTTCCCCTTTTCTTTTTGTATAATCTATATAAATTTGTCTTTAAAAAGACAAAAGAGAAAGCTGCCTTCTCATTAAATGTGGGATGCAAGATTGACATGATCTACGTGTCCTGTAGCAAATGGTGAAGAAGAAATCAACACCACCATTTAAAAGTGAAACCTAGAATCTGGGACTGTATTTGCAGTCTGGTCCTGGCCTTTTCCTATATTTTAAAAAAACCTCCCTTCATGTATTTTGGCTTTTGACATAAAGGCAAGTTTCATCATCAAATCATAGAATCACAGACTGGTTTGAGTTGGAGGGACCTTAAAGCCCATCAAATCCCATCCCCTGCCACGGGCAGGGACACCTGTGACTATCCCAGGTTGCTCCAAGCCCTGTCCAGCCTGGCCTTGGACACTTTGAAGGATGGGGCAGCCACAACCTCTATTGATTCACTTTTTACTTGATTATACATCAGGAAGAATTGTGTTGCTGTAAGGAAGAGCACAACTTCCGTGTCTGATGTACACTCACCTTGCAATATCACTGCTTGGAGCAGAGCTCAGTGGCCTGAGTAGGCGATGCTCCTTTTTCCTCATAGAGCATTTCTACCTCTTAATTCTGTGGTTTCAGACTCTGTTTACAACTGGAAGATGACTCTGTCCCAATCCCGAGCGTAACCACCTACAGATGAGCAATGGGGAGGGGCATTTAAAGCAGGATTCTTGGATTTCTTATCCACACATGGAATAACTTGAACTATTTCCAGTTCCTACTGAAGTCTGGTTTAGGTTGGCACTATAACATCCACAGAGCAATTTCGTACATCAAAGAGCAAAAGCTGGGAAAGCAGGAACTTGGCTGAGGAGCCTGGAAATCCCAACAAATAGCTGGGCTGCTGGGAATGTCCTTGAGAGGTGAATTCAAACTGTGGGATCATTTTAAAGACACATCGTTTGGATGTGGTTGAGGGTTAAAGTCCTGCAATACTGTCAGCTCTTTGCTGTGTCCTGGCTTTGCCAGGGCTGTTAAAGTGAACAGGAATGTGTTACTTTAAAAGGTGAGAAGCACAACTCAAACAAATACTGCCCTGTGTAGTGGCAGCTGTTCAGGAATTTTACCTATGTGTCCTCAGGATTATAATGATCACTTTTATGGCTTTTCCCCCTTTTTCTTTGCAATTAGGTGAAAAGGATGAAGAGCAGAATATGGGCTTTTAACTTACACAGCTTCCTCACGCATTATTATTTTTGATAAATGTGTGTAGGTGTCAGAGGGGAAGTTTCAGCTGTTTCATAATCCAGTAAAAATTTGCAATAAACAAACTGCTCTTAAGTGGCTCATAAACTTCCACACTTTCAGCAACATCTGTCACTGCCAGGCTGGGTTGGATGCACACAGGTGTGTTCCTGTAGCAGAAGGAATGGCACAGCAGTTGGTATGATCCACACCACTGAAAAAGTGCTGACCACAGGAAGATGCCTGCAGCTAATGCATGATTCAGGGTGTAGTTCACACCAGCGTGTATTAGCACTCAGGTTTTGGCCATGATTCTGGGTGATTCTCTGACTCAAAGGCAACATCCTCTTCTTGTTCACAGAAAGGGACTTTTGCAGGGTTGTCTAATTTAGAGTATCTTAAATACTCTTTTTATTCATTTTAGAAGCAGAAGCTTAAGTCTTGCTCCAGTGTTTTTCCTTTGGGTAAGAACTGAGTGCAGTGATTTCAGCCCAAAATACCAAAAACAGTGGAGTGAAAACTGCAGGTGACACCAGGGTTGGTGGTGACAGCCTGAGCTGTCATGTGGATGGACGGGGGTGTGTGTAAATTTATTACTGGTGTGTGCAGCTCCTGGAGCAGGATTATCCTGTAAATGGGAATAAGATGTTGGTGCTGTTAAGCCAGCAGGTGGTAACTGGATCACAGCTCCTGGGCCTGGTGTGACCACAGCACCCAGGTGAGCTGCTGGGAGAGGAGCAATGTTCCACCCAGAATGGGGTAAAGTGCAAAATGCTTTCCCCTGCACATCTCTTGTGCTCCTTGTTCTGCTCAGCATCAACGTGAGAGGAAAAAAACACAGCACACAGTCAGTTGTGATCACAGTGGTGATGGGTGCTGTACAGTTCACCTGGGGGGGTGCAACAGCAGCTCCTGTTCTGCTCAACTCTGGTACAAGTGTGGAGTGCAGTAAGTGCTGACAGTAAAGGCAGACACAAAAACAAGTATTTCTAAAAGAGCTTCTCCACTTGTCTTGTCTGGGTCTGTTTGCTGACAGTTAAAACCCGTTGCTCTGTGACACTGGAAGTGTAATCCCATCATTCAGGTGTTGCCCGTGTATGTTTGGTAGCCCAGACCAGAACTATTTTGTAGCTCTCCACACACAACGTGCCCCTGGAAAGCGTCTATCTGAGACACAGCATTGCACTGACCTTCCCAGTGGGAATAAAAGCTGTGGATGGCAGCAGCTTCCTGTTGCTTCATGTTTTATGAGGTCTCTGTCAGGTTTTTGGGACATGGCTGTGGGTAAGGACCCGAGTGACAGGCACTGCCACATGTGGATACTTCCATCCTCTGAATAGCAGGATGTATGGGGCTGAATCCCAACCAAATGAGTCCCAGAGCAGCATAGCCCTGCACATGTTGGGTCTCCTGGGACCAATGGCATAGTGAATAATCCGTGTCAGAATAAATTAAATAAAATAATGAAGAGTTAAGATTAAGTAAATAAAAGCTCATAGAATCACAGAACAGCTCAAGCTGGAAGGGACCTATAAGGACCATTTGGTCCAGCTCCCTGCTCCTGGTAGGACCACCTAAAATTAAACCATTCCACTAAAAGCATCATCAGACACTCCCTGAACCGGGTGCCATGACCGCTTCCCTGGGGAGCCTGTTCCAGGCACTGAGCAGCCTCGGGGTGAGGAACCTTTTCCCTGTGTCCCACCTGACCTTCCCCCGAGGCAGCTTCGTTCCATCTCCTCAGGTGCCATCGCTGGGGAGGGCCCTGACCTGGGGAGGAAGGTGCAGCCAGCGATGGGGTGACCCCTCAGCCTTCTCTGCTCCCAGCTGAACAGGCCAAGTGGCCTCAGCTTCTCCTCCCCCAAGTCCTGCCCTGGGAACCTTTCACCATCCTGATGCCCTCCTCTGGAAACACTCCAGCCCTTGGATGTCCTTTGTGTGCTGAGGGACCCAAACTGTCCCCAGGACTCGAGGTGAGGCTGCCCCAGTGCAGAGCAGAGCAGAGCAGGACAGGACAGTCACCCCCCTGATGTCCCCCATGGCACTGCTGGCTCCTGCTCCACTTGCCCTCAGCCCAAACTTCCCGAGCCCCTTCCCCAGGGCAGCTCTCCAGCCCCTGAGGTATAAGTTCAGATCTTGTGCACAGAGGTCTTGGAAATGGAAGTTGAGGCACAGAGAGGGAAATGGTCTGGTGTTACATCAGCCAGAGGGCTTGCTGGGAAACCAGGGCTGTTTCCTCCTTTTTGCCTAATGTAGCTGTTTCCTGGGAATTCATCATTCTAAATTCATAATTGTTTTATTACAGCAAGCACAGCCAGGAACAGGGAACTGACGGGAGAAGGGGAATGCTGGCTTGCCTTTCAAGTGACTGAGTGTCACTCTGCTCCTGATTCAAATCTGTGTGACCTTCCATCTTCAGCAAAACAAGGATTGATATGGGAAGATCTTTTTTTACAGTGTGCCACTGAAAGTTTATTTGAAAATGGGGAAGAAGGCAGATTTGGTCTCCAGGGCCTCTTGGCTGCTGAGGAGGACATGTCCCCATTGATGTTGTCAGATTCCTCTCAGAGGGTTGTTTGGTTAATCACACAATCTTAGAATACTTAGGGTTGGAGGGACCTTAAAGGATCATCTCGTTCACACCATGCCACGGGCAGGGACACTTTGCACTATCCCAGGTTGCTCCAAGCCACGTCCAACCTGGCCTTGGACACTTCCAGGGCTGGGGCAGCCACAGCTTCTCTGGGCAACCTGTGCCAGCTGCCCCACCACCTCACAGGGAACAATTTCTTCTCAAATTCCCATCTAACCCTACCGTCAGTGGGAAGGCATTCCCTGTGTCCTGTTCCTCCAGGTCCTTGTCTCAAGTCCCTCTCCAGCTCTCCTGGAGCTCCTTTAGGCACTGGAAGGGGCTCTGGGGTCTCCCTGGATCCTTCTCTGGGTGAACACTCCCAGCTCTCCAGTCTGGCTGTGGATCTGAGGGGCTCCAGCCCATCCCTGACACCCGTGCCTTAGTGAAGCAGCACCGTGTGGCTCCCCCGTCCCGTCTAACCCTGGCCCCGCGACCCGAGGATGCCCGGCCGGTCCGGGGGGCTCCCGGCGTTGCCATGACGACGCCCCCTTTTCTCCGCATCCCCCCGAAAAGCTGCGGCGGGGCTGAGCGCGGCCCTGCGGATGCGGCCCCGCGCGTTTCCACGGCGACGGCGCGGCTGAGCCGCCCCCTCCCCGCGCTCCCCGCGCACACTCGGACCGGCCCCGCGCCCCTCCCGCTCCG
>VZTX01001060.1:0-13541 GCA_013400915.1 Pardalotus punctatus | reverse complement strand
ATCTCAGTGAGCACTCAGCTCCCTGTTCCTGGGATCCTGGCTTACACTCAGCTCCCCTTTCCCGGGATCCTGGGGTACACTCAGCTCCCCGTTCCCAGGATCCTGGGGTACACTCAGCTCCCCTTTCCCAGGATCCTGGGGTACACTCAGCTCCCCGTTCCCAGGATCCTGGGGTACACTCAGCTCCCTCTTCTCTGGATCCTGGGGTACACTCAGCTCCCCATTCCCGGGATCCTGGGGTACACTCAGCTCCCCGTTCCCAGGATCCTGGGGTACACTCAGCTCCCCATTCCCAGGATCCTGGGGTACACTCAGCTCCCCATTCCCAGAGCAGGCACAGCTTCCTGTGCTGCAGCAGCCGGAGCGAGTGGAGGTGCTGACAGAAGCTGGCTGACCACAAGGGCTGGGTTTGGGGCTGTAGCTCTTTTCTAGGTGAAGTTGGAAAAGTCCCTGGTGTAAGGCAAGTATCACAGAATCTCAGACACGGGGGTGACGATGCTGCCCATCCCCGCTTGGAAATGTGAGGAAGAGGAAGCGGTGCTGCGTGATGCACGCGCGATTCATTCTGAGAAGCGCCGGCTCCTCCCTGCTTCTGCTGAAGAGTTGGTTCTGAGAAAGCCTGAGAGGCGACCTCGGCATGAGCTGGGCCAGGAGAGGCATCAGCTCTGCTCCCTCGGCAAGGACAGCTGCTCCTGACCACTCCTCTCCATTTATGCAGCTACCCCTGTGCCCGAGTTACAGGGTGCTGAAGGGCTAACTCAGCCCTCTCCAAAATAAATCCCTACAGCTGCCATCAAACGGCTGCCCAGCAGCATCACTCACAGAATCAAAGAATTGCTGAGGTTAGAAAAGACCTCCAAGACCACCAAGTCCACGCTGTGCCCGATCTGCCCCTTCTCACCCAGCCCACAGCACTGAGTACCACGTCCAGTTGTTTCTTGAACACAAGCAGGGAAAGGCGGCAGCCGCAAATTTCAGTTTCTGTCATGGGAAGTTAAAAATCAGACCCACACAGCTACGAAAGAGCTCTGCAAAGCACTTTGAAAATTCATGTTTGTTTGTGGTGAGATGGGACTCCTCTTGGGTCTTTCTTGAGCTTCCTGGAAAAATCCCCACATTGGCTTCTCTCTGCTGCAAAGGGCTCACCATCACTTCTTCCACACCGAGCTGCACTTCTCCCCTCTCTACAAAAACCAGCCCTTGAAGGCGTCCCCTGTCCACACTCAGAACATTTTCAGCTCCTCACATGCTCCGTGTTGTTCCACAGGAGGCTGATGACACAAGGTTTAGGGGGCAATGACCTCCTTTTCTCTGCTGCCAGAGGTTAAACACCCACGTGGCACTTGGCGCAGAGCAGGGAACCTGGAACAGACGCTGGTCCCAAAGGCGGAGGATGACCACGACCCTACATCCCTGAGACTGCTGTGCTGTGGGTGACTCAGTGGAGCCCAGCAAGCACCACCCAGCCCGATGACCTGCAGGGGACGGGGTCCCTGAAGGCCACGTCCAGCCTCCCGAAAGGACGAGGCCACCTCTCCACGCCAGCCTCCTCTGGGCTGTTTGCATCCCCACTGAAGTAGGGCACGTCACACCTCCACAGCGGGGCAGGACAGACATTCCCCAGCAGGGTGAGCAGCACAGCTGGTGGCAGTGGCTGCTGTCACCCACGTCCTCTTGCACAAGCATCCGGCCGGGAGCGCCCCGGGCTCAGGGCGCTGACTCAGGGCCAGCCTCACCCCAGCCCAGGGCCAGCTCCTTGGCACCCACGGGGCTTTCTGGGCTCACCAGCTGTGCCAGCAGCGCCCTGGGCTCCCCGTGCTCTGCCACCCATGGTTTCCAGGCAGGAGCCCTCCCCTGTCCCAGGACCGGCACCCACCCACCCTGCCAGCTGTTTGGGATCCACCCAAACCCCAGCGCGTTATGCAAGCATCCATTCCCCAGAACTGGCCCCAAGCCTTTCCTTCTGCTTTCATCCACCCAGGCCCTTTTCTTCCACATGCTCGGCTCAAGGGAAACCTTTGCCTGGTCAGCTGGAATGGCCGATTCTCAGCATGGATAGCAGGTGGTTTTCAGGGAAAACCAAGCACTGGACCATGTGGGGTTACTGCCAGCAGCAGGAGGGTTTCCTGCAGCCCACCATGGGGCAGCCAGCTCACAGGCTCCAGAGAATCCCAGAATGGGTTGGGTTGGAAGGGACTTTGGAACCCACCCAGTGCCATGGCAGGGACACCTCCCACTGTCCCAGGCTGCTCCCAGCCCCATCCAAGCTGCCCTTGGACACTTCCAGGGACTCAGGGACAGTCATGGCTTCTCTGGGCACCCTGTGCCAGAGCTTTGGAAGATGGGGTTGACCATTCCTTTCTCCCAGTGCAGCTCCTGGTTTGCACCTCAATGCCGATTCCAAGGGTGGAACAAGTTCCTTCCCTATCTGAGCACGAAGCTCAGCCCGTGCCTAAGACACGGTGTTTCCAGCAGCCCAGGGCCTGCTGCCAAACACTCTCGGCTCTTCCATGCCTCTGCCATGATTTCTTGATTAATCCTGTAATTATATTGGCTAACTCTGGCCAGCTATCTCAAGATGCAGCTTGTTGGGAAGTTACCACCAAACGAAGCCCTGTCAGCTCCAGGTCACATCCTGACCTCCTTGGTCCTCCTGCTCTCCCAGCCTGCACCAGTATCACGGTGACTGGTAGCCCCAAAACCCCAATTTCCTCATCTGCAACTGAATTATTTGCACAGGCTGCTCTCTCCTGTGTCTGCAGCTGGTTTGCTCAATATTGATATGACAGATCTCTCCTCTTTGACTCTGCCTGAAGTGCAGGATTTCCAGGCACAAATGACAGATGAACATAACTAATTTCCAACACTCTCAGGCTGTAATTTCATGTACATATGTCTTTCACCAGTGCTGGAATCATTAAGGCCCTTTTGAAACGCTCTGGGTTAGAAGTGTCATGGTCTGCCCCTGTCATCCCTGTAGGTGCTGCAGTGCAAAGCCAGTCTTGGCCATGTCCTGCTGAACTGGATTTCATGAGAGCCTGGGACACAGCCACTCCTCAAACCATCACCACTCGTGAATCCCACATGCCTGCTGGGTTTCAGAGCACAGTGACTGTCCTTGCTGGGTGACTCCCTGGGAAAGGCTTCAAGTCACACTTGCACTTCTGGAAGGGCACAATTTAAAAGCCTGACACTGATGGAACCTTGTCTTTGCTTACCAGGAGGCTGTGCCTTGGCACAAGTCACTCAAACCCAGAATCAGAAACACTTCCCATTACAGCACAGAGCTCAGGACACAAAGGAAAAAGCCTAATAATATACTTAAACCCCAGGTTTGTACACAGAGGTTAACTAAGGCACAAAGGGAAATCTGTAGCTTTCGTTCCCATTCCAAATTCCTTTAAGGATATCTGCACCATCACTCCTATTTGTAAATGGCTCCTTTTCAATGACAACACAGTCCAGATTTGAAACTCTGTGTCCTCAACCTCGACACGGGAGCTTGGGCAACCCTGACACCTCTGCCTCATTTTTGCAATAAAGGTTGTCAATGACACAGATCCCACTTGGATTAAAAGCCTGAGGGAATCAGGAGCTGGCCAGGAAGCTTTGTGCTAAAACTTTTCCAAAGCAGCCTTTATTTTTCAACAAGCACATCTGCATGCACAACCCCTGAGAGCCACGGCTCGTAGCCACCCTGCTCAAGGTGCCGAGCAGGGGATGCAGGAGTGGGGCACGCCAATATTTGCCTGTGCTGTGACAGCCCGTGCAGCTGCCTGCAGACAGCTTAGGAATGCACACAAACCCGAGAGCCTGTGTGGTTTTCTCTGTATCGAGCTGCAGAGCGAGGGATTTTACATATCCTAAATGCCTGCACACAGCTGGCTGTGGCAGAGCCCTGCCAAAGCCCCGGTGACAGCTGAGCTGCCGGGCTGCCCAGGCTGCCACAGCAACTGCGGGCACGCAGCTCCAGCAGGAATTCTCAAGACAGGATGGGAAGATAAGACATTTAAATGAACTAATCTGCAGGGAGTTGCACGGAGTTCACGAGTCATCTGGGTGTGGATGTCAATGTCTGGCCAAGGCGATAAGTGGATCCCCCACCTCCCACACACAGGGTGTTATTCAGACATCACCTGATCTTCCCGGTGACTGCAGAGCTCGCAGGAACTTTGTTCCCGGGAATCACGGCAGGCTCCGGGCTCTGCAGCACCATCGCATCCTTCCCGATAAAGCCTCCTCCAGGACAGGATCCAGCCCCGCAGGATCCTCCACCTGCAGGGATGGAGCCACCAGGATCCCTGCTTGGGCCAGGACAGCCTTGTAAACAGCAGGAATTAAAGATCATTGTTGCAGAATCATCTCTGCTACCAGGAGATTTCTCTCACATCCTGCAGCACTGCCATTAAATTGGTATTAAGGAGGTGGCTCAGGGATGCATTTCCAAGGGGAGCTGCTCCATGCCAAGCTGCTGAAATCCATTTCCCATTCCTGCCACACGTGGGGCTGCCAGGCTGGGCAGGGATGGGCAGGTGTTGGGGAAGATGAAACAGGAAGGCCCCGTAAATATGATTGCTTAAATTCTGAGTATATGAAACCTGTAAGTGAAATAGAATTGAAAGCAANGCTCCTTCTCCGGGGCTCTTCTCCTCTGCCCCTCCCCCCACCCTGTTTCCCCAATAAACCTGCATGCTCTCAGACTGGACTCTGGAGAGCTCTGTCCAAATCGCCGGCACATCGCAGAGATCCCTACAGCACCCCCGAAACCGCTACAGGCAGGGATGGGCTGGGGCAGCAGTGGGGAGTGCAAACACACTCAGCTCCCACCCCACACCGACCCCGCAGCTCCAGCGATCCCAGCGAAGATTCCGCAGATATCCCGAGTTTTACATCATCTGCCTCCCCTCGCTGATGAAAGGGAATTTTATCCCTGTTCACAGCGGTGAATTCCAGCCTCTGGCAGCAGCCTGGACCTGCAGCTACAAGCCCAGAGCAGCCTGGCCCCGCATGGGACCCAACCAAACCAGTCCAGATCCCAGAGCCACCAGCAGCCCCACACTGCTCCCAGAACAGGGACAGTGACCGTGCTGCGAGCTCAGAGTCACAGCAGCACTGTCAGAACACTCAGCACACGTTACTTTATAGAATCACAGAATCCCAGCCTGGTTGGGGTTGGAAGGGACCTTTAAAGCTCATCCCATTCCACCCCCATGGGCACGGACACCTTCCCTAGCCCAGGTTGCTCAGGTCAGGTCACTGCTTTTTTTTTTTGATTTTTTGCTCAATCTTCAGTGCTCTAAATTCAACTGTGTTTCCAAGTGTACCTGTTGACTTCTTTCCTTGTGATGTGTTTGAACTTAATGAGCGTCTGTCTGTGAAGAAATATAAAATTAGCTGAAGAATTGCAATAAATCATTGATTTTCATGGCTACAATTTCTTTTAATGTGGGCTCAGGATTGTGCAGGGTGCAGGATGAATGCCATGGGCCAGATCCAGCTCTGCCATACCCAGTACAGTGGGAATCCTCAAAACTGCCTTTCTACACACATTATTTTTAGACAAGAAAACATCAAAATTCAAGATCACTCTTAAGGTTCCTGAATATTCACTAACTGCATAAATGAAATTGTCCAGGATTCTTTTGATACCACAGTGCTTAAAATACCTTTAAAGCACTGTACAAGCAGCACTGGAAGCAACTCACCAACTGACAGTGGATGTAATTTAAGTGTCCTAAATTCTTTATTTTTTCTACTGTTCTGTAGTGCTGGAACAACCCACAAATACTAAATGGCAATGTTTAAAATCGTATTTTCTTCATCTTTTTCTTTCAATTACCAGAGGGCAGAAATTCAAGAGTTTTCTCAAGATGTTTTGTTGGGAGCCAGATCCAGGTGAAGCATTTGAGGTGTGTTCTGCCATCACAGTGGGACTCGGAGCACTCGATGCTTCCTAGCCCGGCTCCTAAAAACGGGTCCGGGCATCAGCTGAGCCCACCCAACAGCCCATGGAAGATGTGCCCCATCTCTGTCACTATCCAAGATGTTACAGTGCCACCTTCAGTCTGAAATACGGGAAGAAAATCCCTTTAAAAGGCAGCCATGCCCTAAGGAGGCTTCCCAGGAGAGGCTGGTGGCTGTGGCATGAACGAGCCCGTGGCGACCCAGCAGCTCCACAGGCGAGTCCTGCCTTGGCATCAGGGATAAATTTAATGCTTTTCTTTCCTGTCCTCCTGCATTTGCGGGGCTTGGCCAGAGAGGTTGAGGTTGGGGATGTCCATCCCTGGCAGTGCCCAAGGGCAGGGCTTGGAGCAGCCTGGGGTGATGGAAGATGTCCCTGCCATGGCACCGGTGGCACTGGATGCTCCTGAAGGTCCCTTCCAACCCAAACCAGTCTGGGATTCATGGAAGGCACAAAGCTTGAGGAGCAGATGAACCAGGCCCCACCCAAATGACCCTGAAGAACACCTTGAACAGGAAAAAAAGCATTTCTGACTCATAGCAGCATTTAGAAGAGGTCTGGTGGAGAAAAAGATTCATCATGTTTTACACCCAGATTTCAGGGCAGGAAAGGGAGTTTTAATGTTAAAGGACACTGGAAAGGAATTGATTTTTGGCCAAATGGCTCCTAAAGAATGCAGGGGACTCCAGAATCAGGGCACAGCAGCCCGAGCCCAGGGCAGGATGGTGACAGAGCACTGAGGTGAAACCCAGATTTCCTTCCTATCCCACACTCCTACAGTCCCACCCCACACTCAACAGCCCTCACTGAGACCTGCTCTTAGTTCTTCATTTAAAAGTGGCTCATGAAATGCAAAACCCCAACTACAGACACACTCCAAAGCTCTACCTAGAGCACACGGTTACATAAAATTGCATCTGCATGAGACACTCTGGCTATGCATAATTTATCCCTATTCCCATCCACACACAGTAATTAGCCCTTGCTGACACTTAATGAATGGGAATTCTCATAAAAGTTCTCCAGTTTTTGTGTTCCATCCAAAGATATTCAGTGACGAATTTTTGGTTCTTATCTAATTCCAGCTGTTCATCTGAAGTAATGAATGGGTCGCCAATTGAAACTTTTCTAAAACTGGTTTTAACAACAGCAAAAGCACAACACAAAACGATCTTTTAGAAGCAAAAACACAACACAAAATTGTCTTCTAGAAGCAAAAACACTTCAGAAGCGCAGAGCTTCCCCCTGAAGTCATGCATGCTGTGGGGGGATAAAGAAAGGGAGCAATATAATCAGCCAGACTGGAAAGCAGCAGTGATGCACTTGGTTATCTCACTGTGCTAATCCTCCATCAGGTGACTGCTCACAAGATTTCTTTAAGCCCTCATTACCGAGGCAGAAATCCAGAAGCAGGACGGACACTTTGGTGACCCCAAAATAACGCGTTTGACCTCGGAGAGGGCTCGGGGGGATTTGCAAACCCACCCCAAGGGAGGTGGCAAACGAGCTGGGAGTCAGCAAAGTCTTCTGCTTTAAAGAAATCAGACTGAAATGGTATAAATCAAACAGCTCTGGCTCCCCAGCCAGAAGACACAAATTAGTGACTGGGCTTTGGATCTAATTCCAGGAGCTCTGAACCTGCACCTTGGCACAGATGAGGTCTTTAATTCTCTCATTAAAAGCCCTGCCAGTTGAGTAGATATTAATTGTAGTTTTTCACAATAATAAGCTCAAATCATATGACAATAAATCCTACAAGTCAGTTGGAGATATTTATACCAGGACAGGTTATAACCTGTTTGTTGTGCTTCAGACACTTCCACCAGCTTGAAAATACTCTCCTTAAATGTGAATTTAAGGCAGAAAGAACAGGTTCTCTTCCCCTGCTTCAAGCTATGGGGGCTACCTGGCTGTCACCACTCACTGCCACCTGCTCCAGCACACACACAGAGTGTTTTGGAAGTTGGGAAGTCACAGGTACATTTACAAAATAAATACAACACACAGCACTGCACCAAATATTCCATTGGATTGTCCAAATCTAGGGAAAAAAAAAACAAAAAAAAGCAAAACCCCAAGCTCACCTTGATCATTTCTGCCACATAACTCTCTGGTCCCGTATATTCTGTGGAATCTTTGACTTTCACTAAGACAATAAAGCACAAATAGTGCCACATGTTGTGCTCTTCTTTAATGTGCTCTTCAAAGGTGACCGTCTTGTTGTCAAACTTATCTCGCTCCAGACCTGCCAGAGGGACACAGGGAGAAGCCTGAGTGTCTGCCAGCTGGGAACCAGGAAAAGCAGCTCTAGAACAAAACTGATTCCTACAGTCTGCTGCACTTCTGGAAGTCACAGAATGGACACTGAATAACAGGGATAAACTCTGACAAATGCCCAGGGAGAGGAGAGGGAGAAGAACAGAAAGAGGAGAAACAGGAGAAGAACAGAAAGAGGAGAAACAGAAGAAGAACAGAAAGAGGAGAGAAAGATGAGAAGAGAATGAAGAAAAGAAGGAAGAAGAAAGGAGGAAAAATACTGCTTATATTTATTATACATAACAGAAAAATTTTGCTTAAAAAAAGGCAGCAACCCTGTAGCAAGCAGTTTGTTGGATTTCATAACACATCTCCTATTTTTAGGCAAACTGATAGCAAAAGCAACGTTTGCTTTGCAGCAAACTTCCAAAGGTTATCCCGTCAGGCTGTGCATTACACAACACGGCAGGACCATGTCAGTCACCCACAGCACCTCCATTCCCAGCTCCTGATGGGAAAAGCTTTCACAGGCACCACTGGGTGTGCCTGGAAAAATGACTGTTCGTAAAAATCTCTCCCATTCCAATAGGAAACTGCTCTTCGAGGCAGGGGAGAAACAAGAACTAAAGTTTTGAGGAGAAATGGTGTCCTGAGCGTTCCCCATCTCTTCCTGCTGCCAAGCTCCAGTGCACGTGGTACCCAGGACATGAACTGGCTGAGGAATGCAAGGAGGAACAGCCAGTAATTCAAGAGTTTTTTCCTCTGAGTTTGCAGCTCTCCCTGGCTTACACAGAGTAACCCCTTCTTGTTAAGTGTGGCTCCACGCTTACCACAAATAAAACAAGTCGTTTTTAAAATTTCTTCTTTCTTCTGTTTTTCACTCCTTAAATCAGCAAAAGTGTCAATGATCACCCCAAAAATCAGGTTCAGGACAATAATGATGACCATGAAGAAGAATAACAGATCATAGATCACTCTAGCAGCAAAGAGAGGTTCCTGCAAGATACACATGAATTATTAACAGCCCAAACAGGGGCACATCTCACCCTTATTGCCACCCTGCCCCACACCCCTTTCCCTGAGAGTCCCCACTGCTGCTGCTCTCCAAGGGTAGCTCACAACCCAGAACATTAAGTGGAACTAAAATGCAAAACTAAAATGCAAAATCACTGACAGAAAAGCCAAATTAGTCAGCTGCCAGTGTGGGATCTCTGCAGAGCTGCTCTTCCTGTGTCCAAGATTTTGGACTTCTTCTCTCACTTTCACAAGAGAAAAAACTCTTCTCTCACACACTGAAATTTTTTCTCACCCCTCCCTGAAGCCCTTCTAAATTATATCCTTTTATTAATCTGCTATATATCAACAGAGGATCAGTGTGGACCATAAAGTTTTTTACTGGAATTTAATACCAATAATTTAATTTAACAACCCTGTATACAAACACTAAGCTGGACTTTACAGTACACATTCCATATTTATTGCAGGCCTGAATATCCAACCCCCATTTTCACAATCATCCTGTCAGTCAAGTGCCAAACTTATTATTAAGAATTATGAGCTTTGTAAGCTGAAAATAAAGCTAAGTTTCAGAAAAAAGTTTGGCATTTCAGGTAAAACAAAAAAGCACTGGCCTTCAGTGTCGCTTTGGGAGTGACAGCCTGAGCTTCAGATCACAGAACTATCATGGGATTATGGAATGGGTTGGGTGGGAAGGGACCTTAAATCCCATCCAGTGCCACCCCTGCCATGGCAGGGACACCTCCCACTGTCCCAGGTGCTCCAAACCCCAAATCCAACCTGGCCTTGGGCACTGCCAGGGATCCAGGGGCAGCCCCAGCTGCTCTGGGAATTCCATCCCAGCCCCTGCCCACCCTGACAGGGCACAGTTTCTTCCTAAACCATGGACACAGACACCTTCAACAACAGCTCCAGCAGAGCTCTGGGTGTTATGGAAAATTCCCTTCACCGGGTTCTCACGGCTCCCAGCCACATCCATCCTTCCTCCCCCACACTCCCACCAGCCCAGCCTGGTCCCTGTCCTCTCATCCACTCCATCTGACACGTTACCTGTCCCTAGGGACGGCTCCCACAAAAACTCGTGCCCCTGGCACTCAGCAGCTACCGCAGCATCCTCCTGTGCCACCTCACACTCCTCCCTGTCTCATCTGCGCTCCCAGCACACTGCTGGCTCCCCCAGCCCTGCCCCTCTTGCCCCTCTGGGCTGTAGTTGCAGTGTTTTAGGATTTTCCTTTCTCTCTCATGGAGAATACAGATAAACTGTACTTTCTTAATCTCTGTGTTTTGTGTTAGAGGTGTACAAGCCATAACCAATAGGTCTTTGGGGGTGGATTGTCTTTGGCCAATAGACACTTGTTTATTACTGTGTATAAAAAGAACTTCTTGTAAATAAATCCTTCTTCACCATCTTGAAGCCTGTCTGCCTGACCTCTCTACCTGCTTCCACAAATCCCACGAATAACAGAAAAGCAAACCATAGTGGGCAGCCCAGAGCCCCAGAGCAGAGGTGCAGAGGCTGTGGAGCAGCTGGTGATGGACAGGATCCCGCAGGGATGGAGGGGCACAGCAGCAGAGCAGCACAGCACGGCTCCTCTGCACTGCACACACCCCCCCCAGCAGATCCCAGCCCCACACGGGATGGCTCCTCCACCCCCAGCCAGTGGTAATTTACCTCTTTGGAAGGTTTCCTGAGCACATCACCTACTCCACCCCCGCTGCGGAGCCCGTGACTCAGTACAGTAACAATGCACATCAGCAGCGTCTCGCACGTATGCTCCTTGTTCTCTTCCTCCAGCTCCTCAGTGATCAGCTCTGGGAACACAGCAAGCAAAGACACGTTCCACAGCCAAGATTAGCTCTAAAGCCTCCTCTCCATTCTTTGCTGGTTATGCTCTCTCCCCCCTCAGACTGCCAGCCTGAGCTGCACATCCCTGTAAGTTCATCCCCCAAATAATCCCAGAATAAGGTGGGCTGGAGGGACCCCTGCAGATCATCCATCCAGCCCCTGCCCAGGCAGGGTCACCTGGTGACACAGGGACACAGCCAGGTGGCTTTGGAACGTCTCCAGAGAGGGAAACTCTGTGATTCCCTGGGCAGCTGCTCCAGGGCTCTGCCCCAACATGGAAAGAAGCTCTTCCTCACACTGAGGCAAAACCTGTTTTAGTTGATGGCTATTGCTCCTCATCCTGTCACTGGGCACCCCTGAAAAGGGTGTGGAACCATCCTCTGACACCCCCTGGGGACTGGATGGACTGGTGGGATCCCCTCAGTCCCCTCTGGACTAACCAGCCTCTGAACAGTCTCTCCCCATAAGGGAGATGCTCCAGACCCCCCATCATCTCCGTGGCCTCCCCTGCCCCTCTCCAGAGCCAGCCTGGAGCAATCTCCTCCCTGCCCCCCTCTCCCCCCAGCACTTTTCCTTTGTGCCTGAGCTGCTGCCTGGGACTCGGTGCAATCTCTTCCCATCCCTGCTCTCAAGCACAGCTCAGATCACCAGATGCCTGTTTATACAGAATCCGAGCTTTTTGACAGCTCAGAGGACAAAGTGTTGCCTCTTCCACTCTCCCCTGGTGCCTGACAGATTGCACAGCCTTTGGGCTGCACTCAAAATGGCAACTTCCACTCAGAGCTTTCAAATGGCTAAAATATCACTGCTTGTGGAAACAGCATTTTGCTAGAAAAGCAACACACTTTTTTTGACCTTCTCTTCGCTTGGCTCAAGGCTCCAACTTCACTGTTTCACTTGCAGAGCTGCTAGAATTCATTCCCTAACCTCATACACTCCTCCTGTACCCACTAAAAGCCTCACAACTTTAATTTCATCACCAAAATGCTCATGAGCAGATCCCACCTTCCCACAGGCAGCTTTGGAAAGGCCCAATCCCTGCGCAATCCTGAAATAACCAAACCCAAGAGCGATGGCCGAAGATGGGGCACCATGAACATCCCTGACCACGCAAAACCCTGGGACTGTGGCGATTATTTGTGATATAAAAACATCCCTGAGCTTTTCTTCCTGCAGCCAGAGTGAAGAAACTGAAAAAAGCAGCTTTTCTCGTATCGAGGCTAAATTTTAGTTTCTCAGAGAGGAGCCCTGAGCAAAGCAGAGCCCACTCCTCCTGGAGCAGGGGCTGGTGGCCATCACTGACCTTTGATGGCCATGCATGAGCTCTGCTTCCCCCAGAAACTGGGATGTTCTGTCTGCCCCTCCCAGCCAGCACCGTAAATCTCCCACAAGGAAATTACATTTTCGAGGAAATAAAACTGAAATATTTCAATACTCAGGTAGTATCTCACTTTCTTGATCTCCAAACCTACCCCTGTCTACTTAATCCATTGAGTACTTCCTGCCCTGATATGAAAACAGTTTCCTTAATTTGAGATAGAACAATGCTGCCAATAAACCGTATTTCACAGGGCATTATCCTCTGAGATCACATTTAAGAGCCTAATGATTTAAAATAATAAACTTTGCAAAGAGGCAAACTGCATCTCTTCCTTCTCCAATTGATGTAGAAAATTAAAGAGTATGGCAGTGTTTTATGAAGTCTGGTTTAGTTCTAGGTTTCTCTGCTTTAGTCACTTCTTGTAACAACTGTTATTTATGCTGTTGGCCTCAATTAATCCTATTTCAAGTTAATCTCATGATAGTTTTGTTCCCAAATTTATTGGGATTTTTTGGATTTATTGGGATTTATTTATTGGGTTTTATTTATTTTTTATTTATTGGGATTTATTTATTGGGTTTTATTTATTTTTTATTTATTGGGATTTATTTATTTTTTTATTTATTTTTTATTTATTGGGATTTATTGGATTTTTTAAAGAAACTCTTTTAATTGAAGGTGATCAGCCAAGCAAAGTGTGAAATTTCAGGGTGTGAGTTGGGAACGGCAGAGCGATACTCACGGTCTGAGGGAATGATGGAGGAGCAGTTTTCACTGCTCCCTGCCTTGCACACATCTGAGTAGAGGAACTCGCCAGTCATGGTCTCACCCGGCTCTGTGCGATCTGCAACAGGAAAATGCTGCATCAAAGGATGGTTTGACGCCTTGCAAGGTGACTTTTGAGGTATTAAGGTTCCCAAACACATCCAGTGTGCAATCACAAGGCACTCAGAGTGCCCTACAACCTCACCCTGCAGTTTAGAAGGGCACAGCACTTTCTGATTTACACATTCCATGGCTTTAAATTCAACCACAAAAGTGGTTTTATTCCATCGAATTACAGATTCATTGAGGTTGGAGAAGACATCCAGGATCCCTCACTGAGTGCCCAATGCTCACCTTGTCCCCAGCACTCAGTG
>VZTX01001059.1:95395-105711 GCA_013400915.1 Pardalotus punctatus | reverse complement strand
CGTCTCCATTCCTCTGGCAGCAGTTGTCTTTTGCCTCGCAGAAGCTGTTGAGCACATTTTCTATACCATCTGAGGAATGGCAGTTTAAAGGTGCTACTAGAGTTTCAATTTCTTTTAAAAAATCAAAGATCTTGAGTTAGTTTGTGGAGTCCTGTCTTATATGTGGACATTATTACTGGCCTTGGTCTTATAAAATTGTACAATTCCTTTATTTTATACATTTTGTAAATAATTAATGTATTCACAATGTAGCAGACATTAAGAGCTACTGATGGAATGTCTCAAGTAAGGGTTATATGAACAGATGACTAATTTATTTTTCTTAGTTAAGTGATAGGAAAGTAAGGCTGGAGTTTTCACCCTAGTGGTCTCTGGAAAGAGGAAAGAGCTGGGCTTGCAAGCAAAGTTAGTTGCAAATATTTGTTGACCTAAACTGGTAAGAGTGAAACTGAGTCAAGTTTTTCTGAGAGCTTAGAGGAGTGTTCATCTCCAGGTTTCACAGAATGCCAAAGACATCTGACCCCATCTCAGTGATCAGGCACAGGAAAACTGAATGCCAACATATTTTCAGATGCTGCCTTGCAAAAAACCTACAAGTCTTTTTTTTTTTTTTTTTTTTTTTCTTCTTTTCTTTTCCTTTCCTTTTTTAATTCTGCCAAAACTGTCAAGTTTAATTTAATTCTGTCAAGTTAGGAAAAATTTGCTATGCTACACATATGAAAATTTCACTTAAGTTCAAGTGTTGTTTAACTCCCCTGTTTCAATCTTATTTAACTGACAGAGACATTAATAATTTGTGTTTAAAAGACAAGAAAATATTCAGTTCCCATAACAGAGAGACTGAAAGGGCCATTATGTACCATGGACTGTTGGCTTAAGCATGATAGAGATGGTAAAGGGTTTTCTCACTAGAGGCCCGGATGCCGAACTTTGCGACAAGGTATTCAACTTTTGCTTGGATAGATTGAAGGGCACATTAGCAAAGAGAATTTGTACTGGGAAGTGCAAGTTTAATTTGATTCTAGTTTAAAGCCAAATAATTGCATTTAAGCTCATAGTATTATACCATCCATGCACAAAAATTAAAGAACTAGTTATGCACAAAATTCAATTCCTATATTGGAGCTCTTGGACTGTCTAACTTAAACTGGGTTTATTACAAGCAACACAGTCCTGATCAAGCATGTACAAATTTATTGGTATGCCTCTTACACAGGAGAAATATATAATGTGTGCTTTTTAATATAAACAATTCAAAATCTAATTCAAATATTACACAGGAAATAAAACAGTCTTTCTTTCTTGCAATTGCTGGGTATGAAAAGTAGAGACAAGTGACCAGAAAATTATTTCAGTTGACCTCAAATTGTCAAAATCATAAGCACAATTGAAATAGAAAATCCTGCTGTGCAATGTAGGCACAGATTCTGAATTTCAGAGTACCTGGTATGTGAACCAAGTCTGTATCTGACTTGTGGGATAAATGAAACAAATCTATGAACTTCCTCATGTTTAGCCAAGTAACAGCACCTTAAAGGATGTTGTCTCAAACTGGAATTGCAGAAACACAGGAACTCCTTTCATAAACTGATACTAAGCCTGTTGTTACTACATAAGGCAAGTTGTCAGATGTGTACTGCTGGCCTGTAAGGGTTTCCTCACATATTGGGAGTACCTAGTTGTCTGTTCTGGAAAGCAAATGTAACACACATGCACAGCAAGAGTCAGGAGCTCGAGTCTGTTCTTTACACAACAAGCATCTAACATGTTAAAGTGCCTTGAAACTATAGCAGCCTTAGAGCCCCTTTTTCTCATACCATGAAAAAACAAAAAAACGCTGACTGTTATTCCAGAAGCCTAAATTTAACAGATCCCAGTTTCTCTTTATGAGGGGCTTTCAAGCCTGATAATTTCACAAACATCAGCAAGTTTGACTGATAGTTACCTGAGAGAGAAGTGAGTGACTAGTGGTGTAAGATGGATAGCAATTAGAGGGGACTGGCAGATGGCAGCTGAGCACAGGACTGGCAGTAGAAAATCGCAGAGCAGACAGTAGTGCTTACAGTGATGACAGATTGCCTGACTGGAAAAAAACCTGGAATTCTCTTGTGTTGTTTTCCCCAGTGTTTTAATGCTGGGCACAGAAGTTCAAATTTAGCTTTACATCCATCTTTTGGAAAGATAATCTAAATTGAACATTAAACACACAGTATCTTTGTATATCCTTTTCTGTCATCAAAACACAGCCCCTTTCTCTTATGACTGGGATTCTTAACAGAAGTCTGCAATGTGTCAAGAAGTACAAATCCACTGAGGTACTCCTAAAATTAATAAGCCAATTAAAATACATAAAAGAATGCAGTACATAAACTTTCATATTCTCTAAGAGTGTAATTAATTTTAATTATTTTTTTTCACCAGCAGACCTCATTTGACTGCTTAATCCATACAGCTTTAAATCAGACTTGGATTCTATCCTCCCCAGTTCTTTGAGATGTAAGTTTATCCCTAGTGTCTATTGTATAGACTGAAGAAAGAGACTCCAAACCTTCTCATAGTTAGGTCACCTTTGTTCAGTGGACTTTATTCACATTACAGTACTTTTCAATGGTTCTTATTTGAACAGGAAAATGTTAGTTGCAATGTTAACCATCCTTATGTATTTTTTAAATAAATCAATTCATATTCTCTTTAATGTTATGCATTCTTGTGTCATGAAAACCTCAAATTGACCTTTGCTGCTTCCAAAATAAAGTGAAAAACAGCAGCAGTGAGGGTAGTTCAATGAATATTGGACTAAGAGTCTGACACTGCCATCACATTTGATTTGCCTTTGTCAGAGTTCGGGGGCAATCAGGAAATCTTTAGCACTCAACTCATAACATAGTTTTACATTCCATATTCAGGTCCATTTTCACTCTCCAAAATCTTAAATGTTATATCTCTTATCTTATTATTGTTTTTTTAGTTCTCAATTCTAATGAATAGCTAGTTTACAAAACTTTCCTTAACAACATTCTTGTCAAACCTGTAGATAGTACAAGTTATGATCACTCCTTTAACTTACTATGTTCTCTCCTTACTATAATGCATTATTTTCCAAGTGATGCTGTTGGGTTTTGTATCACTTTGATGCTAAAAATCCTTGAATTAAAAAACCAATGTGTCATTTGTTTCTCTGACTTTCTTAAATACCTTGCCAGTTGGAAACAGATTTTCACTAATTATATTGCACTAGTAGATGTTACTGCCATCAGTATTGCAAACCTTTGCTGTCCATTCTGCTCATTTATGCCACTTTAGCTAATGTTAAATGGACATGTCCTTCACTGTAATTTAAAATAAAATGTGAAAACAAGTAAAAAAGACTATTTTAAATTTTCTGATGGATAGCTATCTCATTAATGAGTTTACAAATTATATTTATTGTTTATTAGTTGCATTTATAATGTTTTTTGTTTAGCATATGTCTTGTGGCATGTTTATATTTTGAATTAAACTAGGCTAATTCAAATAAAGTTTCTGTAAAGAAAAGTTTAGGAGTTTGAAAATTTCATTTCTGTAAATAGTTCATGATTCTTGTTCACAGTTCAAAATTTCCATCATAAATGACCCGTGTGAAACTGTTTTAGATGAAAGTAAGGAAAAAAGTTATTCAAAATTATAAGAAAGAAAAAGTTGGTATTATTTTTCTAGTACTCTCCAGATTGGAAAATAAAAGCAACCCTGAATACCACAACAATGTATTTTGCTAGACAAAAAGGCCTTACTCATAAAATTGCTTCTTATGAACAAATGCCAATTCTATGATGTACAAGAACCACAAAAGAACTTGCTCTCAATTACTTTGGTTTGCATTTTTATTTATATCTTATACTTGAACAGCAAGCTACATAAGCCAGACACATTAGTGGCCTACTTGTATGCTTTCGTCTAAGTGCATGTCAGGAGGTTTTGTAGGCACACAAATTGACTGGTATGTCTATAAAATCTGTAGACATCCAGTATTTCAGGTAGATGTGGCCTTTCATCTTCATTTTCCATCTGTTAAAAATCTTATCTTTTAAAGAAAGGCTTTAAAACATTCAAAGAATTTATGACTGAAAGAAAAGGCTTAAGTCAATGTGGGCTTTAAGATCACATCATGTCTTTGACAGCTCTTGTCCCTAAAAAATAAGTAGTTAGGTTGCCAAATAATTTGTTTAGTATAAATGCACAAAACATTATGCAGGTGGGGAATTTCTGTACCTCGGTTTTCCCTTGGATTTTTTCCAGAAGAAAGACATTATGCTCCTATGTTTATCTTGTAGCTGTATGCCTAAAATGAAATGCTTCTCCTTCACTAAAAACTGAAAAGAACGGAATGATGTTGTACAACCCTAATATCATTATAACTTGGTATTATAGATTTTTACTCTGAGTTTTACTAAAATGATGCTCATCACAATTACAAGAACATATGGATTAATTAGGAAGGAAATTTATAACAGGTTATGATCAATCCAAAAAACTATAGTTACTGGAAAGAGCTGTAGTAGAGATCATGCTGTGAAAGGCAGGGATATAAAGTTTACCTTCAGGGCAGTGAGTAGAGAAGTACCAAGGCCATCAAGTACAGGAAGATCTACTAGATGACTTCAGCAGGAAAGACATACCCTTCCTTAGTCCCACTTTGGGTAGTTTTAAGCCTTTTCTCTCCACACCAGCTTTTCTGTAGTTCCCAGGCAATTCAAACTTAAAATTAAACCCTTCATTGTAGCGTATGGTGAAATTTCATATAAATGTGCCAGTCTGATTCCTCATCTCTGTGAAGGAGATAAAAATTGGCACACTTCATTTTTATTAGATGACACATTGAACTTTTGGAAACTTGATGTCTTCCCTATCCTTCATTTTTACGCTTTAATACTATTTTTTTTTCCACATTCCTTCAAGTTTTCTTTTGGTAGGCAAACAGACTGTTTTATTTTTAGGAGTTTTTTTTCCACTTTTTAATCTCGTGCTGGACAAGTGTTTGACATTTGGGAAATAAAGAGGCACAGGAGCTTCAAATCTTAATAAAGATTACAGATTATCAATACCAAAATAACAATAGAATATTAACAAACAAATTGATAGAATACACAGAAGTTGAGCTCCTATTGTGTGTTTCTCTTCCTACTGCAATTTTTTCTCTAGTTTTCTTTTCCCAAGACACTGACACATAACGTTTCCCTTCCTTCATTCTGCTGCATTCTTTTCTAGTTCCTAAATTAAAGACGCAGCTGTGTGGTATAACATGCACCCAGAGGGCTTTATATGGCCATCTTCATTAGACTGAAGATTGGCAGAATGATAGGGAAGCCTGGGGAAATACTATAAGTTTTTTTGCCCTGCTCTGCTTTAAAAAGCCCATATCTGGGCAGGGGCTGCTTGAGCAGATAAACCTTGGGTTCATCTGGGCCCTTTGTGAGCTCCTGTGTTTTGTCCTGAAATTCACCTCCCACCCAAAAGTATACACCAGCATCACCCTACATATCTTTATTGTGGAATGATAAAACTTATGCTGACAAGTTCTCTTTTATCTGGAAAAATGGATAAATTAAAAATATTTAAATAGACTGAGCTATTTTAGATACTCCCTCCTTTCTTTTCTGCAAACTTTGAACCACGGTTGCTTTGAGCTTCTACACCTGGTTTCAATTATGAAAAAGGGTGCCATACTTTTACCCCTTTCTATAAGCTCTGAAATCTGGAAGGTCTTTGGATTTATGTGTACTGATGAGAGAGATAGAGTGGAGGTGATGAGAGAAGTTTGTTTAAGTCATGCCTGAGTCATAGGAGATTAGCCTGATGTCACTGCAGTCTTCTGGAAACATGGCACCCAAGGGAGATTTCTTCTTGAAATTTCTTTTATAAATTTGGGAAAGGATATTTAAATTATTTTAATAATATATAACTAAATTTTTGCAGTTATTCCTCTTCTGGCCAATATCTTCTGGGAATATCTTATCACTCACCACATCCTGTCACGCTTATGAAGAAATAACAGCCTTACCAGTCAAGTGTTCAGCGTAATAAGTTTTGTTGCACAGTGGAGAGCAGCAAGTTTTTATAAACAGAAAATATATTTCTTGTGGAATACCTAATGCTGTTCCCATCATCATTCTGCATTAAACATGATCTCTCATTTAATTATTATTCCTTTTTCATACTGGCCACCTTCATGTAAGAGCAGCACAATCTTCACTACTGGGAAATCACTGAATTTCCAGAGGAAACATGCTGGGTTTTTAACTCTATAAATATGCATAAATTTTCTGCACAAAGTTTGTTCAGCTCATAAAAGAAAATGAGCAAACCAGTTGTTACTGGCTTCCAGAGTCAATACATGGCTATATACAAAATAAAAATCTTTGTTTTCATTTAACATGATATCATATTTATTACAGTAAAATGAATCTAGATTTTAACAGCATTTATTTGTCAAGCCTGTCAAATTCACCATTAGTCTAATATCTCTGTAACTGCTCAAAGGTAAAAATATAACTAGAGTACAATCAAATTTCATAGTTTTTAAAGGTGCCATCAATACAGATATTATTATGGGTTTGTCCATTAAATATTATAAATATGTTACAAATAGAAGTAGAAAAAAACTCATTATCTTTTCATGTGTATTTCCAGCAAAATTTTCAAGCTCGTATCAGACTTTACACTTTTCATCAGTGATCAGGGATATGTATCACTGAGACATCTCTACATAAAAGGAGTGAAGAAACAATCAGAAGTATTAATTTTTCTATGAAATCCTCTCTCACTATCTGACTTGTGGTAGCTGACCATACATTTTCTCTTATCATGCCATAATTTTGAAGCAGGAAGCATCAAGCTTCAGCTGCAAAATGTTTTGTTCTTAAGAGTAACCATCTAACACACCCAACAGAAACTGCATTGTCCTGTTTATAAAGAAAGAAAACAAATGAAGTTATAAAGATTGCCTAAGCAACACCTGAAGTCTATAACTATACTGAAAGTATAAATGAGGAAAAAAACTCCAAACAAGTATATATATATATTTAGATGTATTTACACATATGTATGTCAGTGATTAAGAAAGCAGCAGCAGATCTGAGAGAACTCAGAAAAGGGAGTTATTAGGGAGAGGCTTACTTGCCTATACATTTATTTGTTTCCAGCACAGTGGATTCTTAATGTCTGAATAATTATATACTAGCTTGCAAAATCCACTATAAAATGCACAAACATATAGTGTCAGGAAGATGGACTGACCATACGACTTGGTAAGTCTATCTCTACATTTTTATATCTGTGAGTATCAGTCAACTGGAATTTCACTGGAAAATCTAAGAAAGATTACCGATAAGGAAATTATCAAATTGACACCTCATATTCATATTTTAAGGCTCCAGATGTAATAAAAGAATACAACAAAAAATGTTGTATCTGTTATTCGGATTCCTTCCATTTAAGAGATAAATATGGTGATTGTATAAAGCATACAGGGGAAATGAAAAGTTATTAAATCATTCTCGGTTTTGCACTAGAATTAGAGGCATTCCAAAGAAAAAGTCCAAAATTTTTATATCAGTCCCTGAGGAATTTTGCATTTCCCTCAACACCCAAGTCAGAAATAGAGGTAAGCATTGAAATAATATTAGGAAGGGGCAGATATTCTAAGATTTCTAATCTATTGTGTGTGTGTGTCAGTTTTGGGGCAGCATCACAGGCTCTTCTCTGGATTCAGTGGTGGGTCTGCTTATGTCAATGCTGTTTATAGCACACTGGTGGCAGCTTTTGAGCAAGCCATGGACTTACTTGCAGACTGCAATTGACACCCTGAACGGGACCACTTGGGTGAAAGGAGAAAGTTGGTGATCTTGTGCAGTGACCTGGAAGGCTAAATCATGGGGTGGTCTTGAGCAAATGAGAGGCTTTGAAAAGATAATACAGAATGTACACGAAAGCTCCCCAGCAAGGGAAGCAACACACTAACCAGCAGAGAGTAAGTGGTAGAACATTCCAGCAACTCTTAAAATGCGGTATAAGTATCATTTGTGGCATATGAGCGATGATATAATTTAAAGGCTGAAATCAAAAGCTGTATGGATAAAAATTAGAAATATGTTACCCATCTGCTTGCAAGTTTTGATGAAGTAGCTGCGACTGCTGTTGGAAAGGCAGAGGCCTTGTGAAATATTTGTAGAAGTAAAGGATAAATTCTCATAGGTAGTGGCACCAAAGACACTTTAGAACATGGATTGTGTGTAGACTTCATTTTATCTCAATGCTTAAGTAGTCTGTGTTAAGAGATAAAAGTTACTTTTGGTGGGACAAGGGCAGGCATGACCTTTTATTTTCAGGCTTTACACATGGATTTATTGAGAAAATAGAGATACAGTGATGACTGTGTATAACACCCTTACCATTGAACAGGACAACAAAATATTCTTGCGTTGTGTTTTCTTGGCATGCACTTTTGTTACATATACACTGTTATGCCTTCTAGTGTAAATCCAAAGAATAAAAAGTAACATTTTTTTTGCTACTTCTCATAAGTGTTCAATTCCAAATGCAAACATCTATTAAAAAATACATTTGGATGTAATTTTCATTTTAATAAGACAGTGTTTAAGGGTTTGCTAATATCTGTTATTTTGCTCTTCTTTCAGTATTTTTCTCCATGGAGGGAATGTTTTGTTACTAGAAAATTACAAGCAAAAGTATTGACATACATTCAGAATGGAATCAGCCTTTTCATATCAATGTAAACTAAACACTTCTCAGAAGCCTAAAACCTGAGAAATTCACTGGGCTTTATTCTCTCTATCAACTGGAAGTGTGTACATAAATATCTTGCACTGTGAAAAAGGGACTGCAATGTTTAAAATGTTACTGTTGATCTACAATATAGAGATATATATATATATCTGCACTAAAAGACTAGACATGGTTCTGAACTACTCACAGTGCGTGAGGACACTTTCCACATGAATGAACATCCAAAAATTGACCATATCAAACTTAAGCTTGTCAGTCGTACCATTAGCAGCTGAAAAGGACGTACACAACAGCCCTTAAGGATGTTTACCAAAACTCCTTAACCTTTACAGAATAGACAGGTAAAAGCTGGGGTAAATACTTAATATTCTTCAGGGGTTTGGAATGTCATATTCCAAAACAGAGAGAAACTGACTCTGTTTTTATTTAATAGGGTAAATAGCACCATTTTAAGAGGTCCTTTCAAGCATTGTTTTTTATCCTTTCTATTCTTTCTGAACAGAAGAAAAGTGGTCCTTCATATCTTTAATCCAAGTTACATGCATATTTAGGAACTACATTGTGGAAGCACAGTTGGGGAAGGAACCTGGTCTGAGAAAACAGCTTTGATATATGTGAAGGGAGAAATAAGTAGCGGCAGTATCCACTGACTGAGGCAAACACTCATTTTTAAAAAAGAGCAGAAGGTTCCCCATCACTTCAAGTTTGTAATTCAAAATGTATTTCCCTTTTGAAATCTATGATTTTCTTGTGGTAAGGTACTGTGGTCTCTTCTTCAGGTTTTATTTTCTTAAATTGTAGGTTTTCTGTGCATTTTTAAGAAATCACAAATAATAATAGGTAATAATACAGTAAGAATACTTTCAGTTCAGAGGCAGGGTGAGTATGTAAATTCTGTATAATCTATAGAGAGATCTCAAAAGAAATTAAAGCCATCTGGCTCATGTAAGCAAAATAGATATAAGGACTTACAGACCATGAGAAGTTAGAAGTGTCAAGGAGCTGATACAAAGTCAACTAAGATAAACAAGAATGTTTCCAATAATTTAGTATGCCAGATACTGGCAGAAAAAAACACCATCTTATATATATGGATACCTGCACTCAGAGCTGAATAAAATAGATGAAATTGACAGAGGTGTATTGCTGTTATGCAGGTTTATCACATTCATTCTTTGTCTGTAGGAAGGCAATAATGGTAACTGCATCCAGGTTTGAAAACAAGAGCAGTGAGGTCACCATTTGGGTGCAGACAGCCTTGACCAGTGTGCATTGCAGATAATAAGCATATAAAATCTCTTAGGGAGAAATTTTGTGCCAGAAAGTCTTCCTGAGCCAGGTATTACAGGCAGAAAAAACCCAGGTCCTTCCATCTTCCATTTTTTTTGTATTTCCAGCCAGTGGAAGGAATGTCATGGGGTAACAGGAAGGGTAACTCTGGCATGCTGTGAGACCCACTATCAATATCCAAAACACTGAAGTCTGTTTCCACCCTGAAAAAAACAGAAGAGGTCCTTATTGGTGTACTAGACTGA
>VZTX01001059.1:0-95274 GCA_013400915.1 Pardalotus punctatus | reverse complement strand
GGTGCCGTCCCCAAAAAAAAAAAAAGAGGGGTTTTGTGTTGGTGTAGAGAGAGGGGGGGGGGGGGGGGGGGGGGCAAAGAAAAGTGGTGAAATCAAAAGCAATTGAACTACAAGTTAGTGTTTCAGAACTGCAAAGTCCCTGCTGACAACCTGCAGTCTGTCAGCCTGTCCTACTCATCAACAAACAACATTTGATTTTAATTACCTTCATGCTTCTAGCTTATGTACTGTCACATTTCTTACTCACTTACTACAGCTATAAGTTGATATTCTAGCCATGGATCTTATACTTTTGTAACTGCCTTGTAAAGAAATATTCAAATTTATTACTCCCCAAACTAATTTGTTCACTTTTAGTACAGAAATATTGGTTTGATAGAACTATTACAACCATATATCCCCATAATGCAGTACTGGCCATAGTTTTGTTCTGAATTTGGAAGGTTTTGGGACTGAAGCTAATCATGCTTGCTCTACTTGAATTTCTCCTATGCTGCCTGTAATTTTATTTTTCTCAGCTTTGTTGTGATAGCAATTTCTCTAATTGACCTGTGGTTAATTTGTTTTCCTTTTGTTTACCTTTGTGTGGTGCAAGAAATGCCTGATATAGATTGCAGTAAAAGCAGTTATTCTATGTAGAATGAAATATTTATGATCCTAACTTACAATGCAGTGTGAAGGAATACAGTGGTGGCACTAGAGAAGAGACACAGGATGCAGGGTAGAGAAGTGTAGGCATCAGATGGGGCACAAACTTGACACTGGAGACTCCCCAGCTATGAATGGCTCAATAATTAATCAAAGAAATGCAGACCTGTAGCTGGGCACAACTAGTTTTAGGGATAACAAAGGAATAACATCTCCCACTCTTAAGAGGCATCCATACTTAGATGTAGTGTGGAGCTGCAGATCCAAGAAGAAATAGTAAAGGTGTGGAAGCATATTAGCAAATGTTTAAAAATTATTACAAGTGGATTCTACAGGGAGCAGGGAAAGAGTGGGCATAGAACCAGGAAAAGTGTAGGAAACTAAGATGCATTGTTATGTTTCTTTTTCTGCAGCAATGAAATCTGCACAGATACTGATTAAACTTCAGATTTCAGTTATATTAGCAGTAAATTCTTGGCTTTACTTGTCTATAAGGTATGCGTCTACTTTGCCTGTAAACAAGATTTTGAGCATGATGCTGTCTTGCCTCAGGATAATTCAAATGAGTCACTGATCACAGGTCTTAATCATGTTGTGCAGAAGTAAAGAAAACAGTCGTTCCAAATTACTTTCTTGTATGACTCCACAATCTGTTGCCTATTATAATCCAGTCTAGTTTTGGGAAGCTGCTTGTCAATAGAGATACTTTTTCTCCCAGAGATGCTGTATATCCACAGGATGACAAAACACACTGACAGGATTGGAGGAAGAATGAAAGAAACACCAAGGGAGAGCAACAAGGAGCTTAGGCAATTTTTGCTCAGGATTTCTGGAGAATTAGGATTTAAGGAATAACGGTAACAAACACATGATGTTGGGAGAATAGGATGGGGTTTTGGCAAATATACTGTCGAGGGGAAAAAAGGGCGAAGAAAAAAGGCTGTTTTAAAGCAAAAGCTTTTAGTGTAAAGTAGGACAAAGCTTTAAAACAACCATGAGGAGTTCTGGGAATATAAGATATGTATGGAGTGGTAAACAATGTGTCTGAGATATGGTGTTCTACTGGTTCATCCTATTTAATTTCTTGCACATCCCCACCACACCTTTTCCTGGGCAGGTTAGCATTCTCACAAACAAGAAGGCACTGCTCAGGGAACAGCAAGCAACAAACAGGGTTCCCAGGGGGTAGAATGGATGATGTAACCCCACTTGGACAAAGGTGGGTAAAGAAAAGAGGGGTTGAGGCATATGATGGCAGTCTATGACATGGCCCCTGGACAAAGAAGGAACTTACACACTTTTTGTGTACTAGTCTAGATGTAGGTTAACATGCCAGTTGGGACTCCTGAGAGGGAAAAAAAAGAGATTTTGTATTGCTTCGTGTTCCTCAGAATGGCAGATGCTATAACAGGATGCACGGAATAAAGACTGTTTAAAAGAGTACCTGGGAAGTCTGTTGTACAGCTGTGATTTACAGAAAGTTAAATCTGACAAAGGTCACAAAGTACTAATTCACACAGTACTTGCAGTAGATACTGTTTGTTCCGTGATGAAAAATTTGTTTGCATGTCCAGAGCAAGTCAGTTACACAGATGGCCTTTTTAAGGAGAGATCACATAATACAGGCACAATTGGATTTGCAGCTGTGTAACTTGGAATTGTCTGTACCAAACCCCTGATTTTTATTCTTTATGTGAGTGATTTTCACAGAGCATAATACTCATGTACTCTGAGAACCACAATGCGGTTTCAAAAGAATTATATGCCAGTTTAGAACCCTGTATCAAGAGCACCATGAAAATCTGTCAGGAGTTTTCTGTATGAGCAATCACTTGTTACAACAGATGTTGAAGTGTAGAAAAACACCTAAACAACTGTTATTAGTTGGTATTTTTTTTCAAAATGATAAATCAGAAAGAAAACAAGTTTAAAAAAAAAGTGTTGAGTCTATAAATCAAAACCCATTATTTGATTGGCCTTTATTTTTCATTAGAAACTCTATTGCTTAGGCAGTGCCCATTTTGTTTTTTCAAACACAGCCTTTTTTAGGTCATCTCAAATATATTAGATAAATATTTGTGGAATAATTTTAGCATATTATCTTAAGAGAAAACAAATCAAAAAAGTTGTTAAGGATAGCTTCGTATGTCATGTTATGAGTGGCTACAATGATTTTTATCCCGGTAATATCACCAGTCATGACATCCCATTAACTCTTTTTTAAGTAACAGAATGAAATGTACAGCTTCATACTGCAACTGATGAGGAGGCATGGATTTTTATTGTGAAGCTAAATTATACGTCTAGGAGTTGCAGATTGGGATAAAAGCTGTAGATTTTCATCCACAGAAAATACTGCTCACCTATTTTCTTTTTTCAGCCAAGATAAAAATTTCTGGCAAAAGGAAAACACACAAAATATTTATTTAGCATGATTTTGTTTGCATTTGATTTGGAGTTTAAAATGTCTCAAGTATCAAACAAAGACCAACATAGATTGTTTAATTTTTCTCACCACAAAATACAGTTCTTATTGCACAATAAGATATTTGAAAATATCAGAAATACAGTCATCAGCTAAAGCTGATAAAGAATAATTAATATAATGAAAATACTCTTTTGGTAAAAAAAAAAAAAATCATGTGGAAAAAGGCTGATTTTAACTTTCTGCTGAGATTTAATTTATTTCTAAATATAAAAAGAACTTCCCAAACTTTCTGTCTTGATAATGTCTACTTTTACATTACAAACTAGAATGCTATTCTTCATTTTCATATATTTTAAATAAAAATGCATTAAAAATGTTTGCTCAAAGATGGCCACAACCTATTAAAAGCAAGTTTGTGTCAGGTGTGCCAGTCTCACCACGCATAACTTCAAACACAGCTTAAAAATAGTTGAGTACAACAGAGAGCTCTGCTGCTTTTTTCATTTTCCCACACAACCAAAACGACAGTAGAGTAAAAAGGCTGGATGAAACTCTTCTCCACTGATCCAACCCTGTAAGTGTCAAGCAGAGTAGGCATGCATGAGGTCAAGAGTGGTGGAAAACAGTGGGAGACAGAGGCTGACGGGGTGATTTGGTGGGAGTGCTCAAGCACAAGGTCTGAACGTCTGGTGATACATGTTCAGTGGTCTGCAGGTCTTCACAGATTAGAGAGCTTTAGCACTCAGACCATATTGCTTTGCTTCTGATTCCACAGTTATTTCTGCCTCCCTTAGAGTGGCAATGGTTTCCTAGAGTTCCATGACACTAGAGTATGGAATAATCTTCTTGGGGCCATTGTCACCTTGAGTATATTACATTGAATCCAAGACCTAGGGTCAGATTTAGAATCAAGAAATTACAAATGGCATTTTTGTGCTCATAAATTATGGTATTATTTACCCCAAAGTAAACACATGTTCTTTAAAAGAGCTTTCATACTGGATCCCATCTTTTAATTCTTGCCTCTTATTTTATATTACTCTTCTTCAATATATTATGAAACTGTGATTTAATTGTTATGAACAACATTGCTCTGAGAAAACAATATCTTGGTATAATAATATATTCAAAGATTTTTAGCCATAGACTTAGATTTACAACTTGGTTTGGTTTGCCATCATGTAATCTATAACCATTATTCTATTAGTGATACTTATTACAAAAAGATTTTACACATCAAAGTATACAAAGAGATAGTTTTTGACATCAGAGACAAAATTAAGATGAAGATAATGCATTAAGATTAAAGTAATGCATAAAATTGAGAGGGGAGTTGTTAATTTAAGCTCCTCCGGTTTAATGAAAAATGCAATACTTCCTAATTTAAAAAAATGTTCATTTTCTGCTTGTGAAATTGAAAATCTAAGTGTTGGTGAAGACATCACAGAATTAATGCAAGGTTTCCAGGTACTGAAATCAGATATCTTTTCATATTAGCAATCAAAATATCTGTGTTTTTAATTTCATTAGTCTAAATTTTAGTACATTTAATGACCAGATTTTCATATTAGAAATTGTGTTCTATGAAAAAATGGGATAATTTATATTACAATAGGTTGAAGGAGACCACTGTAGATCAATAGCATAAGAATAAAAAATAAAGTAAAAAATGAAACACCATAAAATGAGTCCAAATATGCTCTTAAAATATTGATCTGAAACCTCAACTAAGGCAAGTTAAAAGATCCCCATTCACATTGAAATCAACTTCCAGATTATTTTGTTGAGTGCAAAACAAATACTAGTAACATGAAAAGCTTTCACCTCTTAGGAAGCCTTTCCATGAAGGAAGAACACCCTGATACAAAGATTAGTTACACTGCATTTACATTCTGAAAGCCTGATTTCAAAATTTAAGCCATTCTGTTTTGCATATCTGTACATTATACACATCATTCCTGCAGGCTAAAGTGGACGCAACATTTCAAAAAGCTGACTTTCCTTCATATATACGATTTGATGAGAATGCCAAAACATTCTCATTGTTTTGTTTCCTTAGAAGAGCTTTGTGAAGTATTATGAACATTTCATAGAAAGATCAGCTTAATGCTTGCCACATATCAATATACAAACGTGATAATCTATAAACTATCAATGATAAATTGCCTTTCCTAAATGGCAAATATTAGGTCAAACCATTGGCCCATTTATTATTTCATCATCATTGACAGTCAATTTTTATGAGAAGTGGGAAGTTGAAAGGAAATTAATGCACAGTTCAATACAATTAAGCTCTCTATTTTGCTAAGCAGGCTTAAAGGAAATTAATATAATTGGAAAACATATGAAGACAACAATTCTAATAATTTGGATCAATGATGTCCTGGAAAACAAAACAGAATGTTCAGTCTTTGCATTCTAACCCAATGGCAGTCTGGAGGATAAACAATAAGAAATTTTATTGAAATAATAGGAACAACATCTCAAATGAAAAGTCAGACATCCCAGGCATCAGTGTACTTAATTATTCTTTTGTTCTTTAGGAACAAAAGAATACTGTGTTGTCAGATCATGCAGTGTTTGTTTGATGCACTTTTCTTATGGAAACTGGAGATATAGATTCAAGTCCGACATTTGTAATCATGATCAATGCAACAAAATGAAAAAAAAAAAGTTAAACAAGTATTGATTCAAAACAAATGGCACAACCATTTCTTTATTTAATTTGGACTAAAATCTTTAAAATTTGATTCAGATTTTAAAAATATTTTATTACTACTATTGTTCTTTCTGGTCACCATTATTTCAAAGCTTTCCTAAACTGAAGTTTTTCTCATAGGAGTTCTCAGTTTTTGATTATTACTAACATGTTAATAAAATTTAACATCAGATTTGTATGCATATTTTGCTAAAATTCAAAAAATTGAATTAAATTCATGTATTATTTGAGGACACATTCTACTTTCTTTCTTCTCCTTTAATTTTTCCATCAGTTTTCGTGCTAAAGTTTCTTGTAGAACTAGCTGAGAAAATGTTGGTTTTAAATGTTCCTTGTTATAGAATCCCGTGATTTGTGTATAAATTTTATACTATCATTAAATTGTAAACCCCATAGATACATGTTTTAATTCTCAAATTAACTAAAAGGAGGTTGACTTTAATGGCAGTTGAGCAGCTTAATCCCCTAATCAGCTTTGGAAATCTAAATGCAAAAGTCATGCTGACAAAATAAATTAAGCAACAACATACTCATCCTTTTCACTCCCTAAACTCAGAGAAAAGCTTGATAAAAGGAAAAATGAAAGTACGGGTATACTTCTATACATGAAGTTTGGCAGAACAGAGTCCATTCTAAGCAGCACACTGCTGGAGGCTGAAGCATTTCCTTGGGCTACAAAGAGCAGCAAACCTGAATTTTCTGACCAAAATGACAAGGAGTAAGTGGGGTCTAACTGGGACCTTCCCCTTGTTTTCCTACGTATTTACACTGGAACTGGAAATCAGAAAAACACAGTCTGATAATTTGGCTTTAAAAATAATAATAAAAAAAAATTATATATATATATATTTATATATGAGAACCTTCAAAGTCTATCATCTGCCACACATGATCTCTGCTCCCACTATCAACCTGTCCTTAGCTTAGTTAGGCTGTTTGGATGTCTAGTAAGCTTTCAAAGCATCACAGAGTTCAGAAGAATAGAAAGAGACAACAATGTATCCTTAATTATACCACAGGCCTGAGCCACTGAAATTTTACAGCATGTGGCCTAGAACTGTAAAGTCTATGAGTTCAGTTTTGTCAGAAACTTCTGATGTCATTTGTACCACTGCCTATCATGCCTGTCATTCACGTTAGAATCAGAGATTATTTCCAGTTATTGACCAATATTTTTTAATCATGTTAATTATCTATGACTAGCAGTCTTGTCATCTAAGACAGATGTCTGTAGATTAGTCTGATTCTATGGCATGTGATACAAACAAATATTAGCTGCAGTCAAGATGCAGAGGAAGAGTTTAAAACCATTTGCCTTCATAATTTTTGCTTTCCTACATTTTATATTTGGTGTTCCTATTTCATATAATCAGTGAGGTATAGATATTTCTATGAAGAGCCAGTCATAAAAATTTTGTTTTTCCAGCATTGTTAAAACAATGTGGCTCTAACTCTGACACTAGAAAAAACCTTTGCTTGCAGAGTCCAGAAAGTTGCTCAGGCAACATCTTTTCCTTGACTTCAGGGCACATAATACAAGTCATTTAATTCTGGAAAACTCTTCTGAGTAACACTTTTTATTGAATATATTTATTTGTCTGAAACACAGTATAATTAAAATATAGTCAGCACTGCTGGACTTCACATTAAAGTAACTTGTAACGAAATTAGAAATGATAAACCTGTTCAGGTGTATTCATTCAGTGGAGTTACATGCGGTCTCAGCAATGCAGGTGTGTTAGCATCATGCTATATTCTGAATATTTGTTCATTTATTCATTCAGTTATGAATATCACATTCAGAAAAAAACAAAACAACAAACTCTTCAGAAAGTGACACTGATTCTTCTCTAGAACAACTTCACTTGTCTTCAAACAGCTCTTCTGTAGGATAAAAAATTGATCACACATGGCATGTATGTAAGTAAGCATACGAAAGAGAAACGTAAAAGTTCAAAAATACAGGGTTTTCTTAGAACATTCTGCTGATATGAATCCTTGTAATTGGTGATGAAGTCTAAATGTTTGACTCATCCATATCCATTGAGCTTCACTATACTGCAAAAATAACCCTAAAACTGCTCTGTATATATTATATAAACATGCAGTGGAGAAATAAGTCCTGATGTGTAACAAAATGACTTGTCACCTAAGTTAAAGATTCCTTGCATGTACTAATGAAATGTTCAGAAGAAACATAAAGGTTTCCTAATTTGTTTAACATATCCTGAAGTTTAAAGAGATAAAGAAGGAAAGATATATCAATGAGATACAGAAGAAATATTTCAACAAGGTTCAGATAAATTATAGAGGTCACAGCACTGTTTGCTGGGTGACTACAATGAGCTTTTTCTAAGCAGATCTTTTTTATTTTCATTCTTTACAAAGTATATAAATCAAATCCATCAGTCTTAGTGATTCATCACCCTCTTCAGTAAAAAATTCAAGCTTATTGTCTTCACCTTTGAAATACTGTGTAGCTATTCCATTAGGAAAATTCATCATTGTCCTAATTCATTTTTTGTTCCTGTATATTTTTTCATTAAAACCTCATTAAGAGCTGCCTTTGGAGCATTCTTTTACTCCTATTCATACCTGTTTCTTAATGAGTCAGGCTGAGCTCCTGTATACCACAGAAAGTTTCCTATCAAGCAGCTGCCACTTTGTTTTGCCCAGTCAGTTGTCCTTGACACATGGTTATCCCCCCACACTCATTTTCATTCAAAACCCTCTTCAAGACCATCACATTCAGTTGCATAGCTCTCATTCTCACCCTAACTCCAATAAAACTCTTTATGTGCTGCTGAACACCAGTAACCATGAGATGCTGAATTAAAGGACTGCTTCTCCCTCTGTCAGATACTGTACAGTATGAACACGTACCTTGACAAAGGCATCTTGTTTCAATACCACAACTTGAGGGCATACAAAGTAAACAAATTTTCAATTATTTCTCGTAGCCATCAAATCTCTGGGTTCTGATTGGAAGATGGTGTGTTATGAGACTTGTGACAATTTCTCCTTCAGATAGTGTCTGGTTTTTAAAAATTAGCAATACTTTAAAAAAAAAAGTGCTGCTAACAAGGATGCATAAGGAAAAATTTCTTTGCAAATCCAACATTTAGCAGTAAATTAAAAACATGCATGAAAATCTATTCTTAATGTTAACTCAGATTTCAAAGTTAAGGAAGTTGTTTTGATTAGTGTTTCTTATATACCACCCTCCCACATAATTATTTTTTCTTTTTCCCTTTTTCTTTGAACTCTCTTTTTTTGGGAGAAAAGTATTCTTGATTAATTTGGTCAATACAATAGCAAATCCATTTAGAGGTCTCCAGTCTCACAGACTGTCTCAAACACAGCTGTAACAGTAGTTTGATAAAGACAAATTACCCTTCTTTCCTCAGACTTCAGATTACTTATTGTGTATGTGCATTAAGCAATTAATTGAAATACCTATTAACACTATGGCAGCAGAATCTCTAACACAGATTCATCTGAATTAAACACAAAAGTTACTGATTTTAATAATATTTTTTTACTTGAATTCTATTTTTTTACTGGACAGTACTTAACACACTATTATCCCAGCCACTGAAAATTAAAATACACAAATGCCTTGGTATAAGGTGAAAAATACCACTCCATCAGATGTCAAAACACAACTGCTCTAAAATATTTTACACAACTGCTCTAAAATATTTTATCTGGGAATTATCTATAGAATCAGAAAGTGTTAACAGAAGATACAGGATATATCTGAAGATGGATAGGTCAGTAGTTCCTATCAGTCAAAATAATTTATTTTCTTATCACAAGAGGAACAAGGACATGCACACATATAAGATATTTGAGGGTCAGAACACACAGATTTTATTTTTCTGGCTTCTTTTGGCACAGATGGGTAGAAAGCCACACAGCATCTGTGTGTATCTTGTGTATCCTTATTGTACACATTTAGGTAGGTTAAGTATGCTTTCCTAATTAAACTTCTGAACCTTTCATGTTTTTCAACCCTTATTATTCTCCAAAATATGATAAAAGTTATGGAAACATTCTGAATTGTTTTTACTTCATCTACAAAAACTTTTTTGTTAGATAAGAGAAAAAGCATATGCTTTATAACTCTCAGCCCATAAGGTAACCAATAATTACAGTAATATTCAAATATGTCATAGCAATATAAGCTGAAAACCAAGAAAAACAAAACAACAAAAAACAAAACAAAACAAAACAAAAAAAAAACCAAAAAACCAACCAAAAAAACAACAAACAAAAAAAAAAAGAAAAACACCAAACAAAAAAAAATTAAAAGAAAAAAACAAAACAAAACCAAAAACCTTGAAAGGAAAAATGACAGTGACCAAAGCCTGCAAAAGTACATTTTACAGCAAGATCAATGTCAAAGTCTACACCACTGGTCTTATTTATCCTTGTTATGTTGGGTGAACAAACTTCCCATCTTGACAGGACTAACCAGACCTGTAGGAAAAACCTGGTGCTTGACAGACTCCTAGAGGAACACTTACTTCATGGTAGCATCTTAATCCCACCTGCATATGCCCACATATTGTCCTTTTCTACTGCCTACTAACTCATCACCGAACAGGCTATTCTACAGGAAATCTGACTATGTTACCTTAGTACATAGAGTGAAACAGTTGCCAGAATCAAGGAATTAATTTATAGTAAGTGACAAAACCTCTGTTGCATAGATTAATGCTTTCTGAATAGAACTTGATTTAAAAATACCCTTCCAATCGCAGATACTGAACATCTCTGAAGGCTAAAGTTATTTTTTTATAAAATGACATTGAAGAAAGTAAAGCAGCCATTACAGATGTGCTCAGCAATAGTTCGCAGACAATTTTAGATATCAGAGAGAGTTTTATAGAGAGAAGAGATGCTGCCCACAAGAGTGCTATTATCTCCAGCCCTTATCTGAAAATCTCTTATGATTTTTAGCATACATTTGGATAACTGCCAGCAAACTTATTTTAAAATGTCACCTAAAGTACAGATAGCTCTTCTATCAGTAGAGCACTGCAGTGTGCTACTTTGAGACTTGAACCCATGATATTGTGTCAGGTGCAAAAATCATAACAAATGAACCAGAGAGAACTTGGCAGCCTATCTCATGACTTCTTATCTTAACACAAATTGCTATGACAAAATGCATTCCTTCTTAAAGAGAAATGTCATTTGCACCCAAACCTGGGATTATAACGTCTGGTCTCTATTCTGTTTAAATAACCAGACATTAAGGCTCAGTCTTCTTTGATAAACACTTAGGTTAATACTTCAAAGCAGGAAAGGGATCTGTGAATGTTAAACACAATTCTCAGCGCTGAACTTAATTTTTTACCTTCCCATTTATTTCTGATTGCTGTTATATATAATTTTAGAATAAGAGTAATGTCCCTTTAAATAAAAAATTGCTAATGCAAGAACTAATTCTTTTATGTTGAATGGCAAAAATAAAAAAAAAAATCACCTTGGATAAAGCATTAGTGTATGTTAATTAATGGCAAAACTCATTAATTCAAATATAAGAATTTGATAGATATATATTCCTGGATATACATTCAATAATATTGGATAAATATTAACACAAAGCACATTTTATGTATAACACTGATAATATATTTTTTACCTCTTTTTTTAGCTTCTCCTAATGACTACTGAACTTAATGTTTTGTTTTATTCAGAAGGCCTAAATGAGGATGATACCAATCTATTACTTAGTATTTGTATTACCAACCATTCTCTAGAAGATCCATTAGCTAGTGAACACTTTCATTATGGGTGAGATTTTTCTATCCATATTAGAAACTAGCTGAAAACTTGACCTTATCCTTTTCTGATTGCCATATATTTGTGTGCTTTTAATTCCTCCATCCATCAGTCTAAACAGCTGAAAAGACCCTGACTAACCATATGGTTATCTTCAGGCATAGTCCTAAAAGGGAAAGCTTTCCCAGGATAGATATGCCATCTCTCTTGTAAAAACACACCTTCTGGCTGCCACTGCTATATTGCCAAACAGCTGTATGAGAGCACAGTAGAGTTTGCTGGTTTGTAGAGTTTGCTGGTTTTGTTGAGGTCTTATGTGCGAGCTTTTGAACCAGTGATAGAAGCTACTAGGCAAGTAATTTTTCTATCACAATATTTTTAACTTTGTTCATTGTTCACTTGCTGAAATATTTATTTCACTGTGCTAATTTTCTTCAATGATAAAACTATGCATTTAAGAGTATACAGAAATTTCAGTCATAGAAATAGACAATGAGACCATATCACTCTGCAGAATTATTCCCTTTCTGCCACTGATTTCCATGGGATAGATGGTACCTAGGGATTAAAGTCATTTCATATATAATCAGTTCCTTCTTTAAGTTAAGATTTCTTTATATAAACACAAGTCTTCTGTCATGCCACCAAGTTTATAGAACAACTGATATTCCAAGGAGTCCATTATCTTAAGCCCCCCTTTTAGGTTATTATCTGTACAACTACTTATCCAGAAAGGTATTTCTGTAGTATCTAATGCAGTGCATGTTTGATACAATGTTCAGTAATATATTCTGATTATCCAAATATTTTTTAGTTCTAATAAGGAACACTGACATTCGTAAAAAGGTTTGACAGTGGCACCTGCATCCTGACACATAAACAATAATTTACAATGGTTGTGATGTTTTCGACAGCATCTTCCTTTTAAATAATAAAAGTACATCAAGAATTTTTTCATTAAAATTCTGAAAACCCTCAAGCTAAAAAATATTTTGCTTAAACAAACTTTATGCAAGAGTGAATTATGTGTGCTACCATACATCTTGTGGGGTGGTAGTCATAGCATGCATTCCCTTTGCATATACAGTGATTATTATTTTGAAAATACTTTTTAAGTTCAAAATTCTATTTTTAATTTTTCATTAATTTCTTCATCAACACTGTTGAAGGTTGGGGAGGGGGTGGAATTATTCCCTTTTCCTGTTGTTACATTATAAATGGCTGGATACTTAAGTACTATTAACTCCTTTTGTAAGAGACAAAGAGCTGGCTTGGGTGTGGAGAGGGGAGGACAGATTTGGTCATCTCAATAAGACACTCCTGACCATCGGGAACTTCGATGAGGTGGTGGGGGGAAAGCGGGTCTCCTTTTTTCGCTGTGGGAAGGCTCAGCTCAGCGCTGCTTTCTTCTCCTTGGTGAGTGAGCTTTTCGTTGGGGAAAAGGGGGCGCTCCTGGAGTGCACATCTCCCCGGCTGTCCTAGCAGCTTCTACAGAAGGGGCCCGGCAGCCGTCGCCCTGCGTTTTCCCTGAGAGAGCGGATTGAGGAGTCCCTGCCACCTTTTGCCAGAGAGCCCAGTGATCACATCTCTGCCGCCCCTGCTCCCTGCTCTGAGCTCACTGCATCCATCTGCTGCACGCCCGCCGCTGCCCTGCCCATCCCGCTGTGGCGTCCGCCTGCCTGCCGCTCCACCGCCGTTGGCCGTGTAACGCAGACTGACCGCGCCACAGCGCCCCCTGCAGCTGCGCGGGAGTCATCGCACCTGCCCTGCCCAGCCAGGAGCCCGACAGCGCCCCTGCCGGCTGTGACCGGAACTGCACCAAACGGGGAAAAGCGCTTGGCAGCCCAGAGACATCTGCCACCGGTTTTTCTGGCTTTTGTTGGTCTGTTTGTTATTGCTACTGTTGTTGCTGATTTTTTGCCTTGCCATAGATACTAGTAAAGAACTGTTATTCCTTTCCCCATATCTTTGCCTGAAAGCCCTTGCTTCCAAAGTTATAATAATTCAGAGGGGAGGGGGTTCACATTTTCTGTTCCTAAGGCAGGTACCCAGCTTCCTTAGCAGACACTTATCTTCAAACCAAGACAAACACAGATCCCTAACGGACATAGCCCTCTTCAAGCTTATATGTAGTAACTGCGGGAAACAGGGATGGTTTAAATTTCACCTCCCAGGGAATACATTATTGCTCAGCAAAGAACTTAAACCTCCAAGTGTCTTCACTGCAGAAGGAAGATTTCATGACACAGGTACAGTTAAACTAAGTCTGAAAATGGGAGACACATGAGTCAGTACAGCATACCTCAGGTAAACAGATTTTCAGAGGCACAGCACAGCAGATAGAGCCCAACATAGTGATTTATATTTTCTAGGATTTACCTTACTGTTTATCCACAACTTCGAAACATATTCCATGAACCAGCTATTTCTTAGGGCCCTGTTCAAGGCTGCTCACCTTGTGCTGTGTTCAAGCTATGAACACATCCTCAGGATTCAGCCAATAGAAGCAAAACTAGGACAAATGCCATTACTTTTACATTATAGCAGGTATAACAACATGACTTATTTATTTCACGTGAGTCAGCAAACAGCTTTCAAGTAGATGTAATGTTCTGACACTACTGATTCAAGGAATTTCTTAATTTAATTAGGCCATTATCAGACAAATATGAATGGATGAATTTGGAGATTCCATTAATTCAAGCTTAGCTTGACACATTTTGCACTAATATTCATTATGTTTACAGTGAAACCAAAATGGACTATTATTATCACTGCAAACTTCTTAAGGAATGAACAAATGATATCAGTGATTAATGTTCTCTATTTTTTCTGTGACCTAATAAAGGGAAAGCATATGTTTCATGCATTTGATTTCTTTCTGTTATATTTACTGTAACCATAGGACTTATCTTCACTGCTTTGTCTGAACCTGTGTTCTCTTGAAATGCACTGCTCACACTCCTAGATGAGCTCAAGCCAGCTTTATTTCTGCTGTAAATTGATCATGTCAGCAACATAATTGGAAGTATTTGGTAATAGCTACTGTAACCAAAAAAAGCCCATTCACAAGTTAATCTTTACAGAATAAAAGCTCCAGTTATTGATCTGGAAGAATGTTCTTTCTAAAGCTCCCTGATTCAACCCACAAAGTGAATTTACAGATGAGCAGAATTGACAGAAATAAAATACCTCAGGAAAATATATTAATCATGAATATTTTCAATGAATTCTGGTCCTTGTTACAATTAAAAATAAAAAAGAAATCAAATTCTTAAAACAGATATTAATCTTTGCAAACTTGTAACTAATTAAGGAAGCAAAAAGGATGCTCAACACTGACATAAGTACATCTACTGCATTTTGATTAAAAATTGGGAATATCCCCAAGGAGATAGGAAACTAATGTGAGATTAGATGAAAAATATGAAAAACACACAAAAAAATATTAATCACTGATTAATACCAACCTGAGGAAAAAGGGAAAAAAAAATTAAGATGATCAAGAGTCTCTAGTCTTGCTTTTCTTGTATTTTGTGTTGATCAATTGCTCATTTCCAGTAAAATGCTTTTTAGGTTACCATAATTCAAATTTAAATTATATCTCCTGCATTATAAAAGGAAAAGAAAGTAAAACACATTAAATGTGATTCTAAGTGGGAAATTTTAGCATGCAACCCTATTTGACAGACACCTGTGTGTATTGTGTATTGCTTAATTTGTTTCAGCTTAATGTACATTCCCATTCAGACCTGATTTTTTTTCAGATAAATGTGAGTTACTCTCCAGCTTAATGGGACAATTTTCCTGTTGTCAGGATTTGAGCCTCCTTAATAAATTAAGATTTTCCTCTATCTCTGGGAAGGGAGAAGATAAAAAAAAATACTTCAGAAAAATCTAAATGATGAACAAGTGATGATTTTGTTTTGCTGCTGCATAGTGCATAAAACTGTTTGGCTATGAATTTAGGAGAGACCTTGTGCACCACATTGCAAGCATATATGGAGGATAACATGATATCTATCTCAGATTGAATTTCTGGACAAAAAAAGCAACTAAAGAGACAAGAAAATAAGTGTGGAAGTTAGCATATTGTTTCTCTTTATTAAAACACTGTAAGAACAGGCAAATCATAACATGATGCCTCTCTGCTATCTCCCATGGCAACTATATATTCAGAGAATTTTGCATGTGCATACAAACAAATTGTTGTAAACATGATTATTTTGAAGGCAAGTTTGTGAGACTATTTTGAAGCTGTTTTGAGAGAAAGGAAGATAGAGCACTGGCCATGGGTAGAATTTTATATTTTAGTTAATTTTAATCTGAGAAAGTACATAGATCAATCATAACATAGGAATTAAAAGTGAAGCTGATAAACAAATGATCTATTTTCAAAAGCTGAGAAGCTTACTGTAAGTGTTAAAGGCTTGCTTTTAAAAATGTTCTGAAGGAAGTTGAAAAAAGAGTTTGTTATTTCTCTCCCTTTCCTTACCTTCTCTTAGTTATTTTGATTTGAAAAAATGAAAGCCATGTCAGGAGAGGGAGGTTTAAGAGCAAGAATAATGAGGAATTTTTAAAAAAAGGAGAACATTTAATGAAAATAATGGTTCAACATCTTTTAAATATAGATAATTTTGTACAATTTCAGGAACCTATAGACTGCATATTTTTGGTCATTGAACAAAAGACTTGGGAGACCAGGGTACATATTGATATGGATTAATTTGAAGGGTAGTATAATTATACTGCTGCATAGAAAAATATAGACAAATATCATTAGGGACAAATACAGAGAAGCAGAAAAATCTTGATGCTGTGGAAGAACTTTTCAGCAATAACTAGCACATCATTGTGTTATCAACATTGTTTTCACCATAAATTCAATCCATAGCACCCTGCAAGCTACGATAAAGAAAATTATCTTTATCCTAACAAAAAACAGTGTAAAATGTTTTAAATTGAAATTCCAAGGCCACTTTCTTAATAAAGAAATGCATTTCAAAGTACTTCTCTAAAATAGTCACAAATATTTGAAATTATTTATGTAATCTAATTTTTCCAGTATTTTCTGGATATTAAGACAAATTGAAAATACCTGAATATCACTGGAGAGGATCATAGCATAGCATAGCATAGCATAGCATAGCATAGCATAGAATAGAATAGAATAGAATAGAATAGAATAGAATAGAATATTTTTGTTGAAAGGGCCAGGATCCAGCATTTGTTGTTAAAGTTCATGCCATTGATAATGCACAGGAACTGTTCATCAATAACTTAAACACAGTCGTTATCAACACCACGTGCATAACAAATCCAAACCATAGCAACCTTGAAGCTATATTTGTCCCTTGAGAGAACACCTCCCAGTTTGATATCATCAACAAATTTGCATTGAGATTGTTGATAGATGTACTGGACAGAACTGTCCTTAGAACTGAGCCCTGAGGGGGGCTGCGGTGGTCAATTGCCAGCCAAATGTAACCCCCATTCATCAAAACACTTTGAGCCCTGCCCTTCAGCTAGTTCTTCACCAATCATGCTGTGTATCTGCTTGTCTCACAGTTGGACAACTTGTCCAGAAGGATGTAGTGAGGGAAAGCATCAAAGACCTGACTAAAATCCAGAAAAATTTCAGCCACTGCCTTCTGCCATCCACTAGCCAAGTGACCTTATCACAGAAGGACATCAAATTAGTTAGACAGGACTTTCCCTTCACGAATTTTTGTTGAATGTGCCTGATGAGTGCATTGCCTTTTAAATGCCTTTCAGTAGCACTCAATGTGACCTTCTCTGTAAGTTTTACAGTTATTGAGGTTAGACTAACAGGTCTGTGGTTTCTGAATTGCACTTTGTCACATAACAGAGAATTCACAACTCAAGAGAAAGGGGCATTTGTTTTATCTTTCTCTTGTCAGACATTACCTTTAGTGGAATTTAGACAGTAGCAAGGACTGTTTTTCATTATTAGAACCAGGATCAACCCTTCATCAGGAGATATGTACCTGTTGAAAATCTTTGCAGTTCTGTATATTGCAGACCTAGTTCTAGATTTTTTTTCAAGATTTTCACCGGATTTTGTAAGGCTACACCAGCAAGTACCATTCTTTAGTGGTTCATCTAGTGATTATACCTACACTGCTTTGCTTCAGGAAATAGTTTAATATTTCACGCTTTCTCAGATCAATCTTTGTGCTTCCTTGACACCTAGGTAAGGGCAGAGGATCTGGCTTCTACTTTTCACTGAATACCAAGCAAGACTCAGATTACCTAGAGATCAATTTTTTTTGTAAGATCTAAGCAATTGTCTGTGACCAAATGTATAAACTTGTATCATTGCCAGTAGGTTAGGTGAGATACACACTAATGTCAGGCCAGGTCAGTTTATGCTGCAGGTAAGGGTAAGGTTGAGGTATTCACTATGATTTTACAGAGACTTTTTCTCAATGACAGTGAAAAAAGCTCTGGGCATGTACTGCTTGTATGCATTTGAGCTCAAGCTTATCTCACTTCTTTTGTGATGTTTTATGACCTTATGTCTGTTTTCAAATATTGAGGTGAAGATTTTATCTAATTTTCTAACATATCTACTTGCAAATATTTTTAAAATTCCTAAAATGAGATACAGAAAACCTGTTAATAAAGAGGACATTTCCATGCAGGTTTTGTTTGTGAGAAAGAGGTACATCTAGGGCACAATTTTTCTCTATTTATAGACTCCATATCTGTATATATCTATATATATATATATCTATAGTATATATCTACTTTACTTGAAGTGCCTTCAAGTTTCTCTTGGCTAACTACAAATTGACAGCAGGGTAACTAGTCTAGATGTAGGCTTCTATATTGCAGACACCTCCTGCTTGATTAATTCATTTCTGTATAATTTTTTCTGTAAATAATTCAAGGGAAATTACACAAGAGAAAGGAATATTGTTATATTATTCACTGTTTTAATATTATGCTGCTTTTTTACTCCATTCTGGGAATTTTTACTATCTGAAGGCTGACAAGAACACAGTTAAATTAAGCTTGCAGAAGAGATAGCAAAATACCAAAAGGATGCAATGATACTGTTAATTGCCACAAAACAATGTTTTGGGTTTGGGGGTTTCTTTAAAAGTTGTAGTTCTTTTGGGTTTGGGGGTTTTTAATGTTGCCTTTCCAAACACTAAGAATAACTGAACTAACCCAGAATTTAAGAAACCTTAGTTTTTGTTTATGGAATATTGAAGGTTAAATACATGTAATCTGCAATAAAAATTTTCAAAAATTAAGACAGTCCAGTATAAGAGAACTGGCGCTCAATGCACTCATCTCTTCTGTGTTCTCACTAACCTATAACAACTTTGACCTTCAGTGATTAGCTGCCTAAGCAAAACTGAACTCTTAAAAAAGCAGTTCCAAGGAGAGGAATATTATTATTAACCTGCAGATCATATGAAAGTTTTATGGTTTGTGACTATTAGATTTAACATTGCTAGATACATGTGGATAGAGCTATTAACAGTAATCATATTGATATCTGAAGTACTAACTGTATTTTGTGCATGCACTGAAGACATGAAGGAATAAAAATTCCTCACTGAAAAAGTTTGCAGTTTATCTTGACAGCATAAACAAGAAAAAAAAAAAGCTGAACAACAAAAGCCAGCAGAAAATGAGAAAGACGTGCCTGAGTACCACTACCTCCAAAAAACTCTAACTTGCCTTTGATGCCTCAGTTTTAGAATTCAGAGTTTATTTACTCCTAAGTTGGTAAGATTTCTGTTTACTTTTGTAACTCATTATTTGCAGTTATTTACAGTAACAACTAGTAACGGTTTACAGACTTTTTAATTATGGAGCCATTTTGCAAAATGGTTTCTATTTCCATCAGTATTATTATATTAAATTCTGGCATTAGTAAGTAAGTTTCTGTTAGATGAGAAATCCAATTTATAACCAACACAACTCCACTTGGGTCATGACCTCTAGTAAAGAGTTACCAGCTCAAAATATGAATTCACAGAGCAGCTCTAGGCACTAAAAATATATATGGATTAAAGACTTGTACATCAAACAGACATCTCCATAAATACTCTGTCTTTAGTAATCTGATCATTTAAACCAAGAAATTCCCCTGTTCTCAGAAGGGAATGAGATACATTTCTCTAAAAAATGAAACTCGTATTATCTTTGTGCAAGTTGAAGATCTAAGTCCCATTAGTAATGACTGCAGCACTTCTCACAATCAACAGCAAGTCTCTTGAATCATTAATGTGATGAGTTCAATGTCCCAGAAACTAATAATTTGTGCACTTTCAGCACTGAGTGAACTCATCTTTCTTTTCCAGCTCCACCAGCGTCAGAGAGATCCTGGATATAATGCACCATATCAGTGATAACTTCTGAATTAACAGTGTAATTGTACTTGGCATCCGAGCTCCCTCTGTGCCAGGCAGTGAACAAAGAAAGAAAGGAGACAGCTTGTCTCCAACACCACAGGACTGCGTTCAACTCCCCCCTTTAAATTTCTACAGTGTGGGTGGCAATGTATGAGGGATGTCTAAACTTCCAAGAAATGCAGAAGAGAATGAGTCAAAACTAGTTAATGTAATCTGGAGAGTAATTTATCTCTCAATAATTAAGTAGGTAGGTATAGAGTCATATGTGAACATATTATGAGATATTCTACCACACTTAAGGCTTCTCAGGAATGTTGAACTAAAGGAGGTTGGACTAGATGATCTGCAGAAATCCCTTCCAACTCTAACAATTCTGTGAATCTGTGATTCTGTGTTACTCCAGCACAATTTTGAAAAACATGGTATTAGATCTAGAAAAAACTTGTCTCTTCAGATGTAGCAGCTGGAGGAAAAGTGGGACAGTGAAGAGTATATCTGTTTTTTCAGTGTGAAAATAAAAATATAATCTAAAGTAGTACTTAAATAGAAAGTGTTATAATTTGATACGCTTTTTCATATATTTGTTGGCATACAAAAGAAAAAATGGGGTGGGGGAAAGTTGAAGAATTCAAAAAAATTAATTTTATTTTTTTTAAGAAACAAGATGAGCTTGTACAATAAGACTTTGAGCACAGTGTGGGGTATGAGGGTGGTCATTGACTGCAGTAAAGTAGCAAATTTTGAGGAGTTTGTGTAAGCATATAAATCTTCAGGGTTTTCATAGCCAAAGGCAAAACAATGGTCTTCAATTTTAATTTGAAATTTAGATTCTTCTGAGAGAGCTCCAATATCCCATCTATCCGTTTCAAATGAAAACCAATTTATTCACTTCAGCAGTCTGATCAAAGCTAGAGATACTATGAACCAGTAATCCAGGCCTTGGCTATAGATACTTAAAAAACATGAAAATTTTTTATCCTTTTACTTTGGCATGATCCACTGATTTAAAATATTTCTGTTCATTCCTTTCTTGAGGTATCATCTGTAGTAACGAGCAATTTTGAGAGGTATCAAGTCATGCCAAGAACAATTAAAAAAGGATTTGATGCAAGTAAAACCAAAGAAATCCTAGGTCTAGAGCAAAGAATATTTTTACAAAAAGATTAAGGAAGACAGGAAGGGTTTGATGAATGTTGCCTATTAGACAGCAACACTAACTTAACCCTGTATGTACTCCATGCGTTAGCCATATATTTACATGGGAGGGTAAAGTTAAATCCACTTAAACTGATTATCTTTTTCATTATGCATATCTATTGATTTCAAAATACTGATAAAAGAAAATATGGTGCATTAAAGGGCTTTGTGGACAAGCAGCAAAGCAAATTATTTGTAAAAAAATTGTTCTGATCTGTTGTATTGCTTCTCCCCCACAATAGGTCTCTAATGACCTAATATGCTTCTTTCTTATACATCTTGTTTTGATTGAGATACAAGAAATATTTTACCACATCGTATGAAATTATTCAAATATGTAATTATTTTTGTTCATATAAAGCAATTTTTTTCATGTCAGCACACACCAGTTTTCTCTTAATGCTATTTTGGTAGTTTTTTGGGGTTTTTTAACCATCATCAAAAGATCATCTGTTTACAGCACCATGGGCAAATGCAATCCATTTTAAAAATAATTTTCAGTCTAAAATACCAAAGAACAATCATACAGCAATTGTATTTTGGACTTAAAAGTTAATTTATGAACCTACAGTAATTCTATAACTTCAGGCAAGAAATAGCTACTGTTAGGACTTTGACACATAAAATGTTTCAAATTGCACCCTGAATTCCGTACCTTTGGGACATCAATTTGTCTAGGCCACATTTTGACAGCAATGTAAAAGCAATGGTTCTTTAAGGAAAAAGACTCAGGTTTATCAGGGACACATTGACAAGAAGAAGGGGTACTGGGGGAGGTGGAATATGACAGCTCTCACCTGCCCTTACAGATTCCCAGCTTGTGGAGCCAAATTATGCCTGTTCAAAACCTGAAGCTCTACTTTGTTTCCTGCAGCAGACAACCCAAAGGGATTAATCTGGCAGCCAGAACAAGAGCTGTCTGATTCTCAGGGATTGTGGAGCAGATGTGATGCAGAACAAAATTTTTTAGATCCACAACCTGGGAGGAACCTGAATTTAAAGGGAATCGAAACCTGGTTGTTTGAACCCATTTTGAGTCCACTTTGCACTTCCATTAACTTTAAAAGAGAAAGTAAGTCTTACCTCAATATATAGAAGAAATAAATCTTGCAGTTCTGGTTTATCAACTTCAGACCCCTCTGGGGGTAAAGCATAGAAACGGGGAAGGAAAAGCTATATGCTCTGATGCCTGATTGTAACCTATTTTTTAAGTTCTAAACTAAATTCTTATAAGCAATTTTAAAGGAAATTTTGATTATGAACAAAATTTTTTATAGTTAACAAAAAAAAAATCCGCAAAAACCCAAGGCCAAACCAAAGTAAGCAAAATATAGTAGTCTAATTTATACTAGGCATTTTTATGCTACTCTACTACTGCAGAGAGGTTTGGAAATACTTGCAAAAATAATTTATGCCCTGTTTAAAGCCCATTTATGCTGCCAAAACAATTATAACTGAGTCACTGAGCTTCTGAGAGTCACAGCAGTCAATATTCATCAAAAATTCTAAGCGGTCACTTACTCATTACAAGTGTCTAAGAATATTTTTCATCCTGAACATATAAAAAATTACAGTCAGCAAATCAGGAAGGAAAGGCTGTCATGTGAGTCAGGTATCCAATTAGAGAGGATTTTGCTCTGGAATTTTCAAATTGAAAAGCTTTAATTAACTTTATTGGGAGCAGAAATAGATTTCTACAAAGTAGTCTTAAACTTTCCTATAACAGAGAATACAGACTAATCTGAATTAACTTTTCACAATCTGTAGATAACAAATTATTTGGCCAAAATCTTCAATGACCATTTAAAAATGACAAAAGTTGACATAAATAAAATTCAGAATAGGTGAATAGTCAAATCTGTGTTGATTGAAATTATTATTCTTTATAAATGACCGAATCAGCTGTTCAAAAGATTTATTTCAGAAGGAAACATAATTTAAAAAAAAATTCATTATGACTATCAGCAAAAGTTGACATATTTCTCTGATACAAAATTCTGATGTACAGCAATCTTGCAAAAGCAAAAAAAAACAAACAAGCACTTCTTTTGATGAAAAAATTTATGAAAAAAAAAAGTCAAAATCCTAAAGTTACAAGATATTTATATTTTACAAACAGTGATATATTTTTTTCAGAGATCTCCCCTGTGAATTTATTCATTTCTCTCACCTAATTTACTCACTATTCAAAAAGATTTTTAAAAGTTCATTTTTGAAGACATTTCTAGTTGCAAAAATATATTAAGTCTCATATAACACAGCTGAAGAATTGAAAAGTATTCAATTTATAAATGTCATTCTGTGGTAGACTACTTGTTGAAATTGGGAACACTTTGTAAAAAGCCATCCACATTTAAGAGGCAAAGATTCATCATGTAATGATTAAATCCTTGATAGTCATTAAAATTAAGGAGCCTGCAGAAGAGCAGCTTCAGATAAAGACTTGCAGAGAATAAAGTAAAGATCATCACATACAGACAAACACATGGTACATGTGACATTGGTTCCAAAGAACTTACCCCTTTATTCTGCAAACTAATTCCAGGCATAGTCAGCTAATGAGTAATAGCTCATGACATAAGTGAGATAGAATTTCTTCTTTGCTTGTCTTCACCTTCTTTAATATTAATGTCAATTCACAATGCTAAAAAACTTTCAGCTCACACACTGCAAGTTTGAAACTTAGAATATATTCCCACAATTGGGACAATGTGAAAGATTAGTTGGGATTTGCATTTTACTTTTCTATAATTTCAAGTATGTTTAAATGCCCACGTTAAGTTTAGTGTTAGTCTTTTGTCTTAGTGACACTGGGACATACCAGGCTGTTTCTAAAATTGTGGTAAAAAATCTGGACTGCATATGTGAAATGCAGTAAGTTCCCTTGTGTTGTTTGATGGGTTTCTTAGCACTATCCTATTTATTAGATATAGCAAGAGCCTCCCCTTTCTGCTGATCCCTTCTCTCTCCAAGAAATACCACACGTGGTCTGTTTATCAAAGAACACCAGAATACACCTTCTAGAAGCACATATCTCACTGTGACAGAAACCAATTTTTATACGCCTTCACAAATTCTGCATTCCTTCCAGACCATCTGCTTAACAAATAATAGAAACAGTTGACACATATTGAACGAAGTGTCATTTGGGTTTAAGGGAAAAGAGATTTCCTGGATTAATGATTAACAAATGACGACATTACCAGGTTGAAAAATCTTTCAGAAGCTCCTTATATATATAACATGATGAGGAGGAGGCTTCTCCCTGCCTGACTTTAGACTTGTTGGAGAATTTCTTTAAAGTGGAATTTAGAAGATAAGGGTCAAAGATTGCAGAGTTCAACCGTCAGTAGATGTGCAGGAACAGACTAAGAAAGAAGACATTTCTATGCTATATTAAAATCAAAATCAAAATTTTGCATATCAAGATGTGCATCATTAATTTCTCAGTCATCTGCACATAAAATACACAAGAAAGGGAACTGTATTTTCAGTTCTTTAGTCTCTAAACTCAAACATATTGTGCACAGCTAATATTTCTCCTAGGCAAAAGATTAGAAATAAAAATCAGTGTGTAAAAAATGGTCCGTACCCAAAGACATTGAAAATGGAATATATTAAGCATGTGCTATGTTTTATGAGTGTGAACCTCAGAAGCTGCTTCAAGCCTGTAAGTAGGTAAAACCTGTTACTATAAAGTAATCAAATTTCCACAAGGAAAATTGTAGCTGACCTGAAAGATAGTGGCACCTTCACATACAAACAACAAAACAGAAAATGTCATCTGTCTCTTAAACTATATTGGTGGTTATTGTTATCAGTGCCCATTCTATTGACTTCTTCAGCAATAAAATTTTTCATTCATTTATTTTCTCAAATTCTTTCCTACTAATTTTCGCTACAACTATTTATCCACTATTCTAAAAGCATATCAAGAAAATGCACTGATAAACCCACATAAATGGCTAAAATACCATTTTTATATTATTCTGGATCTGCTTTAACCAAATTTTAGTTAACTAAGTGGAAAAAGGGCAGTGGTGCAGTGCAGGGTGATGGTGGGGGGTGGTTTAAAATATTCCTAAAAATAACTGCTTAGCCATAGAATAAAGAAGTACATAAAATGTTGGGCCTTGTAATTCCAGTAAAAAACACACAGCAATTCAGTAAGGTGTTCAAAAGAGAAATCTTCCCTGCTTGAATGACTTCTGGCCAGGGGATAGAAGCAAGGCCTAATTTAGTATCAATTTGTATCACACGGGGCAGCATGTAGAATCATAGGTAGCCTTTGGCATTTGCCGGACAATGTTAACAATCTCTGCAGTTGGTGAGAATTTCTATTCAGAATCCTGCCTACATCTGTAAATTCATATTTCAGTTCTGTGTCCTGTCATAACACCTGCTCTCCATGCTGCATTTGATCAACAGTTCAATAGAACTTTTGAACTATCATCAACGATTACCTGAAAGTTTAGTCATGTGTATAAGTACATGCCACTCTGTTGTACCTACATTTATTCTTCAGCTATTTCTATAGCTGGTATTTTCAATCACTGGGAATGCAAATATTTTCTTTAAATTTTCTTTAAAATTATCATATATCATGTTCTGTACTCTCTGTGCACTGAGGGTCAAAATAAATCTATTAGGCAACATTTTGGATGCAGTCTTATATAAGTAGAAAATGTTGAAGTTACCACTTGGGAGAGGAAGAATTCTTTTATCCAATCTTTCTGGCTACTTTAGTTAAACACAATTTCTCTAAAAAATAAAAATATGATAAATGAAAGATAACGAAAGGTTGGATGGAATGAGTAAAAAAGAGCACAAGAGAAATGGGGTGAGCATGTTGTACCACTGCAATGGAAATAAACTTCTTATTTATGCACTGACAACTCTTTCCATTTCCACCATGACTGAAATATCTCAGATCAATTAATAAGGATTGAGATGTGGTTAAATATTAGATTTCTAAAAGTAATATTATCTTTGGAAAATTAAGAATTGTAGTCAAGATAAATTGATACATTTGCATTTTATTGGAAGATTTAGTCATTCCTACATTAAATTTTTTTCTCAGGTGTATCTGTTGCTTTTTATCTTTATCTGACAAGCATGATCTCTCTTGGGGTTTTAATCTATCTTTCTTCTAAAAATTCTACACATGCCAAGCTACTTCAGGGCACCTAAAGCAATTCTGATCTGGAGTTAGTGCCTGGTAAGTAGAAAGGAATTATCTCAAGTGCAAGACAAAATGTAACTAAAAATCTGCTGAACTATATTTTAAAAGTACTTTTTGAAAATTGTAATGACAACCACATTGAAGAGATATGAAGAAAAATAGAAAAAAAATTCTTGGAAAGGTTTAATGTGAAAGTGGAAGACAGTGATAGCAAGAATGGAAAAGTAAACTGGTCAAAATATGTCTACTTGGGAAGCCCAAATATTTAAGGTCTTTACCACAAAAGAAAACTTAAATCAAAATGTAATATTTTAAAATGAAGACAAAGCACTCTATTCCAAGCAGGTGGCATTCATTGCATAAAGGATTGGTTCCTACAACCCCATGAAAATAAACAGACCAACTCTTAGTCTAGAACATGACAACTGAAATCACCAGATGGTTCATTGCCTTCATTGTCAGACAAAGATGTAAAAATTATGCAACATTTATCATAATGGAAGCTCCTGATAATATTCTTAACTGAGCTTGACTTACATTAGACATACTCCATACACTAGACAGGATAGAGATGTGAGAGATTTAGATGTCAAATTAAAGAGCATAGAAAATAAATTCACAATAAAAGAACTAGCAACAAGCAAGCATTTCTTACATAAATTCATACATCAATTAGGAATATTTGGTTAAAAATAAAAGAAGAATTTTGATGCTTCAGTGGATCATATCCACCACTAGCAGAATAGTATTGCTACCATGTTTCCTACAAAAAAAAAACCAACACCCTCATAAATAAATAAATACACAGCACATTGTAATTTACAGATAAAATGATAAATACAAAAAAGAATATGAAAAAGAATAATTTTAGTGAAATGGTTGTCACTTGCAAAAAGTACAACAACAATATTGATTTAAAGAAAACCAAATGTACATCCACGGACTAGGAGAAAATATTCTCTGACAGACTTCCAGAAAATTCAAAAATTAAAAATAAAAACCAAATTCTAAGCTTCATAAAGTTTCTCAGCTTAAAGAGGTGCCAAATTTGAGCAGCACAATGTGGCTACAAGATTTCCCAAAGCTACTTTAAACTGATTGGCAACTAAGACTCGTTCTAGGATGGACATATTGCAGTGAAGCCTTCTCATGCACATCCAGACGTGCTTCTCAAAGGTCAGCATGAAACTTAAGTTATATTAAAAATTTTCAAAAGCAGGTGGACATCTCTGTTTTTCAGAGCTGAACTGAAAAGTATTTCTGTAAAGGAAAGAGTGAATTTAAGTGAAGATAACTGACTGTGCTCTATTGATGCCATGTTAATCAGCAGGCAACTGAAAAGAAAGTGTTGTAGAAGAGCATGGGAAGCAGTAACTGATTTTAAGAAGGGGAAACTGAAAATGTGTGAGAACCTACAGCCTCAGAATACAATAGACTATGTAAATATTGCCAAGTAGGAAATGACTGCTGTAAAATCTTTATAAAAATGGGACAAGCCACTATTCAGTTACTTTAGTCCTGTCTAACATCAATGGATATCCTTAAAAAACCTAAGAATCAGTTTTAGCAACGCAGCCTTGTCTTCACAGTTTATTTCCCAAGGTCTCATGGAAGCTGATGGATACAGTGCTTAAATTTCTGCTTGTAAAACAATTGCACTTCATAGAACACAGGAGACATAAAAGTGTACGTAGAGTAACAGAACGCCAATGCACATATGTATACTTCTTCTTCCTCATCCTCCTCACTGGCTTTTCTGCTCAAATTAGAATTCTTAACAAAGTCCAAAGTCATTCTTTTACATTTTCCATCTCATCTATCACTGTCTGTTCTTTCATCAATTCTTTGGGCTTTTTTCTGGTTTATGCTTGTGGTTTTCTTAGGGTTTTTTTTTTTTTGTTCAGTAATTGGTGCAATTTGATGGGGTTTTGTTTGCATTTTTTTTTGTTTGTTTGTTTGTGCCTCTGTCTCTACTGCTTTAGAGGACATTTGAAAGGACATTTTCTTCATAGCTGTATGATTGGCTTTGTTTTCTTAATCCTCTTCCCCTTGTTGATATATTATTTAGTTATTTCAGTATGCAAAGCAGTTTGGAATAACACTGGTGTGGTGGGTTAACAAAGCCATTCAATCCTTAACAAAACAGGGGGAGAAAATACAGTGACAAACCCATGGGTTAAGATGAAGGCAGTGTAATAAAGGCTGCAGGTGTCCCTTAACAAAGGCAATGGCCATGGTTTAAAGTAAAGAGAACAAAAGAAATTATTCTTTCCTTAATATCAGGATGTAATGCCCCCCCACTTTCAGGGAAGTAGGGCCTCAGTATGCAGTGTGAAAGCCACGATGGGAAAATTTAACTCTATCACAGTCAGTTACAATATAAAATCCAGTTATTTGTTCACAAAACCACTAAGGTTTCGCAATAATCACCACCCCTCAGGACGACAATACAGACAGAGAAGGAAGATTGTATCCATTGCTTAGCTATGGATAAAGTCACCCATGCTGCTTTTATAAAGAATTTTCAGGAATGAAAATGAGCCTGGTAATTTCTAAGATCAGTTCATTTTCTTTTTACATAAGGATCTTACTTAAAAAAAACCCCAACTCTTAAGCTTCACACTGGAGTTTGAGAAATCTCACTGGATGTGCATGTGGAGACTTGCCATGCACTGAAGGTGCACACGCACCCTAGAGTGAAGCTGCTTTTTCTTTTTTTTCTCTTGACTCACACTGAGCTATGCACAATTATACATGATGGAACCTAGCTTTCTGTACTGTAAAGGTGATTTACAAGCTTGCATAAAAATATTTTTAATTTCTGCTTTGTCTGTTCTGCTCAGATTTCTCTGCACTTCTAATTCTCCTTCTGCTTCATAGGCACACATCTATAATATACCTGAGTGATATTTTCACATTTCCAAAAGAGAAGCTGCACAACCTGTTCAGGCTTGTCCTTCCAGGCATTTAGTAAGAGCATTTATGAAAAAGTTCATAGATTTTCAACATATTTCCAGACTTGACAAAGGCTGTAAAATGCATTTATTTTTTCAGCACTAATCTTTTGATTTAGAGTGCAAATAGATCACTGTTCTAATAGACTTTTAAAAAAACCCAACCAATCAAAAATAACAAAAAGAAAGACTTAGGGTTAGCACACCTATATTAGCAGAAAAGGCCTCTTCCTAATATATTTGATTCAATTTTAAGAATTAACTTAAGCTAATGTTCTACTAGATTATCTACAGAAGCAATCTCTTTAAGTGGGGGCAAAACCAGGTATTCATATCCCTTTTCTTGTTAAAGGCACTTTCAAAAAGAAATTCAGTATCAATCACTTTAGAATAATTACCAATTATACTTGTCTGCTAATTTACATATTTACCTGTTCCTCATGATGTATTTAAGCATATTTTTATCTCAAGTTTTTTTGCCTTCTACTTTCTTTCCACCAAGAGGTCTATCACGTACATTTATATCCATTGAGGGAAAACAAATTATCACAGCTCTATTCTCTGCTAGTAAAACTAATGTCAGCACTAATTATATAAATTTAAGCTTGTGAAAATCAAGTTATGTTGACCTTAGTTTTAAAAGAATCATAAAAAAACAATAAAAAAATTTATTTTTTGCTAAATAATTAAAAAAAAAAAATAAAAGAGAGTGAGAATATATTAGGCTTTTTAGGAAAAAAATAGTAAGATAAACTAACCTTTCTATGCATTATAGAAAAACAGGTATTAATCTGCTGCCAAATTTTGAATCCTAATTTCACACGTGGTATTCTTCGCATGTTCCTAACCTCAGAGGGGAGTTGTGGCTGCAAGGGTGCAGATGACAAGACTGCTGTTCTCTCTCTGGCAAAAAAGATGTGTAGAGAGCTAAAGCTAATGACCTACTAAAGCATGAATTATTGTTGGGGGAAAAAATCTCAAATAATCTAACAATTTATTTTAATAATATTATGAATATTATTAAATCTAATGAAGTACAGTTTGTTTGAAGACTTTTGTGTTAGATCCTGTCTTTAGCAGTTTGCGCTGATAAAACCTCTTTTTCAGGCCAATGCAAACACAGTCTTGCAGACAGGTATAATATTGTTGCCTGTACCCAGATGCACAAAGAAAGAAGCATAATACTACTGGAAAAGAATTTGCCATCACAGAGAGAATGGTCTGAATTTCAGGTGCTGCTTTAAAGAAACAAAACAACTTGAAAGCATGAGACTAGTTGAACTTTTATATTTTGGTAGCAGAGGATGTGGATCAGAAATAGTATCTTACACCACTTGTGTGTTGTATGTTGATTCATAATGTCTCACGAGTAGTGAACAAGGACATGTTTCTTTTTCTTAAAACTTATAATTCTTCCATTATCTCCCTTTCCCTGTTGTCAAAGCTGTTAAGTGTTAGGTTTTCATAAAGGCTCTTTACATCGTTGCTTCTGGTAGTTGTCACTGCTGTGCTCTGAAATCTTACAATGGTTTTTTAAAGAACATCAAATAAATCTTTCTACATAAAAAACTGGAAACCAGTTCTTGTAGAAAATGAATGTCTTGCTACCTAAAATATCCTTGAAAATAAGGGGGTCTTGGAAACTGTAGGCTTTGAAAGCCCCAAATATCAGCTTGAAATATGTGTCTAGAGAAAATAAGATATTATTTTCCAGTTTCTGCAGGGATATTCACTGGAGAGAAAACAAATAATAGTTTTGCCAAAATGCTTCCCAGAACCATTTTTAATCATAGGAACTCCCATTAAATTACAGTTAAAAGCAGGAAAAAGAATAGTAGTTCAAAATACAGAAGGGATTTTTCTGGCATTTAAAAAAACTTTGCAATTAGAATTTTGAGAACATTGGTTCATACTAACTGTTATAAATCAGATACCTGAAAAGGCATTCCCCAGATAATTTATTTAACTACACTGTTTTCTTTTAATCACAAATCAGTCTAATTGTATGAACCAATGAAACTGCTATTAAATATTATTAGATCTTTTTTCATTTAGAATAATATTGAACAGATGAATGTAGCCTGACTGTAGAGGTAGCATAGTGTTCTAAAGCTAACTTTCTTTCATATTAACAAAAGTGTTAGGATAATTTTTTTTAATATTTTAACAATTTTCTTTTGCTCCAGAAAATATTGGGCATCTGCACAGCTGTAGGTTAGTGAATGAGATGGAGAAGGCTGTTTGATTTTTGTTGTGTCCTTGAGACTTCTTTTACTCAGTGCTAACAATCATCCTCACAGTTGTCCAGCAAATTAAGGCATGATAAGCTGTGCATTGTCATCTTGACTGTTGAATGTATTTAGGGTTTAATACATTCCAATACATTTCATACCAATCATATTTCACAAAAAACAAACAAACAAACAAACAACATTACAAAGAGTGACAGTTTAGTTTACTTACATGTATCCAACATTTTCAGAATACAGACATATACAATAAAACATGTAATGGTCTCTCTGCTAGTTTACTTTTACCCAGGTAATAATTTCATTTTTACTTCCCAATAAGATAGTCTCCCCAGTCAAATAATAGGTGTCAAAAGGGATTTGGATCCTCATTTTCAGATCATGTAGACAGTGTAGCTGGGCTGGAGTATGTCTCACTTCTGGTCTATGTTCTTGACTTTTTTGTTAAAAAAAAAAAAAATAAATATATATATACATATATATACATATAAATTGTATCTATGCAATGGGATCAAGAAGCTTTTGAATAATTTATACGCAGTTCCTCCCGTGGACAAATAAAGCTGGAACTAACCCTCCAGACTAAAGGTTAAGACCTTAGACTGTAATCGGAAAAATTAAAATTATTTCAGCTCTGGGCTTTAAATTATAATTCAGACTAACTTTTTGATCACCTTTTTGCATTTAGATATAAATCCATACCAAAAGTCTTTGGATCTGTGTGGAACAAACGGGAATGAAGAACAAAGCTTCTGCTAAGAGTTGTTCACAAACTGTTTTGTCAGTGCCTGTTGTTTCTGTCCTTTGGTCACATATGTTTTTCAGATGTGTCTGCTGAAAGAATGGAAAAATGATGTCTCCTATGTCTTGTTGAAAGATTTAGAGGAAGAGAATTATGAGTGGTGATGATCCTAATTCTTTGCTGCACACTGTCACATGTGATGGAGTGGGAGTTTCTATTCAAGGTATGAAACATTAAAAGTGTGAAATGATGGCCAAGCATGAGCCGTGTAACGGGGATGAAGGTACATGTATACTTTAGAAACTCCTTTGAAATGTATCAAAAGACTATTCTGGAAGCTTTGTGACAGCAATAAGTCTGTTTTCAAATCTGCTTCCAATACCTTCTGGTCCTATATATTCACACTTTTCTATGCTTGGAAAAGCCGCTGATTGTGAGAGTTTTCATCATCTGGTCCATCAGATCCAGGTCTTTCTAATTTTTCTTTTTAAAATTAATTAATCTATGTAATTTTTTCTCCCATTTTTTTCCCTCCTGGATAGAGTCATTATGCTAGCTAAAAAAACCAAACCAAACCAAAACTCCAAACAAAACCCCTCACAATTTATTCAAATTACCCTGAATAAATTGTGTTTTATAAACTTTACTGCATTATTGTTATTGATACTAATGAATGAAAAATTCTGAAACATCAAAAAAAAATGTGGTTTGTCTTTTTTTATTGTGCTTTGCATCTGCTGTGCAATCAACAAAGGTGGCACTGCCTATCATAACTGATGCAGGACATTGATAAAAGTAGTTGTTAAAATTACCTCCTACCATCTCAAAAGATAATTTTAATAGCTATGAAAAAATGAGTCTCATAAAAAACTAACTATAGAGCAAAGACAACATGATCCAAACTAAACATACAAATAATAAACATTCAATTCTGATGTTAAAAATTATTACATACAACTATTCTCAAAAAGCATAAAAGAAAAAAGCTGGTTTACATATGTTCATAAAATACTTATTTTTTAGTATTCATGGTATATGATTTATGGTTTTCATTACTTTATGTTCTGTGTCTTATTTTAAATTTTTAATCTTTTTATGCTATCTGTATTTCACACCTTATAGCAATATTTTCAATAGGTTCATAATGTAGGTCAGAGAAGGAGCAAAATAGCCCTATCTTACTTTTATAATTTACACAACAGGAATGGTGAACATATACTTTTATATTTTTTTTCATATATATATGTATATATATATATTCCAATGTGCTGCAAAAATACACAACTGTGACCGCTAAATATATTCTTGATCAAATAATACTGTAACTGTACAGCCTGTGATTTCAGTGGAAATTCAAAATACTGAAAAATCCATCCTCTTTGGTCATGACAGTAAACAGAAACTATATTTTTAGGTAAAGTAATACTATTATATTACTTTAAAATGGAATTATGGGAAGAAAGAGACAGATTTGACTTTTTAATTCAGTATTTTCCTATTTCAAGAAATAGGCATGTAACAGGAAAAAAGTGTTTATAAATATCTATCTGAAGAAAATCTGCTCCTCTGATACTATGGTATTTTTCAGGTTTTCTTTTTATTTTATACTCTTTGTTAACATTTGTGTGCCTAGTTTCTAAGAATTGTTGTGGAAAAAGAAGAAGCAGCAAGATGAGCAAAATATTACCTGACAAATTGTTAATATGGACGTGTTTTAGTATTCAGTCAAGATATTAAGATGGCTTTTCTGAAATTTTTTGTTAGGTTAGAAATTTTACTGTCTTGGAGAAGAAACAATGTCCTTGGAATTGTATGACATTCATACAAAACAAAGAGCAAATTATAAAAATACATGTTTCATAAATAATTACTGCAGGAATTTATAGTGTAATCCACAGAGATTATGATGTTATTGCATGAGCTTGATCAATCTTTAGCAAAGTAAGTAAAATGACAACTTACAAAGAAAAGGATAGATTAAATGAATAATTTAAATTATTATGAGTTAAAAAATATAAATGCTCACCAAAAAGCAATACCTAACACTGCTACTGAAGGTACTGGAGTAAGTAGATCAAAGACATATACTAAGAGCTTCTCTCTGTTATTAGATTTACAGTCGCCTGTGTCCCTGAAAGGACCACCAGAAATATGCATTATTGGATGCATGTGTTTTATCAGCCAACACTCATCAAATTAATAAACTCAGACTGTAATAGCTGTGATGATTACAACAACACCATCTCTACTGTTGTTTTTTCTGGAGACCTTCTTGATAAGAGTAGCAGATGTGTAACCTTATCTATTGGGTTTCTAATCAAGGAATGCATTAGCAAGTGCTAAAATTATTAAGGACTTAAATCCCAAGGATTTCAACTGTATTTTAACATATTCTTAAATGCTTTAAAGAAACTGCAGTGAAAGAGAAGAATATATTATACAAAAAGTAGAAATGCGTGCCACCTGAACAAACAAGTCTACCATCACTCCAAATATTTTAATTACCAATAGAAATACCAATAAAATCTACTTGAGAGGAAACCCATGCAAACACCTCAACTACAGGAGAAAAGAAATACAGGAAAAAAGTGAATAGAAGCTTTAATCCATTGTTAAGATCCCAAATTTTAGGAAACTGTGTTTTACTTATTCTAGTGGTCATATATCTCTTTTTGGTTCTGTTTTCAAAGATATTCCCTGGCATTTTTTGGATTATAGAAGACAAGATCTATGACTGAAGATTGCTACAGAATGTCTGTTAAAATGGTATAATATTCTTAAATGTAAAATACACATGAAAGTGTAGGAAATACTCCTTTGAATATAAAGGGTTGTTTGATAAAAAATTAAATTAAAAAAACCAAAAACCCAAAACCAACAAAACAAAACAAAAAACAAAACAAAGCAAAACAAAAAACAAAAAACAAAAACCAAAAAACCCCCTAAAAAACCAGCAAAACAAACCAAACCCACAAAAAACCAAAAAGTCAAACACACAGAACTTGTCAAACAGATCAAATGTCTACTTTCAGATTTTGTAGTGAAGACACCTCTAAGGATTCTAGAAAAATGTCCTTACTAGACAAATATGGATTACTACTCTATAGCAAAATACTTCAACAGAATTTTTTGTAGTTTACATTTTACAGCAGAGAGTTTTATTTTGTCCATGTTATATTTTATAAATTTTGTCCTTAAAGATAAACTTTGGCAATGGATTTCAAATTAAATTTTTGTATTTGGTAAATCAAGGGGGTTTTGATTAGTTGGTTGGTTGGTTAGTTGGGGTTTGTTGTTTCTTTGGTTGGTTTTTTCTTTGTCTATTTACTTGAGCACTTCATTCATCTTAGAATATCTATCCAACTATATTTGCCTCCTATCCTTAACTAACAGTGCTTACCTAAATACATATCCAAATTCTTTTCCTTGTTCTTCATAAGCAATCTTTGCCCCTTCACTTTTTAGGGGGTACAGATTACATATCATCCCCTTCATGTTTCAGTGTCAACATTTTCATCAGACTCTGATAACACGTTCATAGTGCAGAAGTTTAGTTTTGCAAAGTCATGGAGGAAGACAGTCCATCAAATATAGACATTGATAAAGGCCTCTTAAACTTTCTAATTGTGAAAATTGTCATGAGGCTAAAGTTGGATAATTTCCCCAACACAGATGAAACAAGAGGTAGATTGGGAAGGGGAAAGGGAGAAGGTCAGAGATAACATTTGCATCATGCATAGAGGTAAAATCCCAAACAACCTAAACCACAACATGGAGCAACCTGGCAACATTACCCACCTACTCTCTCTGGCTGATGTCTTTACAACGATTCTGTACTATTCACTGTAGCGGTGGTTCAAGCCCAGAGAGTTTCTTCCCCCCTGAGGAATTTGTGGAGGCCTAGAGAATAAAACCCCCCTGGGGTAGAGTTGAAGGTAGCTTGTCCCAGAGAGGGGTCGAGCTCCCCCTGTCCCTCAGTTCATAATNCGCTCAGGGACGCTAGCAGACACTGCCGACGAGCTGCTGACCGTCCCTGGTGGTCAGCTGGCCCAGCCCACGCAACCGGCCACAATTCACCTATTTGATGACTTAATAATACCTTCAGGACCACTCTTAGAACTTTAAAATGTCTACTGTTTTGTACTGCCAACATGAGCAGAAGAAAGTTCGTAGCTGAAATGAGATCCAAGTCTCTTTGCTGACAATGAAGAAGTGATTTAGAACCAACAATGTGGGCTCACATTTTAATTAATTTTTTTAAAGACTCATTTCTCTACATCTATTGTCAGCTGTGATTATATGACTCCAATTAAGTACTGTCCTGTTAAACTTTGTTAACAACACCCGGACAACTGTAGATTTGGAGTGTATGTCTCTCCCATGTTTGCCAAAACAGATAAATAAGTCACAGTCTGTTGATCCTTAGTGAGGAAATTTGAGATGGTTTACTTCAGTGTTAAAAGAAGATTCTCTCTTTTGGATTTGCCAGTATATAGATAGTCAATTTGTAATTCCCAACAACGTTTGTTGGTAATATTTAGCTATATAATTTGTAAATACCTTATGAAGATGCAAAATATGTATCTGAGTTAACAATACTGCAAAGAAAAAGAAATTTGCTCTACATTTCCAAAAGGTGTCTTACTACAGTAATTCCACTGTTCTTCAATACCTACTCATTTACTCGCATGTAACTTTAAGATGAAGATGTAAAAAGCTGAACCAGTCCCTAGATTTTATTTTTTTTTTCCTGCAAAAGTGGGCCGGCACTTGTATTAGTAAAAGCAAAGCTAAATTTGTCTGATTTGGAAACAAGTAGTGATCAAGTTTGATCACACACAGTCCATGAAGGACTCAAAAGAAGAGCAACAACAATTGATCGTGAGATTTGTAATACAAGATGTCACCATGCCCACTAATATGGCCATGATGAGTTAATTGAGATTATATGGGATGATATAATGCTATCTGGTTAAGTGTTTCTGCCATAATAAAAATCCCTGCCACTGCATAAGCACTTAGGCTTTATCAAAAACAGATAAGTAAAGGAGTTAAAATGAATCCTCTGAAAACGTATTTGTAAGTGCTTACTGAAAATGCATTGCAACCTCCATCAGCTCTGTCTGCCAAACTCAATAAGCAAAACAATGTGGTATGGTCAATTTGTGCATGAGACAGATGCTTTGTGGAGTATTTGTTATGCCTGCAGGGAGCTGAGTGACCACAGCTTCCAATCAGTAGTAGATGTAATATAACATCCTAACATTGTTTTCCTCTGCAACAAGATTGAGCATGTTGCACACAATGCTAGCAAGATTGCTAGGTTTTCTCTGAATTGTTCCAAAATGTCTGTTGGAATTGAACATAAGTAGAAAAAATGTCACTGGAAAAACAAGAATGAAATGCTGCATTACTCTTCCATTTTTAGTTAATCTGTCAAAACTTTAATTGTTTTTATCATGAGACAGTCTAATTCAATGAAACAAAGGATTATAGGACACAAATTCCTGAATATATATTTATTTGTTCTTAATAACCATGCATTTCTTGTTTCTCCTTTGAAAATCAGTCCATACTACTTTTCATGATTACAGACCCCATCCTAAAGAATTGTTCAAACCTTATGATGTAAAGAAGAAAAATATTCATAGATCTCAAAGACAAATTCAAAAGAAAAGGATAGTTGCTAACAGAGGAACTCCGATTTAACATTTAGCTGTTGAATTAGAAATTTCTTTCAGAAATGCAGGATATTTCTGTCTCACTGCTGCCAAATTTTGTTTCTTCACAGTTTTTATTTTGATTTCATTTCAGATAGACTATTTGGATAGACTGTTGCTTACCTAGTCTGTTTAGATAGCATGTTCACATTTTCAAAACAGAAATATTGAATCTAAAAATAATGAAAAATACTTATTTTTTCCCTCAGAAATTTCCTGCTTCTTGTGGATGATATGCCTAAGACTTGTTTGATTGTATTTTCAGTATTTTTAAATAATCAGGAGAACAAAAAAGGAATGCAAAACCCCCCAATTCTTCCTGACATGCAGGAAGTATTGGTTTACCACCACCTTTCAAAAGGCTATAATTCCACCTTTAATTTTTCAGTTATACAGCTCTCTTATGACACATTCTTTTCCTCATATCCTCCATTTTCCTCCTCACTTGCTCTGCTCTGCTAAACCTCCAGTCTATGAAGTTATGGTTATATGAGAAAAATTCTCTTATCTGCACATTAAAATTGGAAAAGAAAGATTGTTCAGATTTAATCAAATCACAGATATTTAATTATTTCCCCTTTTGATTTTATTGGACATTAAATTAACTTTTTTTTAAACTATGTAATATGATGTCTGAATAAAATATCCTACTTTCACAAAATACATACATTTATTATTATGTACTCTCTCTAGCATAAGGAGAGAAATATATCTATATATTTATATATGGCAGGAAATTTTCAAGAAGGGCAAAGAAATTTCTTCCTAAGAGAAAAATATTTTTTCCTTTTTGGACAGTATTCCTCCTGTAATATGGGAATAGCCCAGCCACCTTTCTTTTGTAATAGAGGAATAGGACCAATATATGTATTTCAAATGAGTGAATGACCTACCACAGTAGGGCTTTTAGGTTTTGTTAAGTGTATATTTCATCCTATTTAATTTAACTGGAAGGTTAACTGGTAAACTATTTTTGCTCAGACATAGAAAGACACTGGGAAAAAATATGAGATATTTCCCCTTTCTGTTGCTTTTGAAATGTCTTGAGAAGAATGAGTAATTTGAGATTGTGTTATTTCAAGTTATCTTCATGAACTACTAGATAGTTTTTCATCTTTGGTCCTCTCACATCCTACTGCCCAAAAGGCCCTTTTGTGCTGTACTAGACCATGGGGAGTTACTGATATTGGCTTGTCCAGTTTGTCAAAGAAAGTAAAGAATGATAATTGCCCACATTCTTTGCTCGCTCTGAGGTTTTCCTGATGTTTCACTGAAGTTGACCCCTGACATTTTAATTCAGACAATCAAATTTACTGATGTTCTCCTCCCACCTATGGAAGTGATTCCTGAAGCTTATGGAATAAAACCAGAATGTAATTTGATTTTATTAAAATGGTAAGTGTATTGACATGCTAATTAAGAAGCTCAGATTTTGCTATGGAAATGAAGTTTTGGGATTTAAAATTTCTAAAGCATCTGAGAACAAAAAAGGGAATGGCAAGCTTTTTCTAAGTCTTTTGCCAGACTACAGAGAGATTCATGATGCCTAATATTTAAGAAAAGGAGAACAGTGCATAAAGTGAGTTACAATAATCAGTAATGTTGAGGACATAAAATATCTCTCTGCACCTTTGCTCAACTCTGCAGTAACCTAACAATCATGCTTGTAGTGATAAAGCATCATTCCAATTAAACCACTTATGTAAATTGAATTACTTTTGGTAAGCAAAATACTATACTTGTAAGATTATATTTGGTCAAATAATTTCACACTTTCATCTCTTTAACTGCAAATATATATGGTAGTTTTGGCAAATTTTTTTTATGGCAAATTTATGGTTGTTTTGGGACTTCTGTTGGAGTTGATACCTGCCAAACTTAGTTTATTCGCTTAACTTATGGGCACAGTGCAATGAACACACATTAGAAGTATAGGTGGATTCTCAGATATAAACAGTTTCTAAACCAGATATGTAAAACCTATCCTGAGGACATTTGATTTTCAGTTTAACAGAAAGACGTATACATATCTACCTTTCTCCTTTTGCGCTAATGTGAACTGTAGTGTTTCAACTGATACTGGTGTGAAAAGGATCAGACACCTACTGAAATTTAAATTATCAGACTGTCACACAAGATTTCATCTTTCTCTGTGCTAAACCAACATATTAAAACTGAAAGTGGAAGTAGAAATAAAATGGCAAATTACTCTAAGTCTACTACATTTGATCATTGTCCCTAACTCAGTTCTTTTACAAATAAACTAAATTAAAACCGGAGCAAGTGTTGCTATCAAACATTTGGAATCTCAGTGGAAAAAACTATTTCTCAACGGTTAATAAAGACTGCTGGCAATGAAAAGTTGTATTATGCAATTGTTATCCAACAGTGGCTAAAAACGAACCCAATATGAACAAATAACACACAGATCATGTTATTGCATTTGCATAATGCAGTTTAATTTTGCAGTCCTTCAACAATAAAAGTAAGTTATTCAAGTTTAATTAAAAAAAATGGAGTCAAAGTGAATGAAATATCTTACTTTTATAGTCGTGGGAACAATTTGTAATGCAGCACATCCAAGTGCAATAAGTTATGAGAGCAAGACTGACAGGAAAGAAATAATTTTATTGTGCTATGAGTGGCAAAAAAATAGAACTGAATTAAACCCCTTTGTGGAAAACATCAACCTGTACTTGAATATGCTGTATTGATATTACATTTTTTCCCCTTTTTTCTCTCATATATGCATGTTTGGTTTGGTAGCAGGTGTGTTGGAGAAGTGGCTCTGTGAGAAGAGACCAAGAATTATCCCTGTGTCAGACAGGGACTTTTCCAGCTGGCTCCAAAAAGGACTTGCTGCTGTCCAAAGCTGAGCCCCTCAGCAACGTTGGCAGTGCCTCTGTAATAACATATTTAAGAAAGGGTAAAAAATGCTGTGCAGCAGCTGTGAGAGTAAGAGGAGTGAGGAAAATGTGAAAGAGGGTAAAGAATTAAATACATGAAGTGTAAGTTAGGATACTCTAGAATACTGAAAGATTTTCAAGTATGCTAGTGTACTGAATAGATTTTCAAGCCAGAAAATTTTTCCCTCTGGCCTAGTTTTAGCCTTCAAAATTTTTAGGAAACTACTATCACAAAATTCTATGTATCCCACTCAAAAATATTCACTTAACTTTTTAGTTCATTGTAGCTCTGGGTGGTTATCTCCTGAGTTTAAAAACCAATTTTGAATTTAAGTTTAAAACAAAAATGTAACACTAACTCCTTGATTCTTTGTGTGTCCCATGGTGAGGTATTGTAGTGGTGGTTCAAGCCCAGAGAGTTTCTTCCCCCCTGAGGAATTTGTGGAGACCTAGAGAATAAAACCCCCCTGGGGTGGAGTCGAGGGTGGCTTGCCCCAGAGAGGGGTCGAGCTCCCCCTGTCCCTCAGTTCATAATGGTATTTTCGTATCTCCGTCTTTCCTCCCTTCCTCCTTCCCGATTGGTCCCTGCCCCTTGTCCCTCCCTGGTTCCTCCCCCGTGCCGTTCCGGGATTGGTTGTTAGCCTCAGAATAAAAGTCTGGTGCCTGGCTGAGGCCGAGGTCTCTCGCCCTTGACCCCAAGCACCTGACCACCGTGTGACTGCGTGTCTGATTGGGGGGGGTCCGGGCAAGGGAACACTCTCTTTGCAGCACTCCGGCTTTTGGGGACAGCGTGGCTGCCGTCATAGGGAATCGCAGCTCGCGGCTGGGGGAGACGGTCCCTGACTGCAGTGAACCTGGCACTCAGGGACACTTGCAGACACCGCTGACGAGCGGCTGATCGGCCCTGGTGGTCAGCTGGTCCAGCCCACGAGACCGGCGACACGGTATCAGCTCTTCAGGTAGTACAGTCAGTGAAATTGTGTCTATTTGCTCTGCTACAATTAATTTCATTCAAAATTCTTTGTGGAATTTTAAACATTTTATAACTAACATGTCCAGAGATTCCTAAACTTTACACAGTTCCTGGAAGCCACAGCCTCCATCAAGCATGGGTAAAACAGGTAAGAACTCTGGGCAGAAAATCAGTGGCAGTAGAAGAATTACATTCCTAAGTAGAGCAAATGGATACTATGTATACATTTATCTGTCCAAATAAAAAATAATTTAAAAAATTTTTAAAAGGACAGCGGGGCAAGCTTGGGCACTGGATGCTAGCTCATCCAAACCACTTGTTTTCTTGCTCCAAGCCTCTTGTTTGTATCACCTCAGTGGTGTGTCTTTGTAACAAGATTCCAGCATGACTTTTGTCATGACTGTAGCTCCTTTTAAGAACTTCTTCCAAGAGGCAATATAGTGATGTGGCACCATAATGGGATACTCCAAGTTTTCTAGCATTATTCCAGCAGGCTTTGTCACTGTTTACATCTTGAATGATGCCACATCATCAAATTATTCCTATAAAGCACTAGTCTGGCACATTTTTGCAGGTGCTTTGAAGTGAGAAAGAACACAAAGAATTACTGTTTGTGTCTTAGGTCCACAAGACGCAGAGATAAAAACAATGTCATGTGACATACCAGCTCACACCAGTCATAAACAGTGTAAGTTAGTATGTGGGAGTTGGGTTTTTGTATTTACTTTTTTGGCCATTTAGAAACAGCCTTATGTTCATTCCACATGCACTCAAAATGTCTGAAAGCATGTGAGAGCATTAGAGGTTGACAGATGTGCTCCATCATATGCATTTTTTGAACATATTCTGGGCATGCATTTATGTACCCAGAATTTCCACAGATCTACTGCTCCAAGCTCTGTTCTCCCAGCTGCTGTAGGAATGGACAGCAATGCAGGTAACACAGAGAGAGAGAGGCTGGGGTTTTTTTCCTGGTTGGCAGCATTAGTGGCAGAGGTAGTCAGCCTGGCTCTGGTGCTGTGTGGATAGCTAATGTGATCAAAGGCATCTAGTATTTCAGCCAAGGAATTCACTTGGTTCCAACCTGCCCTGAAGCTACTGGAGAATTAAACTTTGGTGGTTCATGAAATGAGGAAAATAAAAAGGAATTTTATCTACTTTACAGAGACACAATCAACTCTGCTAAATCTAAAAGACAGGAAAAACTACTTGCAAGTGCAAGAGCCAGTTTTTAGCCAAGTATCAAAGAGCTGATATTTTAGACAGCATTAATGTTGAAACTGTTAATAAACACATGGTAAATTACTTGTTTCATCTGTCAGACATACAAATAACAAGAAGCTTTGCTTGTGAAGGGCAGTCCAATATGCCATCACTAATATGCAAAGTACTTTGATGGAAAACTCAGATGAAACACTCTGTTTCCCTGCAGATACCGTTACAGGGATGAAATGTCCTATCCTCTAGAGTTTAGTGCCCTCCTCAATCCATACCATAGATTCTTCTCAGAACACGAAGTGCTGGTCTATACAAAAAAAGACATAAGTTTCTAGTCCCAGTTCTGCTGCTACAGTGAAAGCACAGTTGAACATGATGGAATAAACATCCCTATAGAATAAAGAACTGTGTAAACTCTTGTCTAATTATCTTTTCCAGGAACAACTACAGGCAAAGTATTTAGAAGTGAAATATTTGTTATTCGGGCCTTAACTTATTTAAACCTGAAAAATCAGTAGACTATATACATATACATCTATATACACATACACACACACACACATGCACACATATATATATTTATATATAATTGAACCAGCCATCACATTTTAATGATCTCCAGTTTAGTCTGCAGGATCAGATATGATCTTTCTTTTAATCAAATTATTCTCCTGGGAGATATTTGAACTTCTCATGACATCTCTGGATTAAACTATTAGCACATTTTGCTGTCACATGAACAGTCATTGCTTCATACCATGTTGTCTTTTCATTCTGCTGAAATTTCTGAATTTCAGAAATTGCAGAGACATAGATTTACATTTTTATACCATCTTCCTTTGGAAAATATTTTATTTTCCATAAAATATTGTATCACCACTTTTTCTTTACATTCTAAAAATATTAATTCCTAACATGCTACTATGCTTGTATTGTGTAGATGTATTTAAATAACTTTATAAAATAGGAAGTTTACTATATCATATCAGATTTTCTCAAGATCCTTCAATATTTTAACATACCAGGGTAAACCAGTGATAAAAAAATCTATTAATAATTTCCTTCCATTTCTTATTATTCTAAACACATAGTCTTGCTGCTCTGTTGCCTTCCGATTTAAACCTTTCTGAATTGTGCAAACTCAGCAGCCAAGGTATGTACTGCTTACCTACTGTGGCATTTACCCAAATGAAAATATATTGTTGGCATGCTTTATGAAATCAGATACCTGACACTTTGTAAGAGGAGGGAAAAAAATCTAAATTGCAATCTGGAGAAAGTAATACAGATTCTGTTCTGTGGAATGACTCTTCATGGTTATCTGGATGTACAAAGCCTGATGGCCTTTAATGACACTTCAAAGAGATTAAAAAATTCCAGGATCTACCTATGAAAGGTAATTAAAAAAAAAAATAATTAGGCTGTGACTGAGACACTATTAGTTTTAAGATTCATCACCTTTTTCAAAAAAGAGCAGCATCAAATACCTCTGGGAGGAAAATGTATGCACTGCTGTAATTCTTTCCTTTTCACAATCATATAATCATAGGATGTATTGAGCTGGAAGGGACACATCAGGATCACTGAATCCAACTCCTGGCCCTAAAAAGATAGCCTCAAGAATCACACCATAATGTCATGTGCTCTTTTCCTTCACTTTCTGCTTCTCAAAACATTATATGTTTATATTTTAGTAGCGAAAAAAAAACTGCAAAAATTTTTGCAAACCCCAATTCTTCAGAACTATCTTTTTCATTGTAAATATACATAGCCTATATTCTCTGTCTTATTATCTAACATTGTTTTTCAAAAGGAGTAAAGTGAGGGTCCGGTGTTTCAAAATCACATACATACATGTGTTTTTCAGTTTCTTTATTAACTGTACAGTAATGAGGTATGCAGATCTTGCGTGCATCTAGTTTTCTTCCTACAGGAAGGATATATTTTGTGGCACTGCACAAAAAAAGTACCTTTTATTTTTTGTAAAAGCCTTTCTAGCCCTAAGGCTCTGATAACTTTAAATATCATAGACATCTCATAATTCCATTCCTACTCCAAAGAGACATATATCAATGAAAAAAAATCTGTCAGATGCCATACTGTGTTAATAAACAGTTTATACTTCTTAGATGACAAACTAGATAAATATAAAAATCAAAATATTCTGACAAGCATTTCAGAAAAGGAATAAAAAAAATAAGGCAAATGGCACAGTCACTTTTTCTGCCATATGAGATGCGCACCTTTCCCTGACTGGCCTAGTTTCTAACTTAATGTCTTTATATATTCACATATAGCCAAAATGCCCCCTACCTGAATCTAATTTTTAAAATGCTCCATCCAAGTTAAAACAATAAGATTCATTATAGACTGGAACCAACACAGTTTCTCCGTATACCTCTTCATCTTGGTTTTGTGCTGTTCATCTCTAATATTAGCCTATTGATTTTTTCTTCTGCTACAACAGATTGGTCTGTCAGAGAATTTTCATTTTTAGGTTTGAATAAGCTGGAAGAGATTTGTCTAGAATTGGCTAGGCTTTTTTTTGTTGTTTTTTTTTTATTTTTTTCCTCTTTATGTTTCAGCATATGTGAACATTAGAGGTAAAGTTACATTTCTACTATAGTTACTGAGGTTAAATATGTGATACCTGATTTTGATATACGATAGCAGCTTCTGAATGGTAAGAGGTAGATGCAAATCCCTTTCCTCATCCTTGAAATGTTAAATCTTTGCAAAGTTCAGTATATTTCTCACAATAACTTTCAGTATTTTACTCAATTGACAGCACCTCCAACAAATTTTATTGTTTGCTAAAACTATGTATTATATGTAATGTATAGCTCAAATAATTATTTAAATCTATAGGTACTTTCCTGCCTGGTATATTTCCTTCCTTTTGTGCTCCAGCTGCAAATTACAATATTTGGAAAACCTTCCAAAACTTACTTTATGCCTTGCTCACCCATGCACTAAAAGATGATTGTGGCTCACTTTAGTTAGTTACTGCCTTTGCTATCTCTGATGTTGTGCATTAGAGAATGTTGATAAAATAATTTCTTTACTTTGAGACATGACTGACTCTGATAGAATGATGTCATATCTTTGTCTAATAACATAAATCAATATTCACGGATTTCAGAACATACATTTGCCAGACAGGTCAAACACCATGTCTGCTAGCATGTATACAGCTAGCCAGGGTGCTTGTTTCTTTTCATAATAAAGATAAAAACCTTCCTAGAGTTCAGTTAGTCCACCTCCTCTGTGCCATCATTATGCTTATTCATATTGCTTTTCTTATACTGTTCAATTTTTTATTTATTGAGATATTTATTTTTATGTCTTAAGAGAAAGAAAAAAAAAAAAGTCAAGCAACCATAAAGCCAGACACAAGCTATAACTTCCCTGTATGAATTAATAATATTTTTGTGTGTATTTATGTTATTGAATATGCTGGACTGTTCCTGAAAATGAAACAAATATGAAAGAAGAAAAGCTGAAGGTATGTGTAAGAGTCTGTTCCAAAATGGAATTTGCAAACACAAGTTTAAAAATGCCACACATCATTGAATCCAGGTACAGCCAATGATATGTTCCCCTCAACATTAAGCAAAGTTGTTTCTAAACAGCAAAGGAATATTTGAGATCTCTGACTTTATTCAGTTCATATTTTTAGAAGTGTTATGTGAATCATTCTTATCTGAATCACTCTTCAGGTGAAATTCAGTTACTGAAAATGAGAAATTTCTGAAAAATCATTTTCAGAAAATCCAAATATGGGGAAGTGTAAATATCGGAAGGTCTACTGATCTATGTAGTTAGACTTTGCATTTTCTTATGTTGCAATATTATAGCAACACAGTCATGAATTCAAGGGAGCTGCAGTGGAGTTGTGGCAATAATCTTCCTTGGCTGTTGAAAATATCCCAAATATAAACTTAATAAATTTTTAGGATGTGGTCAGAACTGATTCAATTGGAGAAATCTTTCTTTGCCTTTTCTCCTGCTGCTTTGTTGACTTTCTTCTCTTGTAGACAGCATGTGAGGGAAAAGCATATTTCTTAAGGTTCAGTCGGAAGCTCTAGGCACATTTGAGCGGCTCAGTCCTGCAATCATACAAGTACAGTGTGTACATGAGCATGTGGAGAGCAAGGCCAAGCGTGCTGCAAACAGAGAATTTTATGGGTGGAAGAACAATGCAGGAGAGCAACAAGTGATAGAAGTAGAAAGATGAGCCTTGAGGGGAAAAAGATACAGGCAGCATAGGAGTGGTTACAGGGAGAAACTGGACTATCAGCTACATGGCTGGATAATGGCAACATAAAAAGAAGGAAAGAGCAATAACTGAAAGGAGCACTGGGAGGATAAAAAGCATTAATGAACCACTTTTTAAAAATCATTTTCTCTGCAAAATAGTCCAGAGTACAGAGGAGAGTACTTCTGAGATACACGGCCTCAAGAGACAAGAATTAAATGGTGACTGGGGAGTCATTGAATGGGAGCAATATATGGGTCTCCCTGACATATGATAGGTCAACTGGGAATAAATTTATTTGAGCATAGTTTTAAACTCTTCTCTAGGCTTACCAGGTTCATAAACAGACTTGTTTACTGAAATTCAATGGAGCATGTTAAAGTCAGACTGAAAAACAGTCTGTTTCAGCACAGGGGAAGCCAGATTGGGCTGGTGTCACTCATCACTGCCTCTCAAGGTTATCAGGAAAGATGCAAGGACAGTGTATATGGAGTCCCAAGACCATTCTGATCCATCTGAGGGCGGCACAATCTCCCTATCCTCTCATAGCAAAGGCTGTGATAGCTCCATGACTGCCTGTGCCCCATGGATTGGTCTGTCAATGAAAAGCTGACAAAAAAATTGTGCCTGTGAATTGCTTAAAAGCATAGCATATTGAGATTGTTGTGGAACCTGACCCTCTCAGCTACTTAAAGAGATGGCAGAGAATCAAAATTTTAGAGCAGGCAGATGCAGATAAAAGTAGTTTTTTAAGATTTTAGCTAACAAACAGTGCAAATTCTGCCAGTTTTACATGTGTAAATGCAAAAGTTAAATAGTACATGTGTGGTTTTCAACTTAAATGAGTATTGATGTTCTACACAGAGCTCTCACTTTTTGTAGGTGTTTGCTTCAGACTTGCTTACATGTACATATACACCCATTAATGTAGACCCACTATTTGCCACCAACAAAAATTTCCAAACTTACATTTCCATCAGTCTCCCTTCAGAAGTCTTTGGAAAAGTGACCCTGACTGACCAAATTAAATTTCGTGCCAAAATTCTTACCCTAATTTCCTGTGTCAAGATAGGTCTATAAACCCTTGGTAAGAAATCCCATCTGGGCCTCTGTAGGGTATGCCAATGACATTCTTCAGTCCTGGTGACAGCTCCAAGTGAACAGACATTTATGTTGCAAAGTTATGTTTTTCCAACCCTAACATTTCTCAGTCTGCCCTCAGGCTTGAGATATTGCTTTGGATTCTCCTCTCCTGTCCTCTGCACCCTGGGTCCAAAGAACATACTACTCTTCATCAGACAGAATACTCAAAAAGAGAAAAATAAGTACGAAATGGAAAGGGAGAAAAGATGGATGGGGATTTTTTAGTAGCTTTTATAACTTCTCCACATTTCATACTCCCTTGAGAAATGCACAACCACATTACAACCACTGCAAAATGCTGTTTTCTAATAGAAGGATTACTGATTCAGTTTATGTGCATTAAAATATTCTTTGCATTTCTATCTCTCTTATTCTTAATTCCAACTAGATTTTAAAAGCATAATGTATTGTAATTTATCACTATACGATTTTGTGTATGGAGGAATATTTTGCCTTTTGAAAGACATTTCTAAGCACATGAAGGAAAAAAGGGTGCTTGGGAATAAGCAAACATAGGCTGACTGAAGGTGAATCTTGCCAGACAAACCTGGTCACCATTTATGAAAAAATTACTCTGGATAAGAGAAGAACAGTGAATGTTGGTTATCTCTCCTGTAATAGGACTTTCCTCATGGTATCCCACAGCATTCCTGTATCCTGGTTAGGATATTAAGATCTTAGATATGGGGACTATTAGGTAGGTGAAAATCACTATGAGTCTGAAAACTCAGAACATCATGGTAAATGGCTTTTATATTGCCAATTAGAAGAGTTCCTCAGGGGTCAATTCAGGCACCATTCAATATCCTTTATTTTACTCAAAATCTTTAACCTAGAGGAGGAGATGGGATGCTGCCTAATCAAATCTGGGGATAATTCCAATCTGGGAGGTACACAAGGGCCTCTCAGAAGGATTTAGCAGTAGGAAAGGGACGGTATAAGCCAAAAACTGCAACCTGTATATTAAAGCACATGATTTTTCTCCTCTGAGAAGCATTGAAATATACTTTTGTGAACTACAGGGCAGTAAGTATTTTGAAAAACTGAATCAAGTTCATCTGGACAGAGGCAGTAGCACTTATCTTGTGAGAAGAGGTTGAGATATCAAGCCCTGGAGCAGAGATGGCTTTGAGTCTATCTAACAGCCATTCTCCCATACTTGTAGGGAAGTCAGCGAGAAGATGGGACCAGACTCTTCACTAAAGTTCAAATGAGGTTGGGGAGGGAATAATAGTGATCATAAATTGCAGTGGGGAACATTCAAACTGAATATAAGGAAAATTTGTCAACCTGAAGATAATTAAACATTCCTGCAGTTTGTCCAGAGAGCTTAAGGAATAGAAGTCCTCAGAGGTTTTTGAGATGTGTGTGGTCAAAGCACTTGGCAGCTTAATCATTGTAGAGCAGCTTAATCACTGTTGACCTGCTTGGAGTGGGAGGCTGCACCAGGGACCCACTGGGGCCCTTTTTGACCAGAATAGGTCTCCCATTCTAAAGTTCACAGTTCATTCCTGAGACCTCAGCACTGTTGTAAAGCAGTGGGAAGTACATAATTCTGGTTTTGTGTATATTGTGGGCTTGAGGTGTGCCAGATTGCTGAAGTCACTCCCTGAAATGGTCTATCTTCCTCTTCTTCTCTAATTATTTCTTGGGAAAGGGTAGTCTATACTCCCATAAATTGTGGGGTTTTTGGTGAAATTCTTATTTGACTGCAGGACTATTCTGTGTTATTTTTTCTTCTGCTTGTAGCCATTATGGCATTATTTTCTTAGACTGACAGAAGCTCCTTCAATACCAAAACAAATGAAAATTTTGTCTTACATTATGTTACTACCTACAAGTCCCCAGTCATGCTAACACCAGATTTCTAACACTGAAACCAGTCTTATTTTTATGTCTGTTGAACAATATGTTGACAACTGTATTAGTTTGAAAACAAACCAGTGGGAGATCACAAGTCAGGATTAAAATTTAGCAGGAAAATTAAAAATAAATATAATAATAAAAGGGGGAAAAGAAAAAAAAAAAAAAGGCACTGATAAAGTCAGATTCAACCTGACACCCTGTTAGGGTGGTGGTAGCAGTCCAAATGAAGTAGTTCAGTCGAACCAGTGATCCTGTGGAAGGTCTGGTCTCCTCCTAAAGATCCAGTGGTAGCTCCTATCCTCAGGGAGCCCAGCAGACAGGCCTGACTTGGGCAGTTCGAGGCCAGGTTATACCCAGGTGGGAATGCTTGGCTCCTCCCTCCTGGGTGGAGCATCTCACAATAGGATGAGGTAAGTCCATGAGTCATGGGGTGGGTTCTTGATGGCCCATTGACTGCTATCAGGGGTGAGTCATAGCAGGAGATAACAGCTAATGCCCCACAGCTGGTGGTAATAGAGTACTTAAATACATCTCTATTGTAACATAGGACAGCTAATCTTTCTTAGTTCACAGATTCTGTTTCTTAATCTGTAAAAACTAATCAGAGCTTCAGTGCACAGAAAATTAGAAAATTCTCTCTGAGGTTTCTAAATAGCTGCCAGACCAGATGTGTTATATGATGTTTTTAAACTCCTATTTCTCCTGAAATAACATGAATTTATCTTTTTTGAAATATATTATGTGTGTTCAAAATTTTTGTATGTTGTAGCTTTTTCCCTAAGATTTTAGTATGATAGTTTGCTTTTTCACTAAAATATTTTCAAGTGAGACTACCTCAAGGACGTGAGAATAATAGCCCAGAAGTAAAAAAAACTCATATACAATCACTTTCCTCTTAAGCCCACTATCACTAAGTTATTTTATTTTAACTTTTATGTAGTTTCCACAGGCTTTTGGTGTACGTACTAATTTCTGAGCAGTATAAATAATCTTTGGCCCTTCCCTTTTAGAATTTTTTTATTCTGTCAGTGAGCTACTTGTATTGCCTGTTTAGTTATAATTTTTATTTCCTATAACTCCTTAACAATCACATTCTCATATTTTAGAGCACGATCTGTTATTGAAAGAGTCTGTAAACTGATATGACATACTTCAAAGTACAGACTTGACTATCCAGTGATAGCAATCGTTTTCTGCCAGTACTGGTGCTTATGTCTCCTTACAACAGAATGAGTGTCTGTCCACATGTGTGACATGGATTTATATTTAAACTTAGTGACTAATTTCATTGTTTGAAATGTTTTAACACTGCTGAGGTATAATATACACTGGAAATACTTTCACAGTATTAAGAAGAAGGTGGGGTAAAGAGCAAGGTTTGGGTTTTTTTTTTTTGTAGTTCAGTTCTACTTGAAGGAAATATAACAAGATATCAATGCCAATCTACCATTTATGAGATTTTTTAAAAGTTGTCCCTATAGGTCCAGTTCACTGGTTGCTTTCATGCTTTTCTTCCTTTATTCTCCCCTTAATTTCTTTCATATTTTGATTGAAAATGCTCTGAAAGAGTGTATTTATTAACAGGGCAGTTTTTGACTCATGATTTCAGAGGGACAGTCTAGCCAAGCACATTTGAAGAAACATTTAATGGCAGCCCTAATGGTTCTAGCCCTTGATCATAACCTCATCTGAAGCTTCAATTATCCCTTCTTGTCCCATAAAAATCTTTCCACTACTTCCTTCACATAAATCTTGTCCAGGTTTTGGCTATTATTTTTCCTTTGCATTATATGGGTGATTCAGAAATAGAAAAATGAAATCTAAAAAGGCAAGGTCTTGACACTGCCAAATTGTTTTACATAGGTTTCAGTACAGTCTGTGAGCATTTTGTCATTGATGACACTGGGAGAAGAATTGGGCTCTACATGCTCATTGTAATTCAGTGGCTCAGTTGAAGAGTGCACAGTGTCACTAATAAGTTCCCTTCAGAGAACAGGAATGGGAAACTGGTTTCCTGGCACCAGCTGTGTACCTTACCGAGCCCTGCTTCTGTTGCAAATGAAAATGACATGTGAATTCTACTGATCAGAACATATTATGGCAACATGTAGAAAGGAGCAAGTTTCATTTTCCACAACAGAAAGGAAGATACACTGTAAAGGCTAAATGTTCCAAAGGACAAGCATCTTGGGTATACTCTGGGTAAAGGATAGGTGTCCTGGGAACACTTTGTATTAAAGAGAGCTGAATGTCTGACAGCAAAGCAGGAGCAGTCAGATGAGGAAAACTGCCTGAAACATTAAAGAAAAAAAGTTAATTACCTGTTTAGCTGAATCAATGATAAACCTGGGATTGCTGAGACTTGTTTATTGTTTTTTAGGTTTTGTTTTCCATTGTAGTTCTTGTTTTTTGTTTGTTTTTTTTTTTTTAAATAGCTTACTGATAGGCAGAGTCTTGGTCCTGAAAGGCCAATCTTATTCATCTCAATCTTCACCTTTCACACAAGATGAAATCTCAGAGGTAATCATAACTATAAGCTCTCTCTTCAGTGCCTCTCTAGGCTGCCTTTTGAAAGTTAGCTGAGCACCAAAATGTTACCTTTTGTTTTGTTTTGTTTTCTTTTTCTTTTTTTTTTAATTCTTTTTACCACAAGATTCCATCTTCCCTTTGGAAGCTTATGGTATCTATTTCTTGTGTGTTACCTGTATCCCCTTCTGCTCCACCTTTCTTTTTCTATCTCTCTTTTAGTTTTCCTCTGATTTTCAAGTTTTATCTGTGCAATTCCTTGGAGCTTCATGCTGGAGACCCATGACTTGTCTGCAAACTTTCAAGAGTCACGAATTAAATGAGCTTAGGAACTCTTTATCTCTTGATACCATGTGCAAAAAACTTGCCTAAATGCTGTAGTTTTGTCAGTCAGTTACTGAAGCCTGTAAGACATACATGGAGTAATAAAACTATGAGACAACCTGAAAGGAATACCAGAAAGCAGAAACAGCCTTTATTTAATGGAAAGGATCATTATTGATTCATGTCCTACAGAACAGAGCTTAAAAGTGAATAAAATCCATTACTTTCAATGGCAGATATTTTAAAAGCCTCTGTGGCATATTTCAAAACCTACTTCACTGGTGTTCCAATGTCTTTCTATTCTTGTACAATTCTGTCTTGTTACAAAAGAAGTTTTGCTCTTACAGCATCAGAAAAATTAATTTCCTAATGACTACAATCAGTATCTTCATAGATTTAACTGCACCTGTGTCGCCACCTCATCCAATGTTCTCAGCCAAACAGGATCCAGCATGTCCAGACATAATCTGCAAGGAAATACTAGAACTTATAGGAAAAAAAAAAATTCTGTAGAGCTGGAAAGCCCTCACTTTGATTCAGTGTCACTTTCAACCCCCAATGTATAGTGAGGGAGAACCATGATCTTTTAAGAGTCTCTGTTTCAACTAAAAAAGATGAAATCACCTGAGCTCTTTCAAAAGGGATGGTTTGCTTGGGGTCATGTCATCAGTTCCGATTTTCCTGCTTTCTCCCACTTATCCCATCTATTTTCAACAAACATCAGAAGTACCTTCCCATGAAAGGCTTTTTATGAATCAGATCATAGAAAACTATTGTACATTTTCTTCACTTCTTTTCATCTTCATTTTTAATATGGCCTCTGTTTCTTCCTGCAGTAAAAGATGCAGGAGAAATCACAGCACCTTGGTAGTGTAAGAATGTCACTCAGTTTTTGCCCATGCACTCCTCATTTCAAGAGAAAGCACTGCCTTGGCACAATTCTATAGTATTCTCATGTGTAGAAGAACTTATAATCACAGAGCATTTTCTTTCAATTCTCTTTATTCTTCTCCCTTTTTTTTACTTTATTTTTGTTCATTTCTTTGTTTTTGTTTCATCTATTTTTAGGATGTTTATTTCTTTTTTTTCTTTCTAGTTCTTGAAGCATTAGTTACAATTTACCCTATAATCATTTAAATAAACCGATGAAAAAAAATGCAATATTTCAGTGTTAAAACTATTTGTAAAGTGTAAATTGAACTGCCTTGTTACTTTGGATTATAGAAGCCAAGAACTGCTTGGATTTACCAGAGAACCCAGGCAGCCTTTACTCCTGTATTAGTGCATCAGTGTGGTATGAGTGTTTCCAGTCATTTGACAGAGAGATGGTTGCACAATATGTTATGTCATTATAGTTAGATCTGACTTTGCATACATATATGTTGCAGATATACTTACCTGTACTAAAAAAAAAAAAAAAAAAAAAAAAAAAAAAGAGCATTTGCAGGTCTGTTATTTTCACTTACAGAACAATTATTTTTTAAAATTATCTTTTTATTTCATAAGAGTGCAAGTAAGGAAGGATGATATTTAACCTGATGAAAGGAAAATTCTAACTCCTTTCTGCCCTCTCACTGAAAGTTTGATCAGTGAGAGGCACTTGTCATCCTTCCTCAGGAATCAGTAACAGAGCAAGCTGGTCAAGGATGTAACTAAGTGTACATAGTATTCTGGTTTAGCCTTTGCCCAGCTTGCTTACTCTTACCCACCTTTGAGGACCAATAAGAAATATCATAGGCCCCTATGAGAACAAGTTAGTGAATAACTTTGCATATCATTACACACTAGTACAGGCTTTCTGCAGAGAATTATCAGGCAGGCACTCTGTTCCATGTAATGAATAAATGGAATAAACTGGACCATACACCTCCTTCCCCATGCTATATCCCAACTCCCTGGTAAAGCCACTGACAGTTTATTTGAAATCCTCTTTGCAGACATTTTCTCCATTTGCCACCCACTGATGTACTTTTTATTTTCTTTTTTTTTTTTTAAATTTGTCTTAACTGAAGAACCTGTGACTATGAGAAATACTGATTTTAGAGTTGGCCATAATATTTTGTGACATGCTGCTTTCCTTAAGAGTTATAAGAAACCAGAGCTTGTAACTACTAATCCTTTACAGCAAAAAAAAAAAAATCTTTACAATTATGGAAAGGGTTTATAGACTGCTAATGATAATTTCCACTAAGCACAAGTAGTCTTGTTTTCAAAAGTTCTGGGGAGTCTCTAGGCTTCACAAGCCCTTTGCAAGTGTAAGTTACCTCTGTGTTTACTTACACAAGGCAGTGCAAATCACCTCCTCAGCATGCATCCACTGAGCACCAACTCATGTTTCAGATTTTATCAGAAGCAAATTTTCTGATTTTTTGATCAGTGCCTTTTCTAAGTTCCGTCTTCAAATGGCTAACTTAGAAAAATCTGAAGTTTTTCCTTTTGCAAACTCCATTTTCTTCTGTACCTTATTTTTAATTCTATTTCAGATCTAAGGTAATGATCATGAGTTGCAAGTGACATAGAAGTGTGACCTGCAGAAAACTGTTATTCTCCATGTGAGATTTATGAAGAATATAATTCAGTGGACCATCAACAGCTGGTTCCTTCTTAGCATCTCAGAAATGAAAAGAGCTGACTCCAAATGTTTTTAACTTCTAACATTAATAAAATGTTCATGAAAGTTTCTAATTAATTGCATACATTTGTTTTCAGTTTTTTGAGTGATCTTTCAAACACTGAGATCTGAGAAAATGAAGAATGCTTGTTCTTCTGTATTTTATGAAAAATGGAGACCATTTATGTAAATGAAGAATAAGAACATTTAAAATTATTGTGAACAAGTAAATGTATATGTATATGTAAATGTAAATACACACAGATTCATATATACATGTATATGCATATAATTCTAATGTGTATTCTTCTTCCTAACTCTCTGCTTGCCATCCTAATTAGAAATCCATAAACCCACTGCAGGTAACAAAAAATCCATTTTCAGTTAGAGCATCACCCTCCCTACCACTGGTATCCGAATGTGATTTCATAAAATTTATCCTTTTTTGTTTTGAACTTAAAGGGACACCAATAGGCTTGACAGATGCATTTCAAAGTAGATATGTTTTAGGTAGGGATTAAAAGAAAAACAAAACCCTAAAATACCTTGTGCATCCCAATTCAGCATATTCTGTGAGTCTTTGAAAATAGTTTGGAGGTTTTCCCCTACTACTACTACTACTTCTACTTCTACTACTACTACTACTACTACTATTAATTTTTTCCATTCTGCTACTAAAAACTTGAGAGTTTTTATCCAGGTCTAATGTGTGCATTAATGGTGATGACAGAATCACAGAATAGTTAAGGTTAGAAGTGATTTCTGGAGATCTTTTAGTCCAAACCTCCTGCCAAGGCAGAGTCACCTAAAGCAGGTTACACAGGAGTGCATCCAGGTGGGTTCTGAATGTCTGCAGAGAAGGAGAATCCACAGCCTCCCAGAGCAGCCTGTTCCAGATTTGGGGTTATTCTGCCCCAGGTGCAAGACCTGACACTTACCTTTGTTGAACCTCATTAGATTTCTCTCTGCCCAGCTCTCCAGCCTACCAAGGTCCCACCAAATGGCTGCAGAGCCTTCATGTGTATCAGCCACTCCTCCAGTTTCATATGGTCAGCAAACTTGCTGAGGGTGCATTGTATCCCTTTGTTCATTGATAAGCAGGTTGGGTAAGACTGGACCCAGTACTGATCCCTGGGGAATGCCACTGATCGCAGGCCTCCGCCTGGATTCTGCTCTGCTGATCACAGACCTCTGAGCTCTGCCATTCAGACCATTCTGGATTCACTTCCCCATAAAATCTTCTAACCCACATTTCCTGAGTTTACCTGCAAGGATTTTACGGGTGACAGTGTCAAAATCCTTACTGAAGTTAAGGTAGATAACGTACACTGCTCTCCCCTCTTTGACCCATCCTGCCATGCCATCATAGAAGACTCTAAGTTTTGTCAAGCATGATTGATGCTGATCTTCCATTTAAAAACTCCCTAATTTAGACTTCTCCCTGTAGAGAACATATTTCTTAACTTTGTCATTCATGTAGAAGATAATGCATGTTCTTGGAGATGCTTTCCAGACTTTTAACACTCTGGTGTATCTACAGCAGCCTGAAAGTGCAATTTATGAGCATTAGCAACATCCTCTAGTCAACCTCTCTCAAGATCTTTGAGGAAGAAGCTAAACAGCTCTGATTAAAGTATCCATCTACCATGTGTTCTTGGCAGGCGAGGTTGAAAATTGTGCTTCAGAAAAGATAACATCAGGAATGCTTTAGACTGGCTTACCCTTCTAATCAATTTGTCTGTTATATATCAATATAGCGACGTTAGACCATTAAATCTTTATATAAAATTACATTTTTAGAGCTGTACAGCATGGGTGTGAGAGGGTTTGTGATTAAATGCATGCACTGCACCTTTGATGAGCTTTATCCCTGTGCTCGCGAGTAACCATTACCTCATTTCCTGTGGTAGGAGTGGTTCACGTTTTCTCTCTTTTAATTAATAAAGCTGTTTTCTAGTAGTAATTTTATAATCTGTGCAGAAGAATTGAAAACTGGAACCTTTTAATTGCGACAAGACTTTGCACAGCAGGCCAGAATAGAGAATTTGAGCTTCAAAATCCACAAGGGGTTTTGAATTGCACTGAATGTTTCGGGCTTTGTTCCATGGGGTGCAATGGCACAAAAGCTTATATACAAAATCTCATCTTATGTAGCAATTTCAGCTCTTTAATCCTTGTTGCTAGTTCATTTCTCTAGCTCTCTTCAAGAAATTAATCATCTCCACAAGTTCGGACTGTGACCAAAATATCCAAAGAACTTTCTACAGTCCACTGTACCCCACAACATTTACAGTTAATGAGGCTAATACCGGTGATACCAATGTTTATCTTAACAGTATTTATATGCTTTTAATGAGAGATTTTATATTATTTTTCTATTGTTTTGATGTTCTAGTTTTCTATTTTCTCGCTGTTCTAATAAATTTGATCTCTTCTTCTGCCTCAGTAATGTTACCCAAGTTATAATTTTTATTTGTAATTAATTTGTTTTAGGCTATTAATTTTACTTGCTGTCAAGTTGCTTTAAATGTAAAGAAGAAAAATTCTTATATTTATTTCACACATCTAAAAACACCATTGTTTTTGGAGAAATTTAAGTCCTTTTTTTGTGTGGCTTGTTCTTGTTTTCAAATAACTGGACAATAACTTCCTGTCCTTCTGCATTTCCACTAAAATAGATTGTTCTCACTCTCAAATGACAGTGCACATTGATTTTTCAGAAGTGTTGACTTGCACAGATCTTTTTCAGTCTAATGGAACAAGCAATCTGATTTCATTTGCAAATATTGTTCAAATTAAATTAATCCATTTTCATGTTCTAGATCTCACAGAACTTAATATGGCCTTAATGACAAAGCAATGTATGATAATAAAGTGATAGAAATATGATAGTAAAGCAATATTAGTGAGATAGAGTCTTTTTCTCCCAGAATCAATCCCACATACTTGTAGGTGACCAGTGCTCAGTTGCTGTAATGAATTCTTTATTCTTATGATGTCTTTAAATAAATAATTTTTTTAAGAAACCTCAGTATCTCCTGGTATTGCAAATAAAGTTATATCAAATGTTGGCGTTAGGAACATGGTGTGTTTTGTTTTGTTTTATAAATATGATTTAGACCTCTTTACAGAAAAGTATTGTTCACTGGGGGATGATTTCTTACTGATTCTGATAAACCACTAGTTGTAACTGACAAAGGAGAAAAATAATCTTTTCTGTTTAGTGAAGGAATTCTACTTGGTGGTGTTGGTACTAACGGATGAAAAAAAATGAATTTGTCAAATTTATATTTTATAAAATTCTTAGTATATGGCAAATTATAAGCTTAAGGCCTTTGGAATTCCAAATCTAGGTGTGCTAACATTATCAATGTGTTAGAAATACATTCATAAAAAAGGATTCTGGGATAACTAGGTATATATTTTATCAGGAACTTCAACTTGGAAGTAAATGCAGTAAACTCATGTATTAAGGGTTCTCATTATTCACTCACTTAAAAAAAAATACCTCATGAGAAAAATGTCTTATCAAAACAAACAAACAAAAACCAGCAAGGAAATATTCCCATATTCCCTCTGAGGGATCTCATGAGACAAAAAAAAGGAAATGTATATAAATGACTGTACAAAATTTAACTTCTAATAAATATTGTCATTAGCTCTCTACAGCAATATCTATAAGGATCTACATCAAAGTTTTTCAGATGGCTTCACTGCCTTAATAGATCATGAGACTGTAAGGAAGTGAGAAAATACTTCAGCATTAACCAATATGGGAATTATCAACTGGAATTTTCCACTACTATACAACAGTTCAAGTGTTGACTAGATAAAGGAAAATACTTTTTTTCCTGTATTTGTAACTATTCAGAGCTCTAAAAGTGAGAAGAAAATCTGTACAGTAGTTCCCAATTCAGCTGTTAGAGAACAAATTGAAACATAAGAATAATCCTGTTTTTTAAGATTCTTCAAATACTATTCTTAAAAATTCCCATGTTATGCAAATCAAGTCTGGTAAACATGTTGATCAGAAAAGGCCACAAAACATTTATCAAACATTCTTTAGAAAATGAGCAAGTGTTGAGATGTGATTTTAAAACTTAAGTTTAGTCTTCAATTTTTGAAAATACTGCCTGAGATGGGGAAGGCTGGCAGAAATTGTCTTCATTGAAATTGCCACTGGTGTCTTTTTGAAATGTTCCCTAGTGAACATCTCTTCTGCAATACAGTCAAAAAGTGAAACTTGGGAAAGATCACAAAGAAAATTGAATCTTCATAGATCAAAAATTGAAAGTAAGACCTGCTGAAGACTAATGAAGCAAATAGACTGCCTTGCTCTATTTTTATCACAGTAGCTAATCAGAATCCTGAGAGCAAAATTGTCACATTCCAACAATATATGAATGTCTATGCCCTCCCTTCCCTCCAAAGTAACATATTTCCCTACTGTTATGCCTGTTTTGTGTACAGAGCAGAAAAACTACAGTCTGTAAATAAACTGTGAGGCTTTCTCATGTTTTTATTTCTGTTAGCTTTCTACTACCTTGTATGGACTGGGTGTTAATGTACATGCTTTTCAAAACCCAATCAGGTTGAGTAAGGTAACATCAGTAAAAGAAGCAGACATGAAAATTAAATCAAAGTTAAAAACTGTCAAGTCAGTATTTGGAGGTCATTTTGCAGTTTTTCTAAATATTTCGTAGAGCCACAGGGTATAAGAATACCTATTCAGTATGGTCATTCTTTTGACAGATTTTCAAAACACATGTCAAGCAATTTGCACTGCATACTGTACAAATGTCAGTCAGAGGTAGAAAAATGGCCACGAGGGAGGACTATTAAAATACAGCATAGTATCAAAATCCCAACTTTGGTGGAAAAAAGTTCAGCGACAGAAGTTAAGATTCTAATAAACATCAAGGGAATCATAATTAAAAGGGGTAAATGTGACTCTTTCTCCTCCTTACCTTAGCTCATACTCCCCACTTAAATTCTTTGAAATACAGATTTAATGACAATATTGAACTAACAACCACAATCAATCTCCTACATTCTATCTCCTCCCTTATACATTTCTATCCATGGAAAGAATATATTGATGTAAAACCACCAAATGGATTTTCTTGTGCTGTCAATCAAAGGGAAAAAGACAGTTCTGAAGAATTTGACCTACAAAAGATCAATATTTAGTTGCAGTGGGCAAACAAGATCAAGGTCCTTGGAGATGGAGACTCAAAGGCATTTCAATATAAGATGTAGTAAAATTTCCTTGTGGTTTGTGGATGTATATGAAAGGTTTATTTGGTATGAAATTACAACCATTGATCAAGAATAAATTAGAAGTAGAAAATTATAAATTTATATTGAAAGCAAGACAGAAAAATATTTTTATTTTGTTTTTAATTTTCAATCCATGCCATGTTAGTCTCTAGATAGAACTTTCAGTTCTCTAGATCTGGACTTTAATGAATTTCTGTTTTAAAGGCAACAAGGAATAACAAAACCTATAGTTGTCTTTGATTCATGTAGGTCCAGATACTCCTGCAGCACTAAGGTTCAACAAACAAAACACTAGTTTCCAGTCATGTAGTCATTGCATTTCTAAAGTGTATAAATGAATGATTTCAAACATACACACATACTATATGTAGTGCACAAAAAAGAATACGCAAATATTTAAAAACATTCTTTAGGCCTTTCCAAGATGCAATGTCATCTATTCATAAATATTCATATATTTTAGTGTTTACATAAAATTATATATATAAAGAAGAGCACACAAATATAAATATGTATATTTGTATACATAAATATAATTTGCATGTACTAACAGAGTAATTCTGCTATCTCTATTTTTTCTCATTTTTATAAATTTGGAATGGTAACCATGAATGGAAAGTTATCTATCACTGCACAATAGCATTTTAGTTTAATGAAGAGTGTAATATCATTGGTCCTTCTGCATTTCTTTTGATATAATAAATTTTCTAATGTTTCAGTGATGGAAAGGAGTAAATATAGTTTTGACAGATATTAAATTTATGGTCATTGCTTGCCAAGATCATTGTTTAACTCCATCTTTAGTCCTAAAATTTTGTGCCAACCTTGTAAAGGGAATGAAATAATAGTCTGCGGATTCGCATCTGAAGTAGCATTCCAATACATACTGCATTCACTGAATGGCATCAAGCTTGGATTTGTGTTTAATTGTGACATACATTTGCAGTTTGGAGCAGACTGCATAGGGAACTGTTGGAATATATGACATCTGAAGCCTTGGACAGAGCATTTATCAGCACACTCTGACTACCCAAACTATTTCCAGATGTCCATAACATGACATCATAATGGGAATTCTGGATAGAAAAGGCAGCCCAGGGTCATTGCTAGAAGAGTTCTGAAGCCATCTGCCCCAAGGGCAGGTGGAAATTGAAGTTAGCTGCAGCTGAGGTTGCACAGAGGGGTAATATCCAGCCCTGCTGTTGCGGAACCACCTGGAGTTTTTTATCCTCTGAAATGGCCCATATAAGGTTGAGTACAGAAGCTGAAGCTGAACAGACACCTTGCTGTTTGCAGTGAGATCGTAAACTGGAGATTTATGAATACCTAAAGGGTTCTTATGAACAACTTTCTTTGAAGAATAGCAAATCCCACTCTCTTTATAGAAATATACTTCCTCTCCACTTTTTAGCTATTTAAGACTTAAATATGCAGATATTTATACATTTTTCAATAATTAAATCAATGCAATATATTGACGGAAATTTTTCATGTTTGTTTACAAGGCAAGTCAAAGTTTATATATCATTTATATATATATATATATATATGTGTGTGTGTCTTTTTTGCATAGATATAATCAAAAAGTTGCCTGTGTTCTGTATTACATGAATTATGATCTGGCAATACTTTCCAGAGTAAGCCACATTAGAAAAGTCATCCCTTGCATATTTATCAGAGCCAGTTCTAAATTCTTATCTCAGTCTAATGCTATTTGAAATCCATTAATTTAAGTTGATTTATGTTAGTGTAAGACTGGTAGAATATGAGCTAGAAAGAAAGAATCAGGTCAACATTTTTTAATCAGAATTTTAATATTCACACACTCAGAGTGGTATGTAGGTTAACTTCATAACAACTCCATAAAGTGAATTGATACACAGTACTGTATCATGCTAACATAGCATTACAATCTATAATTTAAAACTTTTCCTTTGAAACTAGCTAAATACAGATTAAGAAGATAGATGGAAAGAGTCTCATCATCTATCAAGTAGATAAAACTATACATCAATGAACATGCATAGGTATTCTTCTTTGTCATCTCTTGTGCTGTGTATGAGTAACACAATCTTGATCAGCTGAGAAACTTCTGTGGACTTTTAGACATATTTATTTATTTTATATACTCCATGGTTTAACATATATTGCTGCTTAATTATATTGACTCTATGCCATAAGAACCATCACTGTTGCTTTTGTCACAAAACAATGAATTGGTGCTATAATTCTTAAATGCTTGAAAATCATGTCTCTCCACTTATTGGAAAGAAAACAAAGTGTCAAATGCACTAGTTTTGGAGATGATGTTGTGTAGGTGTTTGCAATATATTTTCAAAGCACGAGGCTACTGCTAATGGTTTTTTAATGTTTTTCTTTATGTTCTGGGAAAAAAAAAAAAAATTTTTCCAGATATTAGAACATAGCAAAATCTGATTTCCTTTTTTCCTTTTAAATCAGAGATGGTTTAACACTCTGATCTGGTTTTGATCAATGATAGAACAATTCCCATGCAGAATCCATGTGTGTGAGATTAAGTACTGACAGATTATCTGTTAATTTATGCTGAGATGATTTCCTGGAACTGCTACAAGAAATGAGCTCTTAGAAGCATCGTCTTCGATGATAAACCTTTCCTGTTCATGTTTCCTGCTCAAGCTTACATGCTCAGCTACCCCAAAGAAGTCACTCCATATCCAAAATTACCATTCAAATTCAATATCTGTATTTTCAATTTGTTCCTTGCTACTTTCTTTACCATAATTGCCCTCTCACCTTGAAGAAAAGAGTCTTGGTTTGAATTCTGTTTTTTTTTCTGACTCATCTCATATTTCAATGCGACATAATTATCATCTTCATTTCTGTTCCCAGTGGGTTGAGTACAGTATATCTCTCCATTTCATCAGTCAGTAGCAGTGAGTATGTACATGATAAATTAAATTGATGAGCCAGGAGGGGGAAGGTAGTCTACTTATCTGACTACCATTTTATTTTAAATGATGTAATAAAGCATTCCAAATGAAGAAAAATAACTTTCTGTGGCTTACCAGAAAATTCTGGCTCTGTCCTTGCGATAAATATGTGAGGTACAAAGTTCATGAGGTCTGCAAATAATTATTTTATCAACCTGTGTTTTCCAATGTGAGAAGTCTTCTAAGTAGGAAACTAGCTCTCCATTTTGACTCTTTTTTTGTAGGTTTAGTGGTGGATTTGGCAGGGATGACTTAATGGTTGGATGTGGTAATTTCAGAATTCTTTTCCATCCTAAATTATTCTATGATTCTATGATCTGTAACTTTCATGTAATTTTCTTGGGCAGTTGCTGCAGAGGTACAAATAAGAACCACTGTCATTGAGACTTACTATAATTATAACCATTATATATCTGTTTATATTTTTTTCTTTTAGATTGGAACAAGAAATATATATATATATTTTCTGTCAGATTGGAAAAAATACTAATGTATTAGGTTTAAATTGAAAGAACACCCCCTAACTTTAGGGTGCTCTTCATGGGTGGCCTCTCTAGGAGAAGGTCAGGGACTGTCTGACACAGGTGGTTCCAGATGGTTCCAAAATGGATCCACCAGAGGACGCAGCCAATCCCACTGGGAAAGCCGGTGGCGCCTCTGGTAGCATATGTAAGAAAATGTCATTGAAGAAGGAGAAAAATAGTGAGAAACGTCAGAAGGAACAGAGATGTCAGAGGAGGAGGAGGTGCTCCATGGCAGAGTAGGCAGACACCTGAAGGGACTGATGTCCACTGAAATGTCCATGCTGGAGCACTGGAAAAGGGTGATACAGAAAAGTCAGCAGAGCAAAAGCACTATGCACTGATAGCTGTTCAGCTGAAGGGACCAAGTGCAACCTGTGGCAATAATTCTGGGGAAAGAGAGGTGTCTGAAGTTGAGCCTGGGAAGGGGGAGGAAAGTGCCTAAATGTTTTGGAAATTTTTTGCTCCTAGCACATTAATCAATAATTTAATATTTATGTTAACTGGCAAATTAAACTTCCAAGTTCAGATTACTTTGCCTGGGACAGCACCAACCAGGTGATCTCCCTGTCTTTGTTTTGACCCATGAATTTTCTCTCTCCCATTCCTCTGGTTTTCTGACTCATTCCGCTGCACGTGGAGAAATGAGCAGACGTGGGTGCCTGGCTGCTGGCTGGGGCCAACCCATTGCAATTAGACAGTGCCAAGTGGTTACCAAGACCCTTGTAAGTGAGCATCCTCCAGTCTTATCAAATTAAGGACTCCTGACTGTTATGCACCATTTTAGATTTTTCCTGGATATTCTAGGATAAACATATCATGCCATCTCAATGCAGGTTTAACTGTAGAATGACCAATAAAAGTTCCATGATATTAACCGTAGGAGAAAGGGTTAAAACACAGACTGACTTGAAATAAGAGAATAAAGTGGAAGAGAATTTAAGTTGGTGAAAGAAATAAAACACAAGCTGCAGTCAATATCGCCATCAAATCATCAAAGGCATCTGAAAAGACAAACAGCACCAAGTGAGAAATACTTCTCTAATGAAACTCAAATGTCAAAACCATATGACATTTCATCACATTCTTTCAAAAAATCTGCTAGAAAGACCTGCAGCACCGATCATCATCTGTTAAAACATCTATAATATCACAATTTTATAACAATGACCATAACATGACCATTTTTGTACTTTAAACACAATTAAATAATGTGCTTTAAATACTGTTCTTTAATGTCCTTGATAGCTTTATATAGTAAAAATTGTCCTTCTGTTTTCCCTTCTTCTAAAAACTGGTTTAGCAAAAATAAACTTCCACACCACTTTGCTGAGTCAAACACTTTTTTTTGGTTTTTTGATGTGGAGGATATACATTGCCCTTTAAATGCTTGTTTAAAAGAACACAAACACTAACATAAAAAGATAAAAAAAAATCAGTTATGCCTACATCCTTGAAATAGGTAATTTTTTGCCAAAGAAATAGAGATACAGTCTTACCTGCTTTATAGCTTTTAAAATTAAATAGAAAACATAGCATATATCATTTATACAGGGAAAGGACTCTTATTCCCAGGATAGATGAATTGCTTTTCCAACATCAATTGCTACTTGATTGAATAAAGATATTTAATAAAGTTACAGTGTTAATTACAATAGAAACTTTTAAGAGTCATTACCTAATTTTCACATTTGTCTGTCTTTATAGAATTGATGTATTTTGTAGTCTTCAAGCTTTTATTTTGATTTGTTTTGTTTTCAGTTGTGGAGAGCTTCAATCAGACTCTTCTCTCCAAAATTTTTAGAAAAAAAACTCAGAACATTTTATTTATGATTCATGTCTTTTGAACACCAGGAGGAAGTTTCAATAGTCTCAAATTCTTTCCTATGATTCTGTTTTATCAGTCTTCACTTTTATGTGTATAAAATAGTCTTAATCATGTCACATTTACCTCTTAGATAATTTACATTCATCCTGCTGTCATTTGAAGACGATCAATTGTTGATTTATGTTTTTCCTTTCCATTCTGCACCACAGTGCCTTCTACTCTTGTGATTATGACTTTAATAAAATGAATCTTCACCTTCACAGTTTCACATGTGAGTAGAAGATTTTAAGGATTTTTTTTTTCAAGTTGACAAGAGAAGTAAATTTGTTGTAAAAGTTTTCTCTGCTCCGTTACATGGATAACAAGAAATTCAGGCTTCTTGACCTAGTACATTCCTTCCTATGAAGAAATCCTACACTTAAACCTCTGTGTAAAACACATTGAGTCAAATGCTCAGATGCACTTTGCCTATAGGTAGGATTCCCTGTGTGTATGTGCATGTGCACAAAACCTGGCCTATGGGAGCCAAATACAGCTATAGTTTCACTGCTTGCTCTGGCTGACAAACTAAATGTTGGGTTGACTGCCACTTTTGCTGCTTCTGAAGATGGACACTGGCCACAAACACTGCTTAAGATGGCCCCAGGAGTGGCAAGAATGGAAATAAAGAACTACAAGTTCACCTCTGCTGAAATTTCTTTCAAGCATAATTTCCTTGAATCACATTACCCATTCCCAAGAGCATCTTGTCTAGTAGGAGCCTGCACTCAGATAGCTTATTCTTGGAACAATGAAATGCCAGCCCTGAGACAGTTCTGTGCAACTAAAGATACACAATAATTCACTGGTTATTTAGAGAGAAAAAGTTCTCCTGTTCTGGAAGCACTTGAAAACAGAACTCTCTACATCGTTCCCTTAGTTTAAAGGCACCATGGTGCACTCTATTCCAGCTGCTCTGCTTGTGTGATTCTGGACCAAAGAAGACAAACTAGATGAGTCTTACAGTATTTTTATGTATTTGACTTTTCTCTTTAAGCATAATACTTTCTCTAAGAGAAAAAAATACCAACATGTTCTTATCAACAACATTGAATGCATTACATTTATTTAGTACAAATACTAGATAGGGGTACAGGTCATAGAATGCAGTTAAATATATTTCATATACGTTAGTTGTTTCAAGAACAATATAGACTATATATTTTCATGAACTCAAGGATAACTACAGGGTTATTTAATGGCACAGTATGACACACTACAATTAAAGATTGAAAGAACTGAAATGACTGGAAGAAGAGCAAGCATTTTAGTCATCTAGAACATTCTCTGGTATTAATTCTTATTATTGTAACGTGATATTTAGCAAAGACTGACCAAACCAGACAATTTAGAATAGAATTAGTAACATAATTGTTTTCTTGTAATAGTTTCTTTATAAGCATTCCATTAATAGGTGTTGAATTCTTCTAAAATTCACCCATTCTGTCCTAAAATGTATTCATTTAAAGGCAAGAAAACATCATACTATTCTAAGCTCAGACTGGACATCTATATTCAACATATGCTATGGAACACCAGCATGAGAATTACACTGCCATATACCTCAAGATTCTCTGTTCAGAGAGCCCTGAGAAACCAGGATGAGCACTATGCATGTGATAGCTTCTTGTGCAGCTTTATTCTTTACCTATGAAACTTCAGTTTGGCTTGCAGACACAGAGAAAGGAAAATATCAGACATGGAAACTAAATGCAGTTCTGTGGTTTAAGATGTACTGATTTGGATTGCTAAATTTTCATATCACGTAACCTCAAAGCTTTGTGATATGATTAATGCATCTTGACTTAATGTATGAGGGCAAAGAATCTATGATGAATTGAAAAACTTTCTTTTGAAATTTGTTTCTGATTAGATAGCTTGGATCTTAAATATTTAGAAGGCATTTTAATATGCTCTCAGATGGCATGAAATAGCCCAATTCTATGGCAGAGGTCTCAGGTTAGAAGATTATTAGGACATTAAGACATTATCCTTTTTTCTTCCACAGCAGAGTATGATTATACTTGAGGGAGTAATTGGCTGAGGTGGATAAAGCAGACCAATTTGATTTCTTCAGACAGCCTCCATTCTTCACACTGGCAGCCAAGTGACCTCCCAGGGCACAAGAAGGAAACCTTTGCAAACCCTCTTCAGGATTCCTGACAAATGTCTCCTCTGTTTGCTAAAGAAATCTCATGACTAGTTTCTCTGCTGTCCCATCCATGTATTTATGTCATAGATTATACTGTGCTGATTGCAAATGTATGTGCCTTCTTAGCAACCAGTTGGACATTGTCTTCCCAGTTATAAATTTCACATTTTAAATATAAATGGAAAATAAACCTTTCTCTTAAAAAAAAACAAAAAAAAAAAACAAAAAAAAAACCCCACCAAAAACAGGAATCATATTTGGCCTGCAGTTTATAGTACCTTTCTCTGATAAAATGCTGGGAAACCTGCCACTGGGATAAGTAATCTACAAATACATGTATATTATTAAAATAATATTTTCTATTTATAAATAATATATTTAAGCACAGAAAAGACTTCTTTTCATGTTCACAATCAAGACACTATCCTGGTGTCCTTGTCATTTTAATTACCAGTAGATCACAATGCAACTTCTTATTCTTAATAGTGTTGCTTATACTTCTGTTCTCAATTTTAGCCATAAAATCACAAGATATATATAACCATCAACACATATCTAGCTCATCATTATTTTCATGGTTTTAATACAAAAACCTATTTTAAAACATAATGTTTACTGCAAACATTTAATTCTGCACTATACACCATGCCCACTATCTTGACAATAATTCAGTTTTTTACTTATTCATACACTCTTTTTTATACTATTCACATTAGGAAAAGCCTCTGAAGGAAGATAGGCTTTGCTGCATAACATGTATGTCAACCCATAGAAGCTCCAGAAGACTAAGGAAGGAAGTGAATCTCAGTGTTAAAGGCGTGATATGCCAGTTGTTTCCATAGGTGGATTCAGAGGGGAAACACAGAAAAAAGAAAAAAATCTCCTCCCCTCTTATAGATAAGAAAAGGAAAATGATGAAGTGATCCTTAAAATATATAGAAAATTCCAGATCTTTTAGTGCTCCAGAAGTGAATGCCAGCACCCTGAACCAAACTGTGGAATGAATGCAAGTCAGTAAAGAAATAAAAGCACAAATATTTTTCTCTTCTTCAATTTGAAACATTTTATACCCATCTCTCATCCTTTTGCAGAGACATGAACAAGATCATCCAGTTTGAAATATATGCTTGTTCTTATGTTTGGTTTACTTTTCTGAATTATCTAAGTAATGAGCCATATATATTAATATATAATATTTTCATTCTTGTGTTCAGTACACAACATTATTATTGTTTTTTGTGAAATATCAAGTTCAGCATGTGTAAGAGTATCCCACTCAGATCTGTGTGATGCCTCAGGAGCAGAAAGTTTTCTCACTGGTCTACTGATTTGCCAATTATTGAACCAGGCATATGAAATATCTGAATGTGCTTAACATGTGTTTTCAAAGAGCTGAGGATTGTCAAAATATCAGCACTATTTCCTTACACTTTCATGGCAAAGAAGTAGCACTGAAGGGGATTCCTTGAATTTGAATAGACTTTAACAAACCCTGAGCAAATGTTTGAGCATAGATGTTAGTGCCCTCTCAATGGAGATAATGACCTTTCAGACTGCAGCTCAGTATTCTTGCAGCGCCCAGCATCACAAAACATATTTCTGAGATGTTGAACAGATGACATTGGGGATGAGCCTGACAGCTAGTGATAAGTTTTGTGTGACCAAAGCTTCCTTCAGAGACTAAAATGTACCATATATATTCCTGCCTGCAACATGATGACACAAAGAAACCTTGAGGAGTTTTGTCTCGCTCTTCATCCTATCCCAATTAAGATAATTAAAAACTCATTTTATATAATTTCACACTACAAAAACATTGTTCTACACCATATCCATCTATCTACTGTACAGAAATAAAATCTCTCATTAAATGTCCCTGCCACCTACATGGTCTCTATGTGTTATCTTACTGCATAGGTAGCTATTAAAAATCAGAGAAGATACTTTCAGAATAGACACAGGCTTCTATTTAATGCTCTAGCACATTCTGAGTAGCTGAATTTTGTAACGAATTTCCTGCGTTTCCCTCCATCTCAGTGATATGACATAGAGACTTGGGAAATAATTATACAAAATATGGTTTAGCCGTGTATTATTATAAATACATATGCACATATGTATATTTCAGAGGAGCTAAATTTTACCTTCATCAGGACTGCTAGATTAAGTTTTCAAGTTAGGGAAGGTATTCCTATGACATATGGGATTGGCAAAGTCAATGAGAAATGGGAAGCAGAGAAAGCATCCTAAATGACAAAGTAAAAATTATTTTATCTTTATGTCATTTACATTGACACAGATAACTAACAACTGTATTTAATTGAAGACAACCCCTCAACTTTGAGAAATTTTTCCTGACAAATGGAAAGAATAAGTTTAAGATCAACATCAACACCAGATAAAATAAAAGATAATTCCTTAGCACCTGTTACAGCCATGTACAGACAGTGAAACTGAGTGTGTGATTTAAAAAACACAACACGAATTAACCATCACTAGAATGGCAAATGGAGCTTTCACAAGCCAGTGTTCTATATTCTAGATCCTTCTCTCACCAACAACATCAATACTTGGAATTTCAAAACCTTCTACAGAATTTGTTTTGATCTCATAGACTCAGAGTGGCAGAGGTGAGAAAGGACCCTTTGAGATCATGTGCTCCAATGCTCCTGCTAAGCAGAGTCACTGCCAGCCAATTGCCCAGGACCATATTCAGACATCTTTTGAATATCTTCAAGGAGGAAGCCTCCACAACCTCTCTGCAACATAGGCAGTGCTTGACCACCCTCACCCTGTTACAAAGCGGCAAACTATGATGATAGTTGGCCTTGAGGTTTTTTTCAAGGCATTCAAGTTCAATTATGCATCAAAGAGGTGGTCAAAACACAGAAGAGAACTGCTGAAAATTAATCTTTTGGAAATGTAAAATTCACTTCTTTTTTTTAAAAAAGTCTTTAAATAGGTAATGCCTTATATGTGGATGCATTTTATTTTCCTTTCTTCCCATATTTTCATTGTTATAAATTTTCAAGGCTGAAAATTGAAAATTAATATCTACCTATTTCATTAAGCTAAGAATTGTTGTACGAGTAGCAACATCTCTCTGGCTTTTCAGCCTATGAATCTCTAGATCATGACCTACCCTAATCAGAATGTAGGGGAGGCTGTCTGCTGTGGAGATCTTTTGCAATTGTCTCAGTAATTAATGTATTAAACTACTTTCTTCTAAGGTCACAGGAGGCTGAACAATCCAAGCAAAACTGTGGTTCAGAAGATCTGGGACACATTTTTTTTCTAATCAGCACTTTCTCCTGGTTCAGAGTTTACTGTAAAGTTGGGAATTACCTTTATATTTGGAGAAGTACCTCTGACAATGTAAGGTAATGCTCCTTGCAGACAGGCAAACAGACAGAGAAATGTTGTTTGGTGGAGAAAATATGTAAAAGAGCAAGGAAATTCAATGTACAAACCACATTTTTTCTCTTTTTTTTTTTTCCCCCAAAGCCATATTTAGAAATTTAAATTTATTTCTTCTGCTTAGCTGTGTACTTAAAGAGGAACTATAAAGAGCATCTCTAAGGAAAAGGATAGGAAAAGGCATAACCTGCAGATGATTTTTTCTTGAGCAACAAGAGCTATAATAATAATAATAATTCCTTTAGCCCTTTGCATCAATTATTCAGAGNAGAGCTATAATAATAATAATAATTCCTTTAGCCCTTTGCATCCCCAATTATTCAGAGCAAGGAATGTCTAGCTGCCATGTTTGGGCAATGGTGGGGTGGAACAGGTCCCTGCGTATTCCAAGCGGGTCTCTGATATCGGACAACTCGGCCAGTACAGTCTGGTACTGTGCAAGGAGACCTTTTTTCTCACCTGTGCTGTTGGAAAGCACAAACACACACACCTGAGAGCTGGATTGCTCACAGGTCCTCAGGAAAATGAATCATAGAGGGCTCAATTGCATAGAATTGCGGTGGTTTTATTCTCAAACAAGTCCAGAGGTGAAAGAGGAAGTGGGGAGGCTGGGGGCCCAGGGATATAGCCTTTTTTGGCCAATAAGGCAGACGGGAAGTCAGGGAGATACAACCACCCCATGGGAAGAAGGGAGGGGAGGAGCAAGGGATCATGTTGAAACCAACCAACCTAGGGGGATTAACATACAAAGGTTACCATGGTTTTGGGACAAACCATACAAGAAGCATCCAGGGGGTTTTAATTGTCCCACCAGCGTGCTTCTGCTGGCTTGGGACTTCTTGGACTCTCTGAGATGGTAGAAACCACTCCAACATCCAGCCTCTCATGAGGAGGAAGCATATTCAGACCATGAAAATAAACAACTGATGATTTAGTGAGTCAATTCATATGATCAATAGTTTGTATAAGGGCCAAACAGGATGGTGTGACTGCCTGTAAAAGCAGAAAGAAACCCTGTTTATTGCTAGGGGAAATAGGCATGGGAATAAATACTGCTAATGAGCCAGAAGGAAGACTGAACTCATAAACTTTACAAACAGTGTTCCAGATCATGGTAATACTGACTGCCATAGAAAAAATACACAACACATTGGTACAGCAAGAGAAAGAAATCCTTATCGCTGCCACTTATGCTGTACCTGTTGCATGGAAAAATACATCAAAGAACTTCTGTTTTGCAAGGCTGCCAGTCTAGCAGCTTTACAGAGCACTAAATTTCAAAGGAAAAAATAGCATTTTATTGCTCCCCTTATCTTCTCCCTCTTGTAGAAATTGTCAAAGAGCTACCCAGGGTTTCAGCTGCTCAATTTCTGTTGGCTCTAATGACAAAAGCATAGGTAAAACCCTATGCATCTCTATAAAAGTCCTAACCATATCTGCTTAGTTTACTCACAAAAACCAAGTTGTTATTAATGTCAGTTCAGCACAGCCAATGCAACTGTTAAAGAGCAAACTGAATTGCACTTTGCCTTGCATACTATCAACAAAATTGTCAGCCAGATTTTGATTCCAGAGATTTTACTGCTAGTGATAATTAGTGTTGTGCACAGTTAAATGACCAGGCAGCTTAGTTTGTTCTGGATGGAGCCCCAAAAGGTCAAAAGGTTCTCTGAACCTTTTCCAAATCCCATGTTTCTGCAAAACTGAGCTGGTATTCTTGTGAGCACTGGTGTCCCTGATACATTACAAGTTCACTAGCATTTCATGCTACAGGTCATTTGGAAAACACTGTGAAAATTACTTTTATCAAAGTAATTTTGACTCTGCTGTCAGTGTTATTTTCAGCAAAGACTTGACAAGGTTCACAAGCATGAATTTCATACTAAAACATGTATATGTAATACATAATCATGAAAAATTAACTTTATGTGATCTGTAATACAAGAATTTTCCTTAGAAAATCCGTAGAGAGATTCCTCAGAAGCAGAAGGAATATACTCAATTTGTGGGAAGAGTGGAGATGCTTATGCAAAGGGAGCAAATAAGGTCTCTCTCTAATCCTTTCCTACAAAAAAGAAGTAGAAATTCTGTTGGATGACTAGAGGGTTATAAAGGACATCCTCACAGTGCTCATTAGAATTTATTTTTTTTTAACTTACTGAGAAGTCTTCTCCCTAGATCTCATCCTTCTAATTCATAAAGGAGGTTTTCTGGGAGTTCAGTACTAAAGCAGTAAATGAATTTCTTCTACTAGCAGTGTTCTGTGGAAATAGCACTAGGATGACAGCTTTCTTCCTGTCATCCGCAAGTTTCACATGTAAAACAAAACAAAACTTAAAAAACAAAACAACAACAAAACACTTTGAGGGAACTTGACTGAATGTGTTAAATCTCAGAGAATTTACATATATACCCTTCATAAAGGTATGATGAGAAAAACTACTATTGATCCAATTTTACCAAAGCAGGTTTTAATCCAGATCAAAAATTAAGAACAATAAATTATAGAGGCAGTTGGTTTCTCTGTCTAATTTTGAAATTTGTACTTCTTGCTTTTTTATTAAAAAAAAAGCTACTATTTTTATATTGCTGCTAGATAATGCAACAGAATGTCTGGAACAGGAAGACCACCTTAAAATTCAACCTTAAAGATCAGATTGCACTTTGAACCTGTGTCTGCCATGAGACTTGTAGTGCCTAACAAGGAAATAAAGAGCTGGCAACACAGCTAAAGCATCTAAAAGAAATTAGCATTGTCACCTTAATATTTGTGCTTGATTTTATGATGTTATATATATGTGTTTGTGTGCAGTAAGGGCAGGAGAAATTGTTTGAAAGAAGTGACATGCACAAAAAAACTCAGTTCTTTTTTATTTCTAAGATCTCATAATTATGAAATAAAATATGACAAAGATGAGATTGATAGAGAAAGAGAAAGAGTTATGTGCTCAAAAACATTGTTACATGCACACCCTGACAGTTATTTGCTTTTATTTTAATTAGAATTTTTTGGTAAAATATTCTGTCATCAGAAGAAATGCAAATCATGTGTGTTGTCAGAAGACAAAAGGGAAGGCAAGAAAGGAAGGCCAGGGCAAATGCAGTGCACTAAGAGATATTTCTGATGTGGAAGGCAGGGTGAGGTTGTCTTTAAGGAAAAAGGCAACAAGATTAGGGGAGAGGAGCACATCCATTTTTCCTGGGCCTGATAGTGGTGTCAGTAAGGTGACTCACATCAAATAACATAGAAAAGTTATCCCACTTACTGTTTTTTCAACATATGCTTTCTTGTTTTCTGGAATTCATTCAAACCCCCTAATTTTTTAAGGCTTTTCTATGCCTGAAATGAATTCACTCTGAGACAGAATTTCCCTAGGGCTTTTTTTGGGGGTGTGTGTGCAGCAGTGGAGATATGAAACCAGGCATCAGGCAAGATTGTACCCCATGGATATGACAGAAAGAAAGCTTGTGTCCTCATTCTTTCTACAGCTCTCACAACTAGTTTTCAAGAGTATTCCTGGAATAACTCCCAGGATGTACCGTGGGCTGCAAAGATTCTTATAATGAGCAGATTCTGAGGAAATTTCTTTCTCCTTTTCCATGGGTTCCAAAGTGAATTGCAGCCTCTTTTTGCCTCTGCTCAAGTGACATCACCCATCCCTCAGAAACAATATTTGTTCATATTTATTTTTTAGCTATTAACCATTCACATCACAGCTGTCTTTTTATACTAATAATGTCAGTTTTCAACAAAGAAATCTGGCCTCTTGTTTCTTCCTCCTGTAAAAGTAAATAAATTCATAAATAGAACTTGGAAAATATGCAAAGATGGACTTGAAGTTAACTGAGGATGGAGTACTTGAAAATCAGGTCTATAACACAGCTTACCAAAATCTATTTCTTGCACTAGAGTCAATTTAAAGATCATGCATTTCAGTCATTATACATTGGAAAAAGTTTCCAATAATTAAGGATAATTGGCAATGGAAATAAAGTGAACAGATGATAATGGTTCTGCAGCAGACTTTAGCAGCTTGCTCTTTCAGCATGTGTTGAGTAAGACAGCAGAGGCAAAGGTTTCTAAGAGGCAATCCAAACTGGTCAACTGTGTCTTGATTGTTATTCACCTAAATTTTTATACTCTGCCTCTATTTCTCAAGGTGTTGTTTGTTCTTTTCCTTTCTTTTTTTTTAACATAATATTCCAGGGTTAATTACCAGCTAAATTCAGTCTATATTTAATGATTAAACAGCATCACAATCTAAACTCCTATTAGCTTTCTTTCTAATGTCATAGTCCTTAAAACAAGTCACTTTCAACATCCTGAGTAACTTGTAGTGTCACTTTTTACTAGGTTTTCAGATGAAATAACTCTAATATAGAATAATGTTGTTGAATACATAGGGATTTTAAAAATCTGCACAGCATTTTCCACAGCTTACTGATTTTTTTGTGGTGGAGCAGGGGAAGAGCAGGAAGATTCTTCATAACATAAGAGTAAATGCATTTTGTATCATGGTTGTGCATGCTGGCTCCACAGTGGTTAAAGTATTTTCAGAGTATAACCTTCCATTTTCACCAATTTAAATCTTGGTTTTTAAAAGTTTGTTGTAAAATGGAAAAGGAATTCCAAAAGGACAAATTCAAGGACTGCAATCACAGTGTTTACAGTACTTGTTTTGAAGCTAATATATTCACTCACCCTTAAATCTCTTTTGATGCAGCCTATGAAAAAATGACGCCTTTCAACCTCAGAAACTCTATCTGGACATGGCTGTCTATTCCATCCTGCTGTCAATCAAAATGACTCCAAAGAAATCCCAGAATTACCCATGCAAACAGCAAAAATATTGAATGATCTGATCTTTTAAAAACACCATAGCATACCCAATCTAAATATCAAAGCAGTCTCTGCCTAATTTCAGTGGGAATTTTTAAAATGATAATCTGGGAATATTGCTTTGTTCTTGAGTAAGAAAGCTTCCAATTGCTTATGCAGGTCATTAAACAAAGTTACAAGAGAATGTGCAATTGCAAAGCATCGTTATATGTCTGAATAGTCTACCTATGACAGCATAAAAAAAAGAATTTAGAAATTCTAGAGAGAATTCTCCATTTTTTAAATTTTCCATTTTTTAAATTGAAAATCTCATTCTATTTGCACCAATTTGTAAAGCCAGGAACTTTAGTCAACTTGAGACCCCTTCACAAAACTCAGAAAAAGAAAATATATTTTCAGTTCTTAATTATGTCATAGTCCTAAAGTTCAACCTCATGAGACAAAAAAGGGATAACAAATGAAACTCAGTTTCTGAAAAAGAGAAATCTTTCCAAGCACAACAGAGATTCGGTATCCAGTTTGAAGTACTTGTTAGATCTAAAGTTAGACATAGAATTAAATCACTTCTACTGGGTCAGTTGTAGACACATTAATGAGATGGGAATTGTCATATTTTAGAGAAGAGGAAAACAATATTTGGGAGATTTCTGGTTTTAAATATTACAACTATTGCATTTTGATTGAAGGCATTGCCTTTGAAATAAATAAACTGTTGAGTTGTGTAAAGGAGAAGTTGTGAAAAGCAAGGTATAGATATCAAAATTTTGGCCTCATGAATTCATTGTTACATTTTGATAATCTCACTACCTGTATGGCAAACTGTAGTGATTCTGAGGAAGAATTTAGTTTTGGTGAAGTCGGATGTTGGAATTATACATGAGAGATTTTTCTCACTGGCTTAGCTGAACATTAGTAAGTAGTAAAAGTATAGACGTTCCGTTTTCTGTTTCAGGGAAATGAGGATACATAGTGGAAAGTCATAGGAATTTTCTGTTTAATAGGTATCTATTTAAGCAAGCACTAAGTATTAGGTATATAAGTACACATAAAGTCTTATGTGTACACAAATATTTGGGTTTAGTTGGTAATTTCAAGTTAAATCTTGCTGTTTTCCTCTGGAGCTATTTTACGTAGGAACTCCAAAAGAATTCAGTATGAAATTTTTCTTAAAGACAGTTTGCTTGAACAGAAAAGAAAAAAAGACCAAAAAAGTAAAAAAAAAAGTAAAAAAAAAGGACAGAAAAAAGGATCAATTTGATCAGTCCTTTGTGCACTGTAGCTATTCATCCTTCAATAGTTTGAAGGATTGTCTGAGCCAGGTTTCCATCAGAATGCAATTCTTTTCAGTGTCAGTAAACACAGACAAGGATTCATACTGCAACTGGGCATTGCAAAGCCCTCCAAGGTACAGATGGTAGAGTTCATGTCAATTTGTAATGGCAGATCAGAAGACAAACTTCCTCCAGTTTTTTTTTTACTGGCATAGTAGGCACATGAACTGTAGAAACAAAGCCCTAAGTTTATAAACTAGAAAGAATACGGGATAATATTTTGTTAGGTTGGTAACACCATATTCCATGAAATATGAATGTTACAGGCTGTATGGGGATGGTTCTCCTGTTCATAGCTTTTTATGTTGATTTATTATACATGTAACTTGCCATAGTTTTATATAATTGAACTTGGAAGGGACCCCAGGATCTCTACTCCTGGTTCAAAGCAGGATCACCTATAGCATCAAGTGAGGCTATTCTGGGGTTGCAACCCGGTTATTCAGGGCTTTGCCCAATGTGATCTTGAAAACCTCCAAGGATGGAGACTCCACAGCCTCCCTGGACTGCCTGGAACACTACTTTACTGTCCATTGGTGACAAAGTTTATTTTGATGCCAAATCTAAAATTCTCTTCTTACAATTTTTGAGCTTTTCCATTTGTCTTCTAACAGTGCAGCTCTGTGAAGAGACTGCCTCCTTCTCCTCACAGGCACTGGGAAGGCTGCTGTAAGGTGCACTGAAAGTCACCCCTCGGAACAAGCCCCAGTTCGCTAGTTTCTCCTCCCATAACAAATATTTCACATCCTATCCATCTTGGATGCCTTCCACTGAGCTCTTTGCATGATAATTAAGTACTCAGTGAACTGCTTATGTTTAGTGATAGAAAGAAAAAAACTGATGGATGTACATGCAGAAGTCCCATGAATTTTCTTTGGGGGAAAAAGTCCACCCAATTATAGCTTTACAAAGGTTTATACTGAGGATATAAAAGGTGATATTTACAGATATGTTAGTTCTTGTCTGTATTCCAGGAAAAATAGAGTAAACCACTACCAGCTTCAGAAGTGGTATGACATGAATTTTCACTTATTCTACCTTTTTGTCTTGCTAGAGATATGCCATTTTGTTTACTTGAATAGACATACCATGGTGAGTTTCTTTTGAGGGATGGATCTATTTGATTTACCAAATACCATTCTATTATAATCAGATTATGTCAGACAGAACATCCTACAAAAAAAAAAGCTTTTCATCCTTGTTTCCTCCTAAAAGTATTGTGACACGGCATTGGTTAAGAAGACCATTGGTTAAGAAGCTGCTTTTTTTCTTTTTTTCCCCAAGTATCTGACAGTCCATTTGAGAGAGAGAAGATATAACTGACCTATCTACCCAATCTGTTTAACTTCACCTGCTTTATGACTTTGGCTGTTTCTTTTTCTACCAGGTCTTCATGCAAATATAAATGTTTGGATTATAGTAAGAGTCTTACATTAGCTTATGCCATGAAGAGTTTGCCTCTGAGTCTTATGTATCAAAACTCAGTCTTCTCATGGAACTCATTTTTTCCCTTTGTAAGCCTGTCCCTGTTGTACTAAACTTCTGACTGGAATTGCTTGATTAGGGTATTTCCAATCTTTTTCTCTGGACACCCAGTATACCCATAACAATATTTTCTACTTCATAGTCATCTCTAAATAGGAAAAAATATATTTTATGGTATGACATTAGTAATATTTCAATCTCTAATGGAAATTTTCCATTCTGTTCAGTCTTTAGCCATACCAATATGAGCTATAGTTTATCTATCTGCCACCTAATTTATATATCTCACTACTTTGTAATTAAAACATTAAGAATGTACTTTTATTTCAGGCCAGATGACTTTGTACCTTGGATGTACTTGGATGAATAATTACAGAAGTTTGACCCCGACATTCAGAAGAAGGCTCAGATATCAGAGGAAGTCATGGTTTTCTTTTATTTAAAGGGTTCAAGTAATCAATGAACACACAAATGCGCTTCCAAAATAAATTCCTTTAACATGAGAGTCACCTCACCTGTCTTTCTGCATTGACTGTAAAGCAACCTGAGGAAAAACAGACTGGTAAGACAAAACACAGGACTTAAAATCTTTCTCACCTTACAATCAGTGAAAATTGTTTAATCAAATTCAGTGCAAGCAGTGAAAAGGAAACTGTTTCTTCATACCCAAGTAGTGTTCTAGGAAGGCCTTGAGAATTACTGGAGGAGTTCCAAACTGCTTGAAAGGCTTTAGGCAAACATTGTAGTTCTGACTGCAGAGAAGCTCATTTTTTCTTTCAGAATTCAAAGACAAGTGCTCTCTGAAAACAGAGACACCACTCTGCTCACAGATTATTGATAGAATTAAATGGCAAAACGGAAATTGCTCCTTATCTCTTTAGAAAATAATTACATAAAAATCCAAATTTGAAGGGGATACTCATATGGAAATACTTATTTAAAGAAGTAAAATTAGCAGGGGCTGATCCATATTCTAGAATGAAAGGATTGACATGAATAAGGCAAAGGTGTGTTTCTGTTAATTATTCTCATTTATAAACGAACAGTTCAATTAATCCCAAAAGATTATGACTGAATTCTCATTTACATTAAGTCCTCTTTAAACCTCTTCACAAGTGCATAAGGACTTTGAAATGCACAGAACTGTAATTGATGCCAGAACAACTTAAAAGTGGCCTTACTGCAGTTGAGAATAAGGCCCGTAATTTGGAATATTTCAGATGTGTTAAAACTTAACTTAACTTTAAAAATATCAGAATATTTTCATATTTGAAGTGGCTTTTTTTATAATAATATAATTCAAAGGCAGATTTAATTTTAAAAAAACCTAAATGTGAAGTGATTAGTTTGCAATATCCACTTATCTCTTCTGGTAATTTCTCTCAGTGTTTATAAGGATCTTTACTATGCTGCATAAAGCCTAATGTTCCTTATGTACATTTACAACATTCAATGCAATTGCTCTGAAAAAGTTGGTATGGCTTATTATAAACAAAACAACTCCCTTGGCTCTTAGATAGAATAACTCTAAATTTAGAAAGTCATCTTTTGAATTTCAAATATCAGAACAAGTTTGCAACATGCTTAAGGATGCTTAGGAAATTCTTATAGCCTTAGTGTAGTGTCTCTCCGTCAGATAGTAATTTACTGATGTATTCACTTAGCACGTTTAGGAACACGACTGAGTTGCTGTGAAACAATTTATTCCAAATTAGGCACCAAACTGGATGGGGCAGTCATATAACACACTGGTTCTCATGGCTGGGAGTCACAGGGCAAACATGATGAAGCCTTTCCTTGGATTCTGGGTATCCTCAGTGCAGCCTTTTGTGTGGTAATTTTATAGGCATTGTACATTTACACGCTGACACTTTGCCTTGAGGAACATGAGTGGCTGGATACATAGCACTTCTTTCATGGAAAGGACACTGCTATCTTTCTTCCCTTCTGTGTAATAACACAATGGTTAGAACATTTGCCCAAGAAAATCGAAATGGGTTCCTTCTGCCAGTCCAAGAGACCTTCCCATTCCTATGAAAGAAGTCTGACCATCAACTTATAGACTAGATCACGTGCAAGTCCTACTTGAGCTTGGCTTCTGTCCTGATATGAATGTAGAAATCACAGGACAAGAATGAGAAGGAAAAATCCTGCCCTAGTAGAGGCAGAAGATGGACTATGCAGACTCAATAACTGTATTCTGTCTGTAACAATAGTCTGGCCTATCATAAGTTTATTGGAAGAAATATCATGGTTAGAACTTCCAAGCAGATAAAGAAATTTTCTTCTGTATTACCTTAGAGTAATTTTGTATCCCTCAAACAGTCTAAATTTCACTTTGTGCTGTCTATATCCTTTTGCAGCTTGTCCTCAGTCTTTGCACATTTCAGTAAGTCTACAACTAGTCTGAATTATTTTAAATACTTTTTGAAAAGGCCAAGGGTGTACAAGAGTGTTTATTCTTGTTTAAAAGAGTGTAAATTTTTGGGATTACTGAACATACAAAGATGGAGAGTAACTCTATTGGCATATCAGAAAATGTTTGATCAAAATGAAAGATTTTAGAGCTTCAGCTGATATAAGTCTAGACCAGTAGATACTGCAGTAAACTCAAATACTAGGCACTCAGCTAATTTCCAGTAAAAGCAGAAGCTGACCCAATATGGTCCATATTCCACTTGGCTACCATATAAAGAAGCATGGTCTGATCACTGCATCTTTTATATCATACCTCTTCATATGGGAGAGCATAAGATGGCATCACATATATGTCTCAAAAAGGTCACTTACGATGGAATCACTACTAACAGGTACTCTGGTAAACATCCCTGGTATTGCATTGTTCAATGATAAGTGAACTTTGTTAAAGTAGTAGTAATTAAATTTCACATGAAAGCAAAGACACTATTTTTGTTCACTCTAGAGCATGCTTTAAGACTTTAACACTTAATTCCCTTTTCCAGAAGGTAAGAATCTTTATTATTGTCAATCAATTTGGACTTCATAGATACCCAGTTTTGTGTCAATGAATGCATCATAGTAATAAAAATATTTAAATTTTTTCAGAGTTGTAAATAAGTATAGCTTCCTTGATAAAAAGAAATGCATAGATTTTGATCTGTTCATCAGACTTTAGACCCTTACTTTTTTTTTTACTGTCACTTAAACACAGAAATGGGAACTCAATTTTTCTACCACGCAGTCTATAGTTCATTTTGACAGCCTGGACCAGATGACAACAGAAGAATCTATAACCCAGAATTTAGTAAATTGAGGCCCAGGTTTCCCTGGGAGACCATAAAGAGGAGCAGAGTTGCTTTGCATGCCTGCTTGATTAAAAGAAAATAATAAAAAAAAAAGAACAGCAACTTCTAGTACTCAGGAACAAAGTATTCTGTTCTATAAAAATAGAAGACATTTTGGTAAGAGGCTAAGCAAAAAAATCCTAAAGAACTCAGTTTCAAAGACAGCATGCATTAAGTGTAATCAAGGACAGGCAATGAAACACACATGAAAGAGCATTCCTTAGATGTTTGGGTGTCAACACAAAAAAACCAAAGCCCAGCTGAACTGAACCAAGGTATTTTCATTAGTGGCTGTTGATAAAATAAAAGGCAACAGCTACAAGTTAGGGTTTTGAATGTTCAGACTGACCTGAGGAAAATTTCCTCATTATGAAGTTAGGGCAGTAGAGAAACAGATTGTCCATGGAGGTCCTTCCAAGACTCCACTAGACAAAGCAACAACTGACCCAATCTAATATTAAATACAGTCTTAATTCAAGTGAGATGGTGCCTAGATGACTGTTAAATGTCCTTCCAGCAAATATTTGTGTTATTCTGAAAATGTGTATGCATAAAAACCTATTTGAAGGCTTTCAGAATCAAAATTAGTTACAGTAGCATGAACAGAATGATGGTGTACAGTGTCTTTTTGCTCTTTGCTATGTGCAAGGTCATCTTCCTTTTCACTGATTGCTTTCTCTTACATCCTTTCACTGATTCTTCTTTTTTTTGATCACATTTTGTTCATCTACTTGCTCTTACCTTTCACACTTTTCAAAGCTCTGAGTATCCCTACGTATTTGTTCTCTGACTCTAATGAGTTGCTCTTTGACATTTCCACTCCATCAGTGATAGCAGCCTAAACTATCCACTTGACAGTTTCTGTCACAGGAGTCTTAGCACTTTTACAAACATAGTGAACTCCTTGAATTAGTGTATAAAACCATTAACCTTTCATCTTTCAATTCCCATCTTGAGACCCACAGGATCTGGAAATGGCCAACTGATAATGGCAAGGTAAAAGGCCAGTGGGGACTGCGGATACCTATTTTTAATGTTTACAATGATGCAGAATGATCAGGTTAAAAATACCATCATAGATAACCTTTTTTAAAATTATTATAATCTTCTTATGGATCCTGTCGTCACCTTCTGTCTCACTACAGGTTTGCTATCTGCTTGCATATTTTCTTATCTTTCAAACTCTGCATTCTAAGTGACGCACCTTTAATGGTCTTCATAGAATATCATAGAATATCCTGATTCAGAAGGGACCCAGAAGTCCAAGGGATCCAAGTCTAACTCCTGACACACTACTTCACAAAAAGCTCCATATCCCTTTTAATCTCAGCTGAACTGAATAAGCCTCAGTGTCACTATTAATGTTTAAAAAGTGTCATGCTTGAACAGTGTTGTTTCAGAAATTAAGAATCATTCCAGTAACTATGGATAAAATTTAAAAACAATTCTTATGGTTCAACAAAGAAGTTGAAATCTCTAGATGCTTTTTATGGACAGCGATCCATTGTTATTCAGAAAAAAAAGCCCTCTTTGGTGACAAAGTATTCCAAAGGACACACAGGTTACCATATACATAAAAGGGAAGAAAGATAAAACACAGTATAAATCAGATTGAATAGTAATATAAAATCTAAATCTGCATAAATGCAGTAAGCCTAGATAAAATATTCACAACATATTGGACTTGTTTTTTGAGGGTGAACTCAGTACCAGTCTTAGAAGACAGGAAGATAAGAAAGGACCTGGACATTTGTCAGTAAAGATACAAGTCGGATTGTGACTTGGCTATCTGCTCTGAACAGCAGGAGTTCAAGGGAACAGTACTCCAGGAGATCAGAGAAAAAGTTGTTTATTGCAGGTCACAGACCTTTCTGGATATCTCTTTGCTCTGGTGGAGGTGTAAGTCACTTCATTCTTCCACATAAATCAGGCTATTCCTCTAAGAGCATATGTTCAGCTACATACAGCATTTTTGCCTCCCAAAGTTCCCACTACCTGCTGATGTGCCTACATATAGAAAAATTGGGTGCAAAGTCCTTTTTGCCTCCTCTGAGGACAGACACGTTTATTTGGAATAAAAAAGCTTTTTTCCTATAAGATACATAGTCTGTGCTATGAAAAGTTTGAGACTCCTGTGGCTTAAGAATACAGGGATTGTTCATGAAAAATACCTACTGGTAATGTTGAGAAACCCTTTGGTTTTACTTCTTGCTGAAGTTGTACAGATTATGAGAGCACAGAGAAAAGTTCAGGAAAAATATGGTTTTACCTACATACAGCCTATTCTGGTCATTTGCTAACGAGTGCCATTGATGTGTGGCTTTATGAGATTTATAGTAGTGGAAATTTCTCAAGGTTCAATATTATAAACACATCATTTAATGTAATGGGTCTTCCTCCTCAAACTCTCACTACACATCTTGAAAGCCTTATATACAGCCAAAAGTTCTAAGAGAAAAAAAACAAAAAACAAAAACAACCCAAAAACAACCAACCAACCAAAAAAACAAAAAAAAACCAAAACAAAAAACAACAACAAACAAACCAACAAAAACAAACCCCAGAACAGTATAATTTACAGAATAAAAACTAATTAACACAATAAACCTTCCAAAGCCATGAAAGATTCTCTTTTGATCATTCCAAAATTATGAGAAGAATCTACTAGCTACAGTTTCAATTACCTAATGTCCTCAAGACCCGTATTAACATGCCTGAATGTTATTAAGACAGATGTCTGTAGCTGTGTAAATTCTCTGTGATGAAAAAGTATCTGAATAAGCAGGAAATTAGTCCTGAAATATTGTGAAATCCTGTGCTGTTAATATACCCTGAGGAGGATGTTATAGCTGAGGTTTAGATGTGCTTATACAAAACTTCTTATCGCAAAGCTAATGAAGAGATACTGACAATTTTGCTGCAGTGTGAAGTGTTCTAATGACTACAGATTAGTCATTTTCTAAAGCAGCATTCCCTAGTGGTTCCCCACCCCAAAAATCATAACTCAAAACTAGCAATAGAATGTCTTTAATAATTGAAATAAAAACCAACCAAACAAAATACAAAAAACCCACCAACAAAAGGGAAAAACCAAAACAGACCCCCCCAGCCCCTCACATCTCCATGTCAGGAAAGCTGGAAGAATTTATAGTTACATTCTCCACAAGAAAAAAAGCCAGAGATGACAGTGGATGTAGTGAAGCAGTTAGTTAATTATTACAGTGAGGGTTTTAATTTTCTTTTCTATGTAAATCACAATTGAGGAAAGCATCTGCCACCTCTGATATGTCCTGTACAGTAAATTTAAATGGATTAATCACCCTGCTTGTTCTGAAGTTCTGAGAAATGACAGGCACTTGCCAATGGTCTGTGAAGTCCCTGGCTCATTGGTTTTTAGCTGTCTTGGGGGAATTGGTGAGGCTATGAAATGACTTAAAAAGAAATTAAAATACAAATCACATTCAAACATTTTTTCCCCACCCATTTCTACACCCTATCATCAGAAAATGATTAAAATATTTTCTAGGAGACCCAAGTGGGTTTTCCAGCAGACTATCAGGATAGGATTTTGCTTGATCTCAGCCAAATCAGGATTCTTATGTTGACTTTGCACAGGGACATTTTTACCAGTCCAACAGAATTCCTTAATGTAGTGGTTAATATGTCTCAATCACCAGCCATTTTTAAAAATAATTTGTGTGAGTTTTGTGTTCTCTCAAGTCCCATTCTTGAGTTCATGGAAATTTGACAACTCCCAGAGTCCACATGAACCTCTTACAGAAAACTATCTTGCCTTGTCATATGGTACCTTTCTCTTTCTTTGAGATTCCTTTAAATCTCATTAAAAAAGATGGATCGGGGTGTTCAAAAGATGGACGGGGGTTTGTAAGCCAGTTTTCAGACTCTGCCCAGTGCTCATCTTACAGATAAATCTTGTCTGTAGTTGCAATGGGGTCTTGCACAATTTTAACCATTAGAAGAGGATACAAGAAAATAATCCCTCATTTAGGGAATATGCTGTACTGCTTAAAGGAAACTTTTTATCCATGGAAAGAAAATAAGAAACAGGGAACTAGAGAACATGGTATAATTTACTTGTAAGAAAATATTTTCTTTTCTAAAGATAGTACACCAGGCTCTTGTGCTTCTGATTTTTATCATTTTTAGAATGTATCTGCATGATCCTCATATCCTTACTTTTAATTTCTTTTTTTAAAATTGATTTATGCGTTTCAGTGCCTTAAAATTTATTTCAGATATAATTTGTATTTGTCCATTCATTATTTTATTAAAAAAAACAAAACACAAAAACCCCTATCAAGAGTAATTTTCTAGCATTTCTGTGTGGTTTTTTAAGTGATTTTTTTCTATGCCTGAGATAAAATTAATCATAGTGAAGGACTACAAACCATTGAAAAACAAATGTTGCCAAAACTCATCAGTCTTGCAGAACTCAAATGATGAGAGGATAAATAGTTGTTTTGGTGAGATAAGTTGTATGTTGAATTAAGTTGTTTATATGAAAGAGAAAAAATCTTTAAGGTGGGGTCACAAACCTATGGCTGAAATCTCTTCTGCTTTCATTTTCTAACTGAATCATTGATTTAAGGAGCCTGTGAAGTAGCAGGAAGTCTAAGTAGATAGGTGCTGTGGTTATACAAATGAACTTCTTTTATAGGTATTAAAGCCTATGTAGATATGATAAAGAAGATATTTTACCTCGGGATTGCAATGTGCCACATGTATATTCACTAAACAATCACAATAAATATGGGAGTTAAATGAAGAGCATGATGCAATTTTTTCATGTACAAAGCTATACAGATTGGAAGACAGTAGCTACTTCTTATAAATTAGATTTTTTTTTTCTAAATTAAGAGGCAAAGCACTTGTTCATTAATTTTAAATGGGCCTGAGCACCTTTACAAAGTTCTTAGACATATTGCCACAAAGAGGGTTATGATCACAGAATTCAGATTCTTATCAATGTCCCATGCAAAAATATCCTACTTTTGCAGGAACATAATTTTGTCCACATCACGCTCTCTCAGCCATGTTCAGATGAATCAGGGATGATTCACAAGAAGGACAGCCAACTCTTGCATTTTCCCACCCCAGTGCCAACAAAGATAGGCAGCTTCTTATTTATGTTGAAAGTACAGCTAAGAAAATATATATGGTTGTTGGAACACAGGGTTTATAATTTACAATATGGATTGAAGGGTATAAATTATGTCGATTTTTCTGCCAGGTTTGTCAGTACATTAATAAAACAACGAGCAACAGTCTCCATGACAGTAGTGTATTATTTAATCCAGACAACATATAGATAGGATGATCAGACTATGATGATGTTTCTAAGTCATAACAAAACCTTCTTTTTTATTTCTCCTCAGAAATACTTTTAACAAAAAATATAATCCTTACTGTCAATGATACATTTGGTCTGACCAACACTTTCCTTTCAGTGTGGACAAGCAATGGCATTTTATTTTCAGAAATATTTTGAGGTGGGATGTAAACGAGAAGATACACCAGATGAGTCAAAGGAATGGTTTAATATGTAATCAATGCAGTAAGTGAATTCAGGCTGTTCTTTACAGTTGGGTTTAAGTATGATTGTTTGCTAGTCTTCCATCTCATGTGTCTGTCTGGACAGATGTATGACATACACCTACCATTGATAAGACAAAAAGTACTTGCTAGTAATATGAGCCTGAATTATCTGGATTCAGGCAGCCACAAAATTTTATCATGGTTTTGGCAGCCAGGCCCCAGTAGTTCATTACTGCCACACTGCATACCAATGAACCTGTCATGTGAGTAGGGAGAGGTCTGAGCTCTCAGCAGCCCATTCCACCTCTTTCCCCCACCAGCTCTGCGTAGGAAGAAGGATCCCTCCAAACCTGAGGTAGTGTGAGTATCAACGTACAATCAACAGCTGATCTTTCAAGGGAATGGCTGCTGGTGCTGAAGGAGAGCTTGACCCAGGTGTCCTGGGTTGTGCTCTCTCATATAAGTAATTTAAATATGTTTATTCTACTGTGTATATACATCTGTGATAATTCTAAGTTAGAAATAACTAAGTTTATGGAAGTTATTTGTGAATTATTCACCAAGAAAGCTTGAGAGAGGAGCTGGGAGTATACAGTCATATAGCTCAGTCTGATTTCATTGAGACAGAGAGAGCAGTGGGGAACAATATAAGATTCCACTGACGTAAGACAAGGATTTGGGAAAGCTACAAGTAACATTAGGACAATTTAACCTAACTTTTCTCTTGTTAAGTGGATTACAAAGAAATAAAAGACAGCCACAGTAGTTTTGTAAGGAAAAGTTCAAAGGTGTAAGGATGAAAACTAAAGGAATTGAAAAGAGAGGAAACCAAGGCTAAAGAATCTGTGACAAGTGTCTCTCCTGATTGCATATTTCCTTTCACAGCACAGCTGTAGAAATGTAAAACTTTAAGGCTTCATATCAAGCTTGGTTTCATTTTGCTCATGTTTTTCAGGCTGTAAGGAGAAGAGACTGCTGTGCAGGCTTGACTCAGACCCTCGTCAAGGTCTGGCTGATGGGGTAATAGGATCTGTGGGGTAATAGGACACATGACAGCTCCCCCACATCCGCTCTCCTAAAGGGCTGACAGGTGGTGCTCACTGTTTCTGCCTGTCTTTGGTGGTCACCAGATGAGGTACCCTGCACCTTTATTTGATGTCTCTGTTTCTATGGCTTGTCTTAGAAAGAAGCATCCAGAAAGGAAGGTCCTAAGCAGAAGGTATGTATTGCTTTTGCAAAACTATGCTCATGAGCATGGCACTTCTTGCTCTATTTCTAAGCTTCTCACGTGTCTGATACATTTAGGAACCATTTAACGCTTACTCTCTGGGATTTTTGGTCTTTGAGTGCCTTTTATTCTCTTGTTCTGCATTTAACAAAATGTGTCTCTGATTTTGATGCTCCCAATCCGTCTGTTGTAGAAATAAAGAATAATAATTACAACAATTTGACTCCAAAAAATTACTCTTTTATAAGTAAAAGATATGTTCATTTCAAAGAGTTTCTCATCATACAAATACTGCACCTGTTTTCAGCTAAGAGCAGGATCACAAATGCTCCGATTCAGGGAGCAGAGCAGAGACTCAGGAAGTTAATAAAATGTGTTGATTGCTTTATGAAGAAGTTGAAAGCTTATGAATCCTTAACACTGTGCAATTAGTGACTACCAGTGAAAACACAGCCTCCTCAGGACATCAGCAAATCCATGAATTTCAATAAAGTTACAACTAAACCAATTAACAAGTGAACACAAAATCAATTATTGTGAAACAGGCTAGAACAAAACAATGACAAATGCTAGTTTTAAAGAAAGAACAGGAAAAAAATCCCAACATATTAGCATTTCAAACGTAAGTATTAACAGTCTACATGTATTAAAACATATAAGAACCATAGATCTTATACAAAGATTTACATGTGCATAAAAAACACATCTTAAAAGACAGCATTTAAAACAAACCCCACAAACAATTCTACCCCTATACATTAGAAGATGACTTCTCTTTGATCTTCTTCGGTATTAAAAAAGACATCAAATTTGTAGCTTAAATCAAAGAAACACTACATATACAAAAAAAAATGGTTTTTTATCGTGTAAGTCTTTTAATTTTAGCTTTACATAACAGCAACCCAACTTACAAATAGAGGAAGCCAGTCATGAGAACATATGATATAATGCAGAGATCATAATTCTTCCTTAAAGGATAGCACACAGAAGCTTGCTGGCTTTTTAATTTTTATAATGAGGTGTTTCAGAGCAACATCCCATGCACATAGCCTCTGGACATTGGAGTATACGATGTCACTAGCTTAACACAAATACAGTCTTGCTCTTGAGAATTATGTCAGAGGACTCATTGTTCATGGTCACTGTTCATGGTCAAGCTGCTGAGACTACACAGAAAGGAGTCTTCAGACTCCTGCTATTTAGGAAGCTAACAGAGAGATTCAGAGATTCACAGCTTTGTAACAGATTACTCCTGTTGATTACATTTCTGAGGCTAGATGGCAGCATTGTCAACTCTCATGACTTTTATTGTTTCTTGATATTTGATATTTTCCTTAAAATGACAGCTCTCAGAATACCAAGTTTCCCTGAAAAACTCAGAGTTTCTTTAAAACTATGTTTTCAATTGTCTGATAATCAGAAACATGGCTAGAGCTCAAAAGAAAGGGATGATAAAACTGGAGGGGGAAGCAGAGTCTAAGGATCATTTTATGCAGCCAAAAAGTAATAGCATTATTTAACACTAAATAAATCACCTGCAACATTGAAAAAAATGATAGTGATAACAAAAGAATATTCCAGTTCTCCTGTCAGAAATAAGAGGAAAAGCCCAGTGCAGGCGGATAAAAGCATTTCCCTCTTTTGTTCTCAGGATTAATGGTTATTTTTGGGCTGTCAGCTAAAGACAGTCACCTTATACTTTCAAAGAGCTTTATCAACTTATCTGTTCTTATCTTTTTTCCACTTTGCCTTATTGTCATTTTATATAAGATACTCAAGTCAGGGATCATCTATTTTTATATCACTGCCAAATGCCAAATAGAACTCTGATGTGAAATAAATAAATAATTACAGTATTAATAATGTCAAGTATTCATTAAAAACACTATCACAACAACCTTTCAGGAGTAAATTCTTTTATACTTGTAATCAGTTATGAAATATTCATTTGTTGTTGATCCTGTATACTGCAGTTAATTTGGCAGTAATTAGACGAAGAAAGTTACTAAAAATACAGAGCTTAAATACTTATGCTGCTACCAAACTCACAATTGAATTATGAGATATCCCCTACTTAATGTATTTTAGCCTTCCATTGAATATCTCATTTAGATATCTTTACCTGTATTTTTCATTTTTTTAAAATGTCATTAACCTTTCTTATACCACATTAAATTTCTTCACTTACTTCAAATACATGAAATGCATGACATGGTAAAATAATTCATGGTATTATTTATTGATATAAACTCTAAGTAAGGTTATTCAGTCTTGCTTAAATTTACAGTAAAGAAAAATCCTGCCCAATCTTAAAGTGCAATTCTAATTATTCTATATTCTCTTTGGATGTGTTTGGGAATATTTTCAAACACAGTGGATTCTTGCTTCCTTTTCACACTCAACCTTCAGTTGCAGATTGTGTATTTCAATTTTTGCACAGCGACTCTAGGATTTTGTTTTTCAGTGTTCAGCTTGTAGACACCTAAGAACACTTGCAAGCAAAGTGTGGATTTTAGTATAATTTAAACTTATTGTGTACTAATTTCCCTAAATTCCTGTCTCAGAGGGCCATGGGTTAGGCATTCAGGCACTGATTTTTAGAAGTATTAACGACAACCTCTCTTTACAAAAAAATTGAAGAAGCTTTTAGTTTTGACCATTCTAAGTGAAAACATTTGCTAAAACTGCTGTTGTTTAAAAATATTCAATATAGGAAATAAACAGTATATGGAAAGCCAAGGGATTTGAAAATTTGAAGGAATTTTTGCCAATTTCTTCAGAAAGTTTAATTTCCATTAAATATAAATAAATAAATAAACCAATATAATACGCATATTCAGGTGTATGAAAGTTGTTCTTAATATGATACAATTTTGCTCACTGATTTAGGTTTTCTGCCAGGCAGATTTAATATCAAGATGCTCTGACTCATTTTCTTAAATTAAATTTACACTGCTGTTTAAAATCAACAGACAGACCAACAAGCGATGTCATTGTATCAGAACATCAGATGGTGCTCTTCTAGACCAAATTCTGACAGGGTAATACATTCTTATAGTGAAGTCTGAATTTCCTCTGATTAAGTATTTTGGCATATTGTACAAGGTGCAGAACTCTGAATGTAGAGAATTCTAGGAAACATTAGAAAAATGCATCTATTTTAGGTGTTGATTTTCATAAGAAAATAGCTGTTTTCTTAATGCAGCTAAGGGTTGTTAATAACAATATTACTTATTTAAATTGTTCAACTTGTTCATAAAGTGCCTCATATAAAGACAGGTGTAAACAACAAATCATGCTCAATTAACTGGTTTCCTATAACAGTAAAGGAAGAATCACCTGGTTTGATTTTAATGTGCATAAAAGCAGATATGAAAAGTATTAGACTTTTCCACCCAACATGTACTTATTCACCTAGTTCAAAATATAAATATAGGATATATTAAAGAAGGAAAAAAATAGAAAAATATGAATGTGAAAATCTGTTAAAAAAGTCTTTCAATTAGTCTTATGATCCCTTGCTAGACTTGAGCTTGTTTGTTCAAACTGTTTACCTAATTTTTTAAAAATTTTTTTTTAAGAGGGAAAAAAAGTGTGGGTCAGTGAAATAAAAATGTTCTGAGCCAGATTCCTCTCCATCCTCTCATAGAACCCTGGAAACAGTCCTAGAAATGTCAGAATCATGTAATACACTACCAAAAGATTTCCAGCTATTGCATGCTAAAATAATGTTGAGGTTACTTTGGATGCAATTTCTGGAAGACATCCAACCTGGAAAAGGCAGATGTCTCCCTTACTATAGCATTCTTTTCCTGCAGAGTAGCAAGCACCGACCATGTACATCTTGCAGTTGAAGAGATACACTTCCACAATTAAATTGAGATAGATTTTAGACATTTTCATCTCCTACCTCCAATACCTCTCTGTTAAGCCAGCCACTAATCACCAGCCACTAATCATCAGCCACCCAAACCAAAATATGCACCAAGGATCAGCAAGGTCAGCTGCCCTACAGGATTCAGGGAACTGGGAGTGAGGATTTGGGGGTGGTAGCACAGGTAAGAGCACTTGCAGTTCAAAGTAGCTATATAACAGAGAAACCTCTAGGGCTTTTATTGGGTTTGTATCGCTAGGTGTTGGGAGTGGGATAGCTACAGGGGTGGCCTTGTGTAAGAAGTTGCTAGAAGCTTCCACTACATCTGACTCAGTCAATGCCAGCTGGCTCCAGGACCCAGCACTGGCCAAGGCTCAGCCCATTGGCAGCTGAGGGAGCACCACTGGGATAAGACAGTTAAAAACAAAACCAATTTATTACACAGAAGAAAATTGGGGCCAGAAAAGAGTAAGAATACATGAGAGCAACAACTCTGCCAACACCAAGGTCAGTGAAGGAGGAGGGGGAGAGGGAGGACGTGCTCCAGGCACTGGAGCAGAGATTCCCCTGCAGCCCAAGGTGCAGACCACGGTGGGACAGCTGTGCCCCTGCAGCCCATGGGGGTCTGCAGAGGAGCAGAGATCCATCTGTAGTCTGTGCAGGAACCCACACCAGAAGAGATGGAAGCCTGAAGGAGGCTTCCTGGTAGGACCTGTGGACCATGGAGACAGAAGCCCAGACCACCCCATTTGCTGGCAGGACTTATGACTCCATTGAGGGGACACACTGGAGAACCCTCTTCCAGAAGGACTGAACCCTGCACTGAAGCAGGTTGTGAAGGACTGTAGCCCAGTGGGAAGGACTCACTTTGTGGAGGACTGTCTTGTCTGGAAAAAACCCATGCAGGAGAAAGAGGAAGTAGAGGCAGAAAAAACATGATGAAATTACTCTAACTTCTATTCCCATCACCCTGCACTGCTGAGAGTGGAGAAATAATCAGGGATAAAGCTAAATTAAGGAAGGAGGAAGACATGGAGAGAAAGCGGGTATTAGATATGGGTTTCTTTCTCATTATCCCTGCTTTTATTGCTAATTAATTCACTTAATTTCCCCAAGCTGGGTCTGTTTTGTCCATTATGGTAATTGGCAAGTGATCTCTCCCTGTCCTTAATTCAACCAATGAGCCTTTTGTTGTATTTTCCCCCTCCTGCCCAGCTGAGGAGGGCAGTGATAGAATGGCTTGATGGACACCTGGCATCCAGCCTGGGTCAACCCACATTGTGGCCGGTTGCGTGGGCTGGGCCAGCTGACCACCAGGGACGGTCAGCAGCTCGTCGGCGGTGTCTGCTAGCGTCCCTGAGTGCCAGGTTCACTGCAGTCAGGGACCGTCTCCCCCAGCTGTGAGCTGTTATTCCCAAGGACCGCAGCCATGCTGTCCCCAAAAGCCGTAGTGCTGCAAAGAGAGTGTTCCCTCGCCCGGACCCCAGTCAGACACATGGTCACACGGTGGTCAGGTGCTTGAGGTCAAGGGCGAGAGACCCCGGACTCAGTCGGCACCAGACTTTTATTGAAGCACCGCTACATCTCCCCCTTCTC